>CM076575.1:590525707-591062843 GCA_034641835.2 Pinus albicaulis
TGCTATTGATATTTAGACTCAATTGACTAAGACTTTTGTGAGGAGAGATTACATACCTCTATTTGTCTTGGTTGGAGGAGTGCAGAGCTTATCAAAGTAGAGGAGACTCCTACTTCGGACCCCGGGAAGGCCTGTGCAACATCAAGGCTCAGGTTGTAAGGTTTTCCTTCTATTGAAATTAATACAAATATACTCATTTTTCTCAATAAGTTGTCTATTCATGGTTTATTTCATAGATTCCTTGATCACTATGATAAGCATGGTTTATGATGATGTCTATACAGGTGCTATGTAATATGTTGCTTGTTTGTGACTACAGGTTTATGAGGAAAACTCCTTCAAGTGCACGAGGGACAACAACGACTTCAAACAAGCACTAGACATATGGTAAGTCTCTTACACCTCTATAGAGATTTTTGTAAACCTTATATGCTTAGAGAAATATTAGTCTGTTTGGCTGTTTTTTGCTAGATACTTTTAGTACTAGGGCGATCGATCTTGTCCGCAAGGCAGATTAATCCACACAATAGCTCCATAACCTCCAAAATAGGTCTTCGCTACTTGGGATGCACTAGGTTCTCTTGTAGGTGACCCTGCAGATCAACATCATACATGTTCTCAGTTCGAAGAAGCCTCTTCCTTATTGGCTCAAGTTCCAAAAAATCCTGATCCAGAAACCTCTGATGAAGCTTCAAATCATCTAGATTGGGATGTAGCTATGAATGAAGAATATCATTTCTTATTGACAAATGATACTTGGGATCTTGTTCCTCTTCCAAAGGGAAGAAGACTTGTTAGATGCAAATGGGTTTATAGAACAAAGTTTGGACCAGATCGAAAAGTGGATAAAAATAAAGTTTGCATTGTTGCTAAAGCATTTTTACAAGTTGAAGACATTGACTACACTAAGACCTTCTCCCCTGCTACCAAAATAAATTCTATATACCTTGTTATTTCCCTTGCTACCTCCTTTCAATGGGAAGTCCTTCAGATGGATGTTAAATCCGCCTTCCTACATGGTTGCTTGCATGAAGAAATATACATGTAACAACCCCCTGACTTTATCCAAAATGACTATAGCCTTTTTTTTCTCCTTATGAAGTCTCTCTATGGTCTTAAACAAGCCCCTCGGGCTAGGTATGCCAAAATGGATAGCTTTATATGAGATAATGGTTTTTCTTGATGTCATTCCCATAACATTGTCTACATCAAAAAAGTGGGTAAGTCCTTTATCATCCTTGTTCTTTATGTTGATGATATTATCCTTACTGGTAGTGATCCCAACCATATAAACCATGTGAAGTCTAGCCTCAAAAACAAGTCTGAAATGACAGACTTGAGACACTTGCATTATTTCCTTGGTCTTCAATTCTTACAATCCAAAGAAGGTATTATCATTACTCAATCCAAGTATGCCTGTGATCTTCTACGTCACTTTCACATGGAAGGTTTTAAGCTAGGCCCTTCTCCCTTTCAGTCTGGAGTCAAGATTTTAGTCACTTGTACTTCCCCTGAAATTGATGCTACCTTATACCATCAAATTGTTAGTAAAATTCTATCTCTAACCCATACCTGTCCTGAACTTTCCTTTTTCGTTGGTTTTGTTGCTCACTTTATGCACAAACCTCATGAAAGTCACTTGATAACAACTAAAATAATACTTCGATATATTCTAGGTACAATTAAGTTTGAGATTCATTACAGTGCAGGAGCATATCCATTGTTAATTGGTTTCACTAATTCTTATTGGGCTAGTGACCCTAATGATTGAAAGTCTACTGCAGGTTATGTATTCACTCTTAGTTCAGGACCCATTACATGGTATTGTAAGAAACAAAGTGTCATCTCTCTTTTTTTGGCAAAAGAAGAGTATCATGGTGTTGTTGAAGAAATCAAATAAACCATGTGGCTTCATTAGATCCTACCCAAATTTGGTCTTCATCAGTAGCCTCCAAAGACACTTTGGTGTGATAATCAGAGTGTCATTCAGCTATGCAAAAATCTAGTTTAGCATCAGCGCATGAAACACATTGAGCTACACATACACTTCATCAGAAATCTCATTCATGATTGTGTTCTTGAAGTGTAGTATTGTTCAACCAATGATCAAGTTGTTGGTATCTTTACAAAGCCTCTCATAGAGGCAAATTTTACCAAAACTCAATCTATGCTTGGAGTTCAGGAAAGTTATCACTAAGGGGGGATACGCTCCATTACCTCCTTCCTTCTACTATTGTGTCACCTTTGTAAATCTTTCAATATTATCCCAATTTGTTATAAAGGGGGGGTGTTAGGATATTCCAACACATAGGAAATAGTTAAGTATAACTTGGTCTAGCGTATAGTTAGGTAAAGTGTGTTTCTTCACTATGTACTTTTGTAACTTATAATCCGACGATCACGATATGTAGTGATCTGACGGTTCATTCTCTCCTTGGTATTATCGACACTTGATACATGGCTTAACACCTGATTGGTCCATGATCTCTATTTAAAGAGCATGGACGGTCATTTTTCTGGTGAACGTTTATGAGAGAAGCTTATGTAAATTTTCTTTCTTTATATTAATAGATTTCCTGAAGTGGTCGCATTGGCTCAAGCCATGGATTGTTTCCCTCTTTGAGGGTTTTAACCACGTCAAATACTGGTGTACTGATCTATGATCTATTTGTGAGCAGTGACCATTGGTTTTTTATCTAAGGAACTTACCTTGTAAATTACTACACTATCCTAAACACATATGGAAGTTCCTCCTGCCTCCCATTATGCATCTCCTCAATCTACCTCTTTCAATGAACTCCACTCCTTTAGGTTACTAAACTCAGCTCAAAAAATCTTTCCCTCTATCTACCTCTTTTTTCCTTTAAGTTCTACAACACTCAGGGTTTTCAATTAGTTGTTCACAACTCTGTTTGTGAACAACTCTTTGGCCTACTCACTTTCTCAATACTCCTGCTCCTGTTAGAGAACTAAATATTACGGAGCAATGAAACAGATAAAATATGCGGAAAATAAAAACACACAAAACACATAAAACTAGAGAGACACAGACATATGTGGTTCACCCAGTTCGAGCTACGTCCACCCCGAACAGCCAATCCTTCCTTTTTATTATCCAACAAAATGAAGAGACACAACCTGCAACAGATCCACTGTAATATCCTTTATTCTCTCTCACAGACTCCCTCTCTGTTTCTCGCTCCGAGAATACACATACCATCCACAGCCACAATACAATACCCTCATACAAGCAAGGGGGTTCCTTCTAGGGAAAAAAACCCTAAACTAAACATAACTTCTATCGTTAGATCATCTGCTTAATGAACAACCCAAATTGACTAGAAATTACTATACTTTTACAAGGAAATTTTACATCTGTTTTTAGCTTCGGAAACACTGCCCCCGAAACCCCCCGACAGGGGAGGGCTCCATGAAGTTGCAGCTGCCCCCCCTGGACCCCCCAAGTAGTGTTTAATTATGGGAAGGGTTGCAACCCCCATTAAGGTACATGGGTCTGAAGTTGTGATACAAAATAAACAAGATAATCAGGTTCCACACCCAACAATATCCCACTTGGAGACTGATTGTAGCAACTCCACCACTGCTTCATTTGCTAGACAATGACTCCTCTTTGGACCTGATTGTTTCTCATCTTCATCGTCATCCTTGAAGACCAATTGAAACTGAAAATATTCTCAGTTTCTCCCTGGTTACAACTTTTGTTAGCATATATGCATGATTCTGGCTAGTGTGTATCTTTTCCATCTTCAACTGTCCATCTTCCAATACTGACCGTATGAAATGGTACTTGAGCTATATGTGTTTAGTCCTAGAATGAAATGCTGATTTCTTTGCAAGATGAATGGCACTTTGGCTATCACTGTATAACGTGCCCATATCATGCTTCTTACCCAATTCATCCATAAACCTTTGTAACCAAATCATTTCCTTACTAGTCTCTGTAGCAGCAACATACTCTGCTTCTGTTGTTGAAAGTGAAACAACACTCTAGATTTTTGAAACCCAACTGACAGTTGTTCCACCTACAGTAAATACATATCTTGTAGTGCTCCTCCTGTTATCCCTGTCACCTTCCATATCTGCATCAACATATCCCTATAGAGAAATGTTTGAACCATCAAAGCATAATGCTTGATTTGTGGTACCTCTCAAATATATGAGAATCCATTTTACTACAATCCAATGTTCTTTTCCTGGATTGTTCATGTACCCGCTTACAACTCCCACTGCATGTGCTATATCAAGCCTTGTGCAGACCATTGCATACATTAAGCTTCCAACTGTTGATGCATATGGAACTTTAGACATATATTCCATTTCTTCGTAGGTCTTGGGGCACATCTCCTTACTAAGTTTGAAATGGCTAGCAAAAGGTGTACTAACTGGTTTTTCATTCTGCATATTAAATATTTTCAACACCTTTTGTATGTACTCATTCTGAGACAGTGTTAATTTGCGATTTTTCGTGTCTCTAGTTATTCTCATACCAAGGATTTGTTTTGTAGCTCCCAAATCCTTCATTGCAAATGAATTTGCCAATTTTATTTTGAGTACATTTATTTCCTGCATGTTAGACCCTGCAACAAGCATGTCATCTACATACAATAACAATATAATATAGCTGCCATAATTTTGCCTTTTCAGATAAACACAATGATTAGAGTGACACCTAGTATAACCTTGTTCAGACATATACTTGTCAAATTTTAGATACCACTGCCTTGGAGCCTATTTTAAGCCATACAAGCTCTTCTTTAACCTGCACACTAATTTTTCTTTCCCCTTGACCTCATATCCTTCTGGTTGCTCCATATAGATCTCTTCCTCCAAATCTCCATGGAGAAATGTTGTATTTTCATCTAACTGTTCAAGATGTAAATCTTCTGCTGCTACAAGACTTAAAATAGTTATGATTGAAGTCATATTAACAACAGGAGAAAATATTTCATCAAAATAAATACCTTTCTTCTGTGCAAACCCCTTCACCACAAGTCTAGCTTTGTACCTTTGTTTTCATCCATCTTCTTCCTTCAGCCTATAAACCCATTTATTCTGCAATGTAGCTTTACCTGTAGGCAACCTGACTAAGTCCCAAGTCTACTTATGCATTAAGGAGTCCATCTCTTCTTCCATGGCTAGTTCCCACTTCTTCTTGATTTCAACCTACATTTCTTCTTCATAACATTCAAGTTCACCATAATCAGTCAACAATAAATAATATAATGAAGGAGAGTATCGTTCAGGTGGTCTACTTATCCTGGTAGATCTTCTAACACCACTTTTAGGTGTTTGAGGTGCCTTTTGCTATTGTGGTGGTTGTTGTTGTTGTGGCTCTTGATTATTATTATTTTTAGGCACCTTTACCTTTTCTGTGATCTCATCAAGAACTGTGTATTCTTTGTTTTCTTTTTCATGTTCATTTTCCTGCAATTGATTCTTATACAATACCTTTTCATTGAATATTACATCTCTGCTCCTTATGATTTTGTGATTTTCATAATCATATAAGCAATAACCAAAATCATTAACACCATATGCAATAAAGTTACATTTCTTTGATTTTGCCTCAAGCTTGGTTATGTTTTCTTTATTAATATGTACAAAGGCCTCACAACCAAAAGGCTTTAAAAAAGAGTAGTTTATCTTTTTACCTGTCCAGGCTTCCTCTGGAATACCACTATCCAAGGAACTTGAAAGCCCTTTGTTTATTAGATAAACAACAGTATCTACAGCATCTTCCCAAAATTGTAAAGGCAATCCTGCATGCAATCTCATGCACCTTGCATGCTCCATGATTGTTCTGTTCATCCTTTCTGACACACCATTTTCTTGTGGTGTTCTTGGAACTTCTTCTCTCTGTGAATTCCATGCTCTGAATAGTATCTATCAAACTCTTTGCTACAATATTCACCTGCATTGTCTGATCTGAGACACTTCAACTTCCTACCTATCTCAATCTCAACCAAAGCTTTCCATTTCTTGAAAGTATCAAATACATCAGATTTATTCTGAATACAATAAATCCAAGTTTTTTAGTTGCATCACAAATAAAAGTAACATAATAACAATAGCCACCAAGATATGATACTTGAGCAGGTCCCCATACATCTGTATGCACAAGCTCTAATTTTTTGCTCTTCTTTTCTTTCCTAACTTAGAGAAATCTAACTCTCTTCTATTTTCCATTATTGTGTAACCAACTCCAAAAATAGAAGAAAAGAGATATCAACGCCTTAGAAATAAGCCACTTCGAGGGGGCAACCTCCAATACATTACATAAATGAACAATTCTTGGATGATACAATTTACAAAACCTCCTTTCTATATATAGGATTCCATGGGGCCATAATATAATCCTAGTGGGCCACAATGTAATCCTAGCCGACCTAACAATAATAATTTAAGGGCACAATAATAACAAAATGGGGGTTACAAGGGTACAATAATAACAATAAGGGGGTTACACTAACAATAATAAGGGACTATACTAGTGATATAGGGACCTAACATGCCCCTCTCCTTCAAAAAAGTGTTGTCCTCAGCGCTTGAGTAGCTCTGGGTGCTTCTGTATAAAATTCTCATCCTCCCATGTAGAATCTTCAGTGGGTAAGTTCTTCCACTTGATGAGATACTCTGAAATTGATCGATTCTGTAGTTGTCGAGTTCTTGTTTCCATGACCGCTTCTGGTTCCAATATGATTTTTTCTTCCTCATCAAGTTCTGGCAATATTGTTTGAACTGGAAGATTTTCTCCTATAACCTTCTTTAAGCATGAAACATGGAAAACTGGATGTACTCGCGAAGAAGCAGGAAGCTCCAATTTGTATGCCATAGTACCAATCTTTTGCGACACCTTGTAAGGACCATAGTACTTTGGCGATAATTTATTATCCTTCTTTGCTTGCTTGAGGGACATTTGTTTGTATGGTTGTAGCCGTAAAAATACCCAATCTCCTACATCAAAGCTTCTCTCGCTACGATGTTGATCTGCCTGTTGTTTCATTCGATTTTGTGCCAAATTCAGGTTATCCTTTAAGAGTTGGAGAACTTCTTGCTGATGCTCGATGTGATCTTCCACTGCTTGAACCTTCGAATTTTCCCTTAAAGATGATGTGATGGATGGTGGATGATATCCATAAAGTGCATAAATGGGGTCATTTTTGCTGCAGTATGGAAGGAAGTGTTATACCACCATTCAGCAAGAGGTAACCACTTGACCCTTTGTGTTTGTTTATCAGATACAAAACAACAAAAATATCCTTCCAAACATTTATTTACTATCTCAGTTTGACCATCAGATTGAGGATGATAAGATGAGCTATGAGCTAATTGAGTACCCAAACAAGAAAATAACTTCGTCCAAAAATTTCCAGTAAAAATGGGATCTCTGTTGCTCACAGTAACCCTTGGGCTTCCATGTAGCTTTTGAATTCTATCCATAAATGTAGTAGCAACTGTACTTGCTTTAAATGGATGAGATAATGCACAAAAGTGTGCATACTTGGTAAGTCTATCAACTACCACCATGATGACACTCTTTCCTTCGGACTTAGGTAAACCTGTGATAAAATCCATTGAAATCTCCTCCAACGTTGACTTGGAATGGATAAAGGTTGTAGAAGTCCCGGGGTCTTAATTGTCTCAACTTTATTCTGCTGGCAAACCAAACATTCCGCCACAAACTTTTGAATATCAGATTTAAGGCCATCCCAAAAAAATTCTTTCTTCAACCTGTGGTAAGTTTTTAAAAATCCTGAGTGTCCTCCTAAAGGAGAAGTGTGCAATTCCAGAAGAATATTTTGTTTTAGTTGGGAATTCTTACAAAGATATAAGCGATATTTGTACCATAAGGAATCATTTTTCCAACTAAATGTATCAGATGTACTAGGATCTTGCTGCAACTTTTGAATGAGTGTCCATACATCTTTGTCCTTCTTCCATTCATCTCTTGCTTCAGTTATCCAATCTAGTTGGATAATAGAAATGGCACAAAGTAATGCTTCCACCTCTTCATTCTTTCTTGAGAGTGCATCTGCAACAACATTAAGCTTTCCTTTTTTGTAGATTATTTCAAAGTCATAACCCAACATCTTTGTGACCCATTTTTGCTGCTCTTCTAAAGATAGTCTTTGTTCCAAAAAGCGTTTAAGACTATCATGATCAGTTTTTACCTTGAAGTGTCTTCCCATTAGGTAAGTTCGCCATTTCTTTAATGCATGCAGTATTGCTAACATTTCCTTCTCATAAATAGGTTTCTGTAAATACTTTCCTTTGATTGGACGACTTTCAAAAGCAATGAGTCTTCCTTCCTGCATTAAAACTGCACCAATTCCATTTCCTGAGGCATCACATTCCACAATAAAGGTTTTTGTGAAGTCTGGTGTAGCTAAGACCGGTGCTAGGCACATTGCCTCTTTAAGACGTTGAAAGGCCTTAGTTGCTTCAGGAGTCCATGAAAATGCATCTTTCTTCAATAATGTTGTTAGAGGTGCTGCTATTCTCCCATAATTCTTAACAAACTTGCGATAATACCCTGTTAACCTTAGAAATCCTCGCAACTGCTTGATGGTTGTGGGGACTTTCCATTCCTTAATGGCTTTAATTTTGTTAGGTTCTGCTTTAACACCCTCGTGAGATACAATATGACCCAGATATTCCACCTCTTGTACTCCAAAGAAACATTTGGATGTTTTTGCATATAATTGTTTCTCCTGCAATAGTTTGAGCACCCTGTCAACATGTTCAACATGATCCTTCCAAGACCTGCTATAGATTGGTATATCATCAAAAAATACTAGCACAAATTTTCTAAGGAAGGGTTTGAAAATGGAATTCATCAACCCTTGAAATGTAGAAGGTGCATTGGTAAGGCCAAAAGGCATGACCAAAAATTCATAATAACCCTCATGAGTTCGAAATGCTGTTTTTGGAATATCTTCAGTCTTCATTCTAATTTGATGATATCCTGAACGAAGATCCAACTTGGTAAAATAAATTGCTCCATGTAATTCATCAATAATTCATCAATCACAGGAATGGGAAATTTGTCTTTAATGGTGAGCTTATTGAGCTCCCTATAATCTGGACACATTCGCCATGATCCATCCTTCTTGTGTACCAATACTACAGGAGCAGAGAAAGAACTTTGACTAGGTTGAATTATATCCGCCTCTAACATTTCTGCAATCATACGTTCAATTTCGCTCTTTTGGACGTAAGGATATCTATAAGGCCTGATGTTTGGAGGAACACTTCCTGGAATCAAATGAATAGCATGATCATGATCACGAATATGTGGGAGTCCTTTGGGAGTTTCAAACACCTTGGAATGATTGCCCAAGACTTTTTGGAGATCTGCAGAAATAGATGATTTTGATGTTGGAACTTCTAGTGAGCATAATTGTGCAATTACGCCTCGTTGTTCTTTCTTTAGAAGCTTTTTCATGACATTAGAGCTTATTATCTTTCCTGGATTCCCTACAATACCCCGTAATTCGACTTCCTTTCCTTCTGAAAAAATTTCAAGAAAAGTTCTTGAAAATTGAAAGCTACCGTCCCCAAAGATTGTAACCATTGTACTGCTAGTACAACATTAGCACCTCCCATAGGAATGGAAAACATTGGAATAGTCAATACATATTCCCCCATGGTTAGCTTGATATTATGGCATTTTCCAGAGCAATTTATAGTTCCTCCATTTGCAACCATCACTTGACATTCTGGTGCTGGGTATAGGAAACAATTTAATTCCTTGGCTACCTTACAATGAATAAAATTATGGGTGCTACCTAAATCAATCAACACTATTACCTTTTTCTTCTTGATATGTCCCTCTATCTTGAGAGTTTGAGGAGTGGTAATTCCTTCCAGTGCATTACATGATATGGTCGGATTCATTTCTTCCCCTTCTATGGTTGGTTCCTGGTGTATATCCTCTTCTTGTTCATTTTCTTCTTCCTCTTCACAATCTATGTAAAATAATTTCTTCTCAGCACACTTATGACCTTTAGTGTATTTGCTATCACAACTGTAGCAAAGCCCTTTGCTCTTTTTTCTTCCAATTGTTGTGGTGTCAACCTTGTAGGTTGTGGAAATCTAGGCGTAGCAACACTTCCTTCTTTATAGAATTGAGTGGTAGGCTTCCTTGTCGCCATAATTTTACATTCAACTTTTCTTGCCAACCTGAATGCCTTCTCCAATGAATCAGGTTCCAAAACGCGAACTCCATGTTGGATGTTATCCTTTAAAGTGCCTAGGAAGAGATCAATCCTGTGTTCCTCTGTAAGATCAGTTACCCTTATATTCAATTTTTGGAAGTCCTCAATCTGCTGCCCCACTAAACCCTTTTGTTTGAGATTTATCAATTGGGTAAAGAAGGTGTTGCTCTTTGTATCCTCATAATGTGCTATCATTTCCTCCGTAAAAATTGACCAAGTGACAATTTTTTTACGGGAGCAAAGCCATCGATGCCATACAAATGTATTTTGTTCTAAATGTAAAGTTGCAATGCGTACCTTTTGTGTGTTTTGCACGTTATGGAGATCAAAATATTGCTCCATCTGTAGTATCCATGTTACAGGATCCTTTCCATCAAACTTCCTCATATCCATTTTTGGAATATAGTGGTTCTTCCCGCCAACATTCGAGTTTATGAAATCACAATTAACATTTATTTTGTTCTCATCAGGAGGTTCTTCTCCTATATTTCCGCCATTAGGAATCATTTCTGGTTTTAAGCTTGTCATCAAACCTTCCATGTATGCTTTTAGATCACTCTTCATGTTTTCCATGTTGTCTTTCATGTCATCCATCTTAGCTTCCACGCCTTTCTTCAAACCGTCCATCTTCACTTCCATGCCTTTCTTCAAAACTTTCATTTCATTTTTTGTTGCTCTTTGCGAGAGTGAAAACTGTTGCATTTGCTCTTGTAATTTTGATAGATCATGTTGCAATTCTTCATCTTCATGAGTCATAGTAGAGCCTTCTGAAGGCTTAATGGGTGTTGAATTCTTTTTAGAGGCCATTTTAGAATCCAATATTGATATCTATTCTACAAGATGCCCTTGGAATCAATTCAACTTGATTCTTCAAACAAGACTTATGCAATTCGGAAAAAAAATACACACCTTTTACTAGCTTTTAGGAGATCGATATTGAAATTGAATTATCTCTGTAATTGAAAATATTCAATATCTGAAATTCAGCCCTGTAGTATCCCTCTGAAGCTTCTTTCAAATTCCACAGGTCTGACCTGATTTTGATTCTCCAAGACAAAGTTGTGTTCAATCTCCCACAATGACTTAATTTTGGACTGGTTCAGTAGAGCGAACTTGTATGACTTGCCACGTGTCACTGTTTTGTCCTTTGTTTCTGAAATTGATAGAAAAGAAACTACAAGCCGTGTACTTGTGAATAATTTTGACGGCACTCCAATCCAATCTTCAGAGAGAGAGTTATTGAACTTTTCCCACGATCACCTCTTTGAGATGAAATTCAGGAGCCTGAAAAAGCACTACCTTCCACAGATCATATCTCCAAAACTGTTGCGAAACAAGCTATAAAATTTTGTGACGAATTTCCTATGGATTTCAGCTTCGCACCATATGAATTTCAGATTCTGAACCTTCGTAGAAAAACATTTATAGCACAAATTCCACGATGACCTGTTTAGGAGCCTGAAAAAAGACCTGACTTCCACAGATCATATCTCCGAAAATATTGCGAACCAAGCTCTGAAATTTTTATACAAGCTTCCTCAAGATTGCGGCTTCGCACCCTAAAAATTTCAACTTCTGAAACTTCGTAGAAAAAACGTTATAGCGAAAATTCCACGATGACCTGTTTGGAGCAGCGAAACCCTAGAATCCAAAGCTCCGATACCAAATGTTGTGTAACCAGCTCCAAAAAGAGAAGAAAAGAGATATCAACGCCTTAGAAATGAGCCACTTCGAGGGGGAAACCTCCAATACATTACATAAATGAACAATTCTTGGATGATACAATTTCCAAAACCTCCTTTCTATATATAGGAGTCCATGGGGCCATAATGTAATCCTAGTGGGCCACAATGTAATCCTAGCCGACCTAACAATAATAATTTAAGGGCACAATAATAACAAAATGGGGGTTACAAGGGTACAATAATAACAATTAGGGGGTTACACTAACAACAATAAGGGACTATAATAGTAATATAGGGACCTAACTTCCATAAATGAAATTCTCACAGAAATCCAAATCAACATTCTTCAAACCTGACAACAAATTTCTTGAGTGAAGAATCTTCATCCCCTTCTCACTCATGTGTTCGAGCCTATGATGCCATAATGCTGCATCTTCTCCTTTGGAATTTAAAGCATTAATAGAGTTAGAAATACCATTACATAAATACAATGTACCAACCTTTTCGCCTTTTCCTATTACTAAGGCTCCTTTGGTGACCTTCCAAGTTTTATCTGTGAAAGTTTTCACACAACCTTAACTGCCTAATTGCCCTGTTGAAATCAGATTTTTCTTCAGATCTAGAACATGCCTTACCTCCTTTAATATCCATTGGTTTCCATTCTGTTTTTTTACAAGAACTTTACCCATTCCAACAATTTTACAGGGTTTATCATCACCTAAACGAACTTGTCCAAAATCTCCCTAAACATAGTCATGAAAATATTTGTTATCAGGTGTCGCGTGGAATGAAGCCCCTGAATCTACAAACCAAGAATCAATAACATTTTTGAAAGAAAGAATCAAAGCATCTTGTAACACATCACATGTCACATTTTCTTCATGATTGTTTTCTTGCTGTGTGTCTCCTTTTTTTCCCTTCTGAGATCTATAGTCTTTCTTTAGGTGTCCTTTCTTTCTGTATTTCCAGCACACTATCCCTAATCTGGACTTGGATCTGCCTTTCCTTAATTTACTATGATATCCTGAGCTATTTCCTCTTTCCATTATTCTTCCCCTAGACTCTGCACTCAAAGCATTACCGGATGTCTCACCGGAGCTTTTCCATCGCATTTCATCGCTAAGGATAGCACCGACAACATCATCAAACTTTAAAGTACTAGATCCAGAGACAGAGTTACTAATAGCCATAACTAAACCATTCCATCTTTCTGGCAATGAGCACAAAAATAACAGATCTCTAACTTCATCATCAAAGTTTATCCCTACAAAACATAACTGACTGGTAACTGTATTAAAATCATTTAAATGGTCTAAAACAGATCCACCTTCTGACATCTTCATATTAAATAAATAAGAATAAGAAATACCTTGTTTGAGGCCGAGGGTTTTTCATATAGTTTTTCCAACGCCTTAATCAAACCCTCTGTTGTTGTTTCCTTCGAAATATTGAAGGCTACCAACACCGCGAGGCACAACCGTACTGTTCTGAGTGCCTTTCTATCGAGAATCTCCCATTTTGCGTCTGTCATAGCTATTGGCTTGTTTTTTTTTTTCACTCAATGATAGGTACAGATAATCTTCCATCTGCATCTTCCACAACAGGAAGTTTTGACCGTTAAATTTCTCGAACATAAATTTACCATGTTTTGCCATTGCTCCCACTCGAACCAAGAAACCCTTCTTTCTTGCGAGTTCATCAGCCAAATAGACCTTCGGTTCTGATACCAGTTGTTAGAAAATTAAATATTACAGAGCAATGAAACACATAAAATATGTGGAAAACACTGTTGGGTCATGAATACGACCAATTTTTAACACTTATTTCATCCATTTTTACTCTTATTTATCATGTAATTTATTATAATTTATCATATAAATCCATTTTATAATGATTTATGCTCTTATGGATAAATATTATTTCTTCTCCTTTACTTTTAATAAATTGATGATTATTATGCATAATTTTATCAATGATGGTTTATTAATATATTTTGTAACATCACTCACCATTTTAGCCTCCAAGCTATTTTCCAGATTCTAGATTTGATCTCCAAGTTATCATCAAATATTCCAACTCAGAAATTCGCTGGAATAAGAAGTGAAAGTTTTGCGATTGAGATTCTAGGAAAATGACGAAGAATCTGGAAAATCTGGAACATGGGTTTTGTCCAGAATGGACCAAGTTAACTTTACAATGAAACGTTTTGCCAAAATTTGGCCTATATTGAGAGAAACGCAAGGTTCTTTGAGCACGATTTTCTGAGATTTACTATTGCGGTCGTCCTTCAAATTATCTCAGCTGCAAATACAAAATTGACTTGCTCTTGTTCAAAAATGGATGGAACTATATTTTCTGGTTGATCAAGTTGTTAGCAACAATTCAATTTTGTTATGAGAGATCCTATTGACTATTTAATTTCTCCTCTCTTTGGTTATAAAATGAGACATTTATAAAAGAGAGGGGATCGTTGTTGCTTTTGTGAATTGTAAACTTAATCAAAAGTTGTGTTATTGAAAACAAAATTCCATTATAATGCTGCTCCAGTTTAATGATTAATTTAAGTTGTTGTTCCATTCGCATCATCTGAAGTAGCTTGAGCAGTCCCTGCTGGTGGTTAAGGGCTCGACCCCTGGCAGCGTGAACTGCTCCTCTATGCTATATTTTCGATTCTTTTAGCGTGTGATCGATTTGATACATGCATGTTACTTTGAGTTCATTTCATTAGTTGTTTATCATCTTACTGTCTTTATGTATTACGTGTTCTGTTTATGAGTTATTTCATTATCGTGTGATCTTAATCTTATTTCTTACAACGTGGGTTAATTGAGAGAACATATTGCCTTACTTAGATCATCCTTGTATTCACAGAAGTGATACTGGTTCTATCTTAATTAATTCATAATTCCATGCTTAATAGTTTACTGTTTTATTATAATGGATTGCATTGACGTTCCTTCCCAATTTAATAAGAATCTTAATCCTCAAATTACTTATCTTGTTATGCTTCGTTGTTCGGAATTTGATGTTTCATTCCACTTGTTGTTCCATTTGATTGATATTCATTACAGATTACTGTTCAATAGGATTGGTTATTCAATTCCATTAACTAGAATTTGATGTTCAGATTTATTAAATAGGATTCGTTGTTCAATTCTTTTAATTACAGTTTGTTGTCCATTTACATTGCTGTTCATTTCTATTGATTAATTACAAAGAGTTTGGTTTTAAAGACTTTTCCTAGTTTACTTTCAATAATAGATTTAGTTCAATTTCTATTTCCTTTTAATTTCTTTAAAGCATAACTGTCAACTATAGAGAACATTGGTTATTGTTTCCTTGTTCCCAGATTGATTGTCTTGTTCCAGTTTGATTTCAATTGCATCAATTTCTAGAGGAATGAGTTATTGGTACTGTATCCTCGATTGATGTTTGCTGAGTGAATAGTTGGATTTCAGAGCATTTGAGTTCATGTTATTGTAATTAGATTTCTTTCCAAGCATCCATTTACTCTTGTATTTAGCACACTGTACTACATATTGAAAAGCATTACTCTTGGATAAATTGCTACCTCAGACTGAGTACACTCTTGAAATAAAAATTCACTCCCGGATTGATAATTAATTTGAGATAAATAGGTGTTAAAAAGATACCTTTTATATCTCAACATTTTGGCGCCGTTGCCGGGGAGAGTGTATGCCATTTAGAAAGAGTGATGCATATTTAATTTTTTCTGCTTGGGAAGAATTGGATATTAAAGATGGAAGGTAAGAACCCGTGCATCGAGCAAGAAACACACTTGTTCACTGACCCGCTTCACAACATAATTGAGTGAAAGCTTAAGGTATAAATGAATGCTAGCATTTTTTTAAATTGTAGAGGTAGAATTTTTGAAAAAAATCTTGTAATTCCACTCGAGTGGTGATGTAAGCACCACCCATTTCACTAACCAATTGACAGGAACATTTTAAGGAGGATCTTTAAAGAAACACATGAATAACATTTTCTATTATGGTGAGAAATGGCTCACATTGAAACTTTTGAATTCCCTATCAAAGATCTAGGAGGAGTGACACAAATGCACATAATTCCCCCATTGTCTCTACCAAATTTTCATGGTTTCACAAATAAAGATCCAGATACATTCTTATTTGAGTTTGAAATACTTTGTAGAGGATATGATTATTGTACTAATTATCAAAGGTTGAAAGTATTTCCTCTTACTCTAAAAGGAGCAGCTCTCTAATGGTTCATGAGCCTAGGTGGGAACTACATCCAAACTTGGGAGGACATGAAGAACATATTCTTGAAGAAGTACCAAGACTATTTCAAATCCAATGACGATATTTTTGGTATGATACAAGGGGAAGATGAAAGCTTGGAGGACTATGTAGAGCGATTTCGATATAACCTTCAAAAATCAAGGCATAAACATTTGGAAAAAGAGATCTTGAAAACACTCATTCTTAAAGGAATCAAAAATGAATTTTTAGAACTCTTAAATCTGATAGGAAAAGGTGATGTTTTTCAGTTATCATATGATGATGTTTGTGAGTTGTGCATAAGGT
The DNA here is from genome assembly GCA_034641835.2 of Pinus albicaulis. Taxonomy (NCBI): domain Eukaryota; kingdom Viridiplantae; phylum Streptophyta; class Pinopsida; order Pinales; family Pinaceae; genus Pinus; species Pinus albicaulis. The sequence goes on from CM076575.1 coordinate 590,542,199, forward strand.
ATTCAAGAGGAATTTCCAAGGCTGGTAAGAATTCTAGAGAATTTTCTTCTTTCTTTTCCAAATTTACTACAAGAACAAGAGACATAAGAGCTGAAATCAAGGTTTTATTTGAAAATTTTAAATATGACTTTACTAGCTCTCTAAATTCACAATTGAATGTTTTGCAGGTTCAGAAAAATAAAAAAATTGATGAAGTGTTTTGCCCTCATAGCCAAAAGGAGCATCCCATTGATAGTTTTTCTTCCTTATCTAGGATGGAAGTAGCATATCAAAGAGATGGGGAAGCTGCAACAAGGTCAAAATCATGGAAATCATGATCTACAGGTATGGTTCAAAACACTTCCTCTCCATTCTCTAACTTGCATAATCCATTATGGAATACTCATATGTTAGGGAAGCCATGCCAATCGCAATATAACCACCACCAATCTTGTCTACAAGCTTGGCATGGTTCACCTTATAATTGCATGACTACTCTCGCTCATCTTGTAGCACAAACACATATTCGAGCTCTTCCACAACATCTTGCTTGCCTATCAAAATCATCCACTCAACACAATCAACTACATCATCAAGAGGTTCCATTTCCTACACAATTTCCTGCTCAACTCATTCCACACCCTCACCATAATAAACCAGTACAACATGCTTATAGTGTTGAACTGCAAAATTCACTCACCCTTCCCAACCATTGTATCTCACATGCACTATTGGAGAAAACTTACACTAAGACTCAGAATGTATCAAATCCAAAAATTGTAAAAGTTATGAAAGAAAATGAGGTTTCTTCTAGTTTGCACCAACAAACCATTTTAAAAGCTCAATAACTTCATGATACGATGGCCATGGGATATCAAGAAAGTAAGGGATACATTGAAGATTGGTTTCACTCCATCATTTTTTTACAACATCACTCCATGCTTCAACAATTTTTGGCACCATATTTTCAAGGGAAGTTGGCTTCTCATACCCTAATTTTTATCAACATGCATTTTTCAAATTTGGGTATGTACATACTAAAGGCCTTATTTCTAAAATGGTTCCACTGGAAATAATCTTACACAAACATATTCGATTCTCAAAGAAGAGTAAGATAGTGGAGAAAATAAAATAAATAAGGAAATAAAACAAACACATTCTTTTATTTTTGTAAAAATAGTTGTTTTTTTGTTGCAACATGCTGTGAAAATCAACATTGATGATAAATATTCTAATTTATTTGTGTATGTAGATGAATTATATTGTAAATAACAATTATACAAACACTTATATTCATTTTTATCATCAACATGGAAAAATTACTTGAATATCATTTTTTTGGCTTGCGGGCTTGATGAAATTTATGAAAGAGGGACCAAAATTAAAATTTTTTAAAAAATATTTCTATCCTAGGTAGCCCTTGATGTCTACTTTCCAACCCGATTTGAATCACTCAATTTCGATTTGAAACGAAAAAATTAGAACCAAAATATTGACAGGGTGTCCAGTAGGCAGCTCAACAACAGAGTTGGGACAGTCAGTTTTTGGAGACCTAAATGACTATATTTTAAAAACCTGTTTTTATGGTAGATTCCTCTATGAATATAGTTTACAAATCAATTTTAATCACTCAATTTTAATATCGTATGAGTAATTTATAACCAAAATATTGACTTCCTATCATAAATCAACACTCTTGAAACTCTGTTTTCTCGGCTGTTCATTAACGTATTTGACCCATCAATTATTATTGTCTTCAAAACCTGTTTCTATTAGAGATAAATAAATGAATCTACTTTAATGTCCAATTTTAATCGGTTCAATCCGCCATCAAACAAAAAATTTATGCTTGAAATATCAACTGTTGGTTTAAGCTGGAAAATCGAAAATTACTCTATTATGTAGGTTCTTCTAAGAAAATTTGACATATCATAGAATTGAATTTTTAAAACATGTTTCTATTGGAGATAAACCTTTGCATTAGCTCTCATTTGGTTTTGGAATCACTCAAATCGGAAAAAAAAATAATAATGTATGATTAAAACACTGTTCGTTAGTATCGTCGACCACTGCTCTCCCGTAGGTAACAAATATAATTTGTTTTATTTTTCCGTGGATTTATTCTATAGAGTAACTACTTTTTAGTTTTTTTAATAATTCTTGGATTAGGGTAACTTAATCACCTCTCTTTCTCCATGATTTAATGTTTTATTGTAGGTACACACTCGTTTTTTGCAGGTCGTAGCAGAACAAAGAAGATCAATTTATGGATGAGCGATTCTTGAAGAAATTTTAGTTAAACAAGGGAATTTCATCCAGTTCATTACATAACAGATTCATAATAAGAAGAAATGAAGAATTCGTTTCCATTTGAAGATTCATGCCACTACTGCCAAAACATTTTTCAAAAAGATCATTTTTCCATTAACAGATTGATATTCCCTTAGGAAATAACATCATAGCTGTTGTAACTTAATAAAGTGTTGTTTCTTTTCTGATTTCTTTTATGTTTTTGTGTTTCATGTGTTTATCCCTCCAAATTGTAGTTTTCGTTCTATTTGAAATTGAACAATAAAGACCCCACCATGCAAGTTTCAGTTACAGAAGGCGATTCTTCAGCAGCACCAATCCTGTAAAAAAAAAAAATTTACTTTTTCTTGAAACCTGTACATAAAGTTTGTTTTTTTTATTTTTCTTATTTTTTTTTGTATATAATTTTATTTCTTGAACTGCTCTTACTTTTTTTGCTGTGAATTTTTGATGTTCTTTTCCAAAGGAACAACACTTTTGTTGTTCCTTTCGGAAGGAACAACAGTATTGTTGTGAGTGTTTTTGTTGTTCCTTTGGAAATTAACATCACTTTTATTGTTCCTTTCAGAAGGAACAGCAATATTGTTACGAGCGTTTTTGTTGTTCCTTTTCAAAGGAACAACAGCTTTCACCGTTTATTTTTGTTGTTCCTTTCCAAAGGAACAACATTTTCGCTAATAATTTTTGTTGTTCCTTTCGAAAGGAACAACAGTTTGGCCAATTGTTTTTGTTGTTCCTTTCGAAAGGAACAGCGTTTTCGCAGATTGTTTTTATTGTTCCTTTCCAAAGGAACAACACTTTTTGAATGCATTTTTCTTGTTTTTCAACAACATTTATAAGACCTTTTGTGAATTTTTCATGACTCTTTGAAAGACAAACATACAATTTATGCAAGGATACAAAAATTAGAGGTTACTGGAATCAGCTGATCAAGAGAAATTTTCATTTTTAAGAATTTTTTTGTAGTGATAAGAAAAAGGAAAGGAAACAACCATCTATATCCATTTTTTTTCTTTATTTTCACTAAAATTAATATGATCGATTATCTTTATCATGTTGGTTCTTCCCTAAATTCTCATAACTCTCTTTGATTTTTAATTCATTGAATAAGAATAAGGACATATGTTCTCTATTGAGATGCTCAGATTTCTTACACCATCCCTATTCTTAAAGAGTGTTGAGCCACCCTCTATATATAAATAGGGAAGTTCTATATGTAAAAAAAAATAAAAAAATCTCTATATGATTACTAACAATTCTATGATATGGCAGATGGAGGATAGGGGGTCTCATTAAGAGCCAGCCTACCATGATCATAAGGGAGCAGTGAAGTGGCATTCCCATTATGGCCACCACACCAGGGATATGATCCAATGGACATCTTAGAAAAATGAAAAGTCCTTAGAACAGGAGGTCTCATCACGAGTCGACCTGCCCACCTTTCACTCCTTCCTGGTGAATGGCATTGTGATTCATCTGGTTCCCAAGCCAGCACAGTGGCCTCCATCATAACATCACACAGCACTTCCCTAAGCATAAATAAAGGATAATGGTTCCAAGAGTGAGAAAGCAACTTTTTCAAGGTTATAGACACCTGTGGGCAACAGAGCTTTGCTTATGGTATTGGAGTCATATTTTTCACAAATCAATAGTAATGATAAACCCTTTTCTTATATCTTTATCTAATATCAAATGAGAGTATGCACCTAAACCCTTTGTTCGGAACCTCTTATGCATGAAATTTATTTATAAATCGATCATAATGGTTTATGTGGATAATGGCCACATAAGTTCTTTTTTCACATAAGCTGTCATTTTCCCTTATTTTCGAATCATTACATAAACATTTCCATATCTACTCACAATTTTAAAATATGCATTGATTTCAGTAATGCGATAATTTGTTGATCATATCATAAGTATGTATGCATTTCCATGCTGTACAATTGTTGTGCAGTACAATGCTCTTCTATTTTGCTGATTTGCCACAATATTCATACTGCATTTCTACAAAAAAAATTCTGATTAAACTTTTGGCATACATCTTATATGTTTCTCTTCAAAATTAACATTGTGGATTCAAGAAAATTGCATGTAGAATCGTGATTTGTTTACAGGAGAACAAGTATGAGGGGGAAATTCTATTCGCAGCACAACCACACTATTGCAACTAATAGCAAAGGCTCGCGCAACTCGCGAACGCGCACAATTCTTCAGACGTGATGTGTTTGCATGGCTTCCACCTTTTGCATCACTTTCACTATCTGCTCAGCCTACATCAGCGTCAACAAAGGCCAGTCCCTACATGTCATTCCACATTTTTTCGGAGGTAACACTTGAGGTAAAATAGCATAATTTTCTGATTTATTATGAATTTAGGAGAATTTCATGAAAATCCATTAAGCATTATTTATCATCATTCATTCCACATCTTTACCACTTCCCATTTTTTTTAGACACGTCTCATCTTTCAGTTTGGGGGAGTGTTGATTTCCTTCATTTCTTTCTTATGACTATGTCAGTAATATTCTTTATCATCCATTGATATTCTTATTCATTCTCAACACCTCCCTTATTCCATGTTGTTTTATACCAAGCATCGATTTCAATAGATTGTAGCAACCACCTCTTTTTGTTTTCTCGCATTGCATGAGGACATGTTCATTCTTTAGTTTGGGGGAGGAATTGCTACACTTGATGGATGTTTTCTACTTTTTTTCTCATTAAGGCATACAATTTCATTTTTATACAGTGCAAAAATTGATTTGCATATATCTTTAAAATGATGAATTGAATTCTTGTGATTTCTAGATAACAAATATGTATCATTAAAATACACAAACCCAGATAATTTCACGCTAAATTAGTTCATAAAATTTCGAAAATTATGCACTATCACCTACAACCATTTTGTTTATATCTCATGATTCATGCATCAAAACGATCTGATTTTTGAGAAAATGGTTAATGAAGTTTGTTGTTACTTACGTCACATTTTTTTGCAACTTCATATACATATAGTTGAACGTCAACTGTAAAAATTGTTATGCCTTTATCAAGATTGCTAAAATTGAATATTCATTATTTGAGGAAAAATTCATTTGTTCCATCCATTTCATGAGTTGGGATGAACAATTTTCTTTGCTTGGTTAACACATGGGTTTTGTCTTTGGGTTGCATGAGGACATGCAATATATTCAGTTCTGGGTTGCATGAGGACATGCAATATATTCAGTTTGGGGGTATGTTGGGCCATGAATACGACCACTTTTTAACACTTATTTCATCCATTTCTACTCTTCTTTATCATGTAATTTATCATAATTTATCATATAAATCCATTTTATAATTATTTATGCTCTTATGGATAAATATTATTTCTTCTCCTTTATTTTTAATAAATTGATGATTATTATGCATAATTTTATCAATGATGTTTTATTAATATATTTTGTAACATCACTCACCATTTTAGCCTCCAAGATATTTTTCAGATTGTAGATTTTATCTCCAAATTATCATCAAATATTCCAACTCAGAAATTCACTAGAATAAGAAGTGACAGTTTTGCGGTTGAGATTCTGGGCAAATGGATAAGAATCTGGAAAATCCGGAACACGGGTTTTTTCCAGAACAAAACAAATTAACTTTAGCAAAAAGGGTTTGCCCAAATTCGGCCTGTATTGAGAGAAACACAAGGTTCTTTGAGCATGATTTTCTTAGATTTGTTGTTGTGGCCATCGTCCAAATTATCTCAGCTGCAAATCCAAATTTGACTTGCTCTTGTTGAAATATGGATGGAAATATATTTTCTTGTTGGTCAAGTTGTTGGGAAAAATTCAATTTTGTTATGAGAGATCCTATTTACTATTTAATTTATGCTGTCTTTGGTTATAAAAGGAGATGTTTGTAAAAGAGAGGGGATCGTTGTTACCTTTGTGAATTGTAAACTTAATCAAAAGCTGTGTTATTGAAAAACACGATTCCATTGTAATGCTGCTCCATTTTAATGATTAATTGAAGTTGTTATTCCATTTGCATCATCTGAAGTGGTTAAGGGCCCGACCCCTGGCAGCGTGAATTGCTCCTCTGTGTTGTATTTCCGATTCTTGCAGCATGTGATCGATTTGATACATGCATGTTACTGTGAGTTCATTTCATTAGTTTTTATCTTGTCTTTATGTATTTTGTGATTGTGTTACTAGGTTATTTCACTATCGTGTGATCTGAATCTTATTTCTTACGATTAATGGGTCTCGGCCGACAACACTGTTATGCCATAGATTATCCTTGGATTAATTGTGTGGTTCTATCTTAGTTAATTCATAATTCCATGCTTAATAGTTTATGGTTTTATTATAATGGATTGCATTGTTGTTCCTTCCCAATTTAACAAGAATCTTAATCCTCGAATTACTTATCTTATTATGCTTCGCTGTTTGGCATTTGATGTTTCATTCCACTTGCTGTTTTGTTTGATTGATATTCATTACAGATTATTGTTCAATAGGATTGGTTATTCGATTCCATTAATTAGAGTTTGTTTTTCAGATTTATTAAATAGGATTCATTTTTCAATTCCTTTAATTACATTTTGCTATCCATTTACATTGTTGTTCATTTATGTTGATTAATTGCAAAGAGTTTGGTTTTAAAGAGTTTTCCTAGTTTACTTTCAATAACAGCTTTAGTTCAATTTCTATTTCATTTTAATTGCTTTAAAGCAGGGCTGTCAACTGTAGAGAACATTGGTTATTGCTTCCTCGTTCCCAGATTGATTGTCTTGTTCCAGTTTGATTTCAATTCCATCAATTTCTAGAGGAATGAGTTATTGCTACTGTACCCTCGATTGATGTTTGCTGAGTGAATAGCTAGATTTCAGAGCATTTGAGTTCTTGTTATTGTAATTAGATTTCTTTTTCAAGCATCCATTTACTCTTGTATTTAGCACACTGTACTAGATATTGAAAAGCATTACTCTTGGATAAATTGCTACCTTAGACTGAGTACACTCTTGAAATAAAAAGTTGCTCCCAGATCGATAATTAATGTGAGATAAATAGGTGTTAAAAATATACCTTTTATACCTCAACAAACATAAGCACACAAAACATATAAAACCAGAGAGACGCAGATATACATGGTTCACCCAGTTTGGGCTACGTCCACCCTGAACAACCAATCATTCCTTTCTATTATCCAGCAAAATAAAGAGACACAACCTACAGCAGATCCACTGTAATATCCTATGTTCTCTCTCACAGTTTCCTTCTCTGTTTCTCACTCCGAGAATACACATACCATACACAGCGGAAATACAATACCCTCATACAAGTGAGGGGGTGCCTTCTAGGGAAAAAAACCCTAAACTAAACATGACTTCTATCGTCAGATCATCCGCCTAATGAACGACCTGGATTGACTAGAAATTACTATACTTTTACAAGACAATTTTACATCTGTTTTTATCTTCGGGGGCGCTGCCCCCCAAACCCCTCGCCAGGGGGGGGGGGGGGGGGGTTATATGAAGTCGTAGCTTCCCCCCCTAGACCCCCCAAGCAGCGTTTAATTGCGGGCGGCGTTGCCACCCCCATTAAGGTACAGGGGTCTGACACTGTGATACAAAATAAACAATATAATCAGGCTCCACACCTAATAGCTCCAAGATGACAAGTTTAAGGCTATGGAGGTTTCCCTTCTTCTCACTGACTCAATCCTCTGCAATACAGTGAACTAGGGATAGTTGGTTAGCCCACTTGACTGCTAATTTATTCATTCAAAGTATGCATGTACTTAGGCCCAATACACTGACCCTTCTACTAGTATTTTTTTCCTTCACAGGTATATGACTTATGGCTCTCCTTTGAAAATAACCTAACAACCCACCAATTTTACTTGGAGTGCCATCAATTTTCCTGGGCACGTTCAATTATTTTACTGATATAGTGCCCACAACATTTCCCTCACCTAGGTATATTCAAATATGACACCTAATAGTGATTTGAGTACTCTCAAAATCATTATTCTTGTGGATCAATTAATTTGTTTTCCAATATATGAAAAAATTTGAACTACTCATCTTATGATTCTTCTAAAATTTTTTGGATGACTGAACTAAGGTCAGTAATCATCCACTAACAGTCCATTGACTAATTTTTTATAGGTTGTTTCAGATCTCTATCCAAAACTCTATGTATAGTCCACCAAAATGAACTCCTCTTCATATCAATCCATTCCTCATATAACACATTTCTTCTACTCAATATTCTACTTAGCTTCCACCTTCCTTTGGATTTCCTATCTCTCCACATACTTTTGTAAACCATCCTCCAATTATGTGGTATATTGTTAAACACCATGTTAAGCACACACATGGTGTATGAGAAGGATAAACACACACACACAAGAGACTCAACACACAATGAAGGATAAGCGTGAGGCTTTCATATTTTTCCATTATACAAAGATGTACATTTATAGTACAATGGTGTGACTCTTGGTTTCATATTCCAAGGTCACTTGGACTCCATTGTGACTTTTCGCATTCCACACCTACCCATGTAGGATTAGGTGTTCCAACATCCCCCCTTAATCCGAAGGGGTATGTGTGAGTCCAAGAAAAGAGTTGTAATAAAAATCTGCAAAATATACATGGCAGCACTTGTGCTGAATCAAATCTCTGAAATGTTGGAAAAAAGAGTTGGTTTAAGGATGACCACCAACACTGGAACGCAAAACTTGTTGCAGTTCTCGGAACTCTTCCAAAACTGGCAAGAAGCTAAAAGCTTCTGCTAGAGGAATTGTCCCTCATAAAACAGGGAGACCTTCAACCTAAAAGAAGGGAGGTCTACTACCTGTGATGGTTTTAGGATTACCAATAACTCTGGAATGCTTGAAGCATTTCCTGGAACTCAACCAAAGCTGGAAAGAAGCTGAAAGCTTCTGGTAGAGGAAGTGTTCCTCATATATGAAAGGGAGACCTTCAACCTACAAGAAGGGAGGTCTACTACCTTTGATGGTTTTAGGTTATTCACCAACCAAAAATGATGGTTTAGGGTTCTCCACCAACCAAAGATGATGGTTTAAGGTTGTCGACCAACCAAAGGCATGCTCATGGGCATCCGTGTCTCTAGCTACATCTCTCAATCTGGAATGATGAATTGTGGCTCAGGCTCGTTTGAACTTCTGTGTCTCTAGCTAAAACTCTAAACATGGAATGAGAGATTGTGGCTCAGGATCGCTTGATCTGACGTTGAAGCTTGTACATGACCACCATTTTCCCCCCTGTTAGGGACAAAGTAAGATGATGGCGAAAAATAAACTGCAAGTTTGCTCAATATCTGTGAACAAGTTCTGACATGTGACTTAAACATCTTCTTTGCTGCTGATGCCCATTGCCAAGAGGCGATCCATCCAAGATGAATCTTGGTTCTTGTAGGAGGCTTGTGTCTGAAGCATCTGTGTGAAGAATGGGTGTGCCGACTGTTGTGCTCAACTTAGTGTTCCTAAATTGAGTTCATTAATTTTCAACCAGGGCTAGCAAAACTGCTAAAGTGAGGTGCACTATATGTGCCTAGGCATTTTTTTCTTACTACGTTGTGTTTAGTGTTTTTATGATGTTTTTGGTTTTATGGTTTTATGTTTGAAAAGGGAAAGAACTAAGTACTGGTGAAAAGAAGCTATTGGTTACATTAAAAACATAACAAAGCCTATTCTAAACTATGGATGGCAAATAACAAATGCAAAGTTTGATAATGACTCATTGCAAGGAAATAAATCACAACATGAACTTGAACTTATCCAATTCATTCATTAAAGATGTGTTGGAAGAGCTTGAGAAAAGGACAAGTTAAATGTAAATGAAGTTCTCCTAAATAAACAATCAACTCACAATATTACAAAAAAATCTCATCCATGATTAAGAGTTTACTGGAATACAATTGGGAAAATATTATTTGTAGCACAGTAAGATTCCTATTCTAAATTAACCTATGATGCTGAAGTTACTCTATTCTGCAACTTGACTTATCACTACTAGACCTTATTCAGAAGTTTAGAGATTTTCTAGAATAATGTTTGGGAAAAAGGCTATAGGTGAATTTGTAAAAGATTTGCAGAATAATCAAAGCCTTAAACTAATATTACTGACCCCTGTTCATGTGATGATGTATCAACAGAAATTCAAAAAAAAAGTAAGTTGTAAATAATGAAGGCCGAGAGACTAATTTTGAAAACTAGTACTACTTAAAATACAATGGATAACACTAAACTAGAATGCAATCTATTAATCTTAAAATACAATGACCACAACTGAACTAGAATGCCATTAATCTATCTTGAGAAAAAATGAACTGAAACTGAAACTAGAGTGCCACTAATCTACTTGAACTATAGTGAACAGAGTTGAACTAGAATTCCATTATCAAACTTGAAATGTAGTGACAGAGCTGAACTAAATGCAATCAACCTCTGAAGTGTTATAACTAAATTAACATGCAACTAGTCTATGGAATTCTGCAGCCCCATCTCATTCAATATGAATGATATTTTGGAAGAGTTTGTAAAAAAAAGTCTGGCTGTATTATTCAATGCAAATGAACATAAAAATAAGATTTGAAAACAAATGCAACTAGGATCTAAGACACCACAGCTGTTATTTATTCATTGTTAATGATGTTTTGGAAGAGTTTGTAAGAGTAAGACCGGCTGTGACACTTAGTGTAAACGAGCATAAATCATAAAATTTGAAAGGAAATGCAACTAAAGTCTAGAACACCACAGCTATGCCTTATTCATTGTTAATGATATTTTGGAAGAGTTTATAAGAGTAAGTCCAGCTGTGCTAATTAATGTAAACGAGCATGAAACATAAACTTTAGAAACTTGCTTAAACTAGAAATGAAAACGAGACTAAAATACTTATCTAAACCATATGAACAAAGCCTTTCGGACAGTAGGGGCCCTCTACTGCCAGATTAGCATGCAAATCCACTCAAGATTGACTCAACTCTTGAAGTAAAGCGATACTTCGTTCATTAAAGGAGAAAAATACTTAAAAATAGAGTATTTCCTGGTTCTCTGAGATCTAGCACAAAAGCAAAATCTAACCAACGTTTCTCGGTCTCCCGAATCATACTTATAATAAGATTACATAACTAATCTTGAGAAAATAAAGGGATAAGTGTCTTTCCCACTTCTAATCAAATTAAAAATCTTATTGAAGGCCTCGTTCTTTATGGAGAGTCTGTGTCCTGATAGGAAACTGCTGCTAAGTTTTAATCTCTTCCACGTATATAACCGCTTGGAGATTCTAACTCAGACTTCGTGGAGAGCAACAATTGATGAGGGAGCACTGTGAAATTTTCCCATATGTTTTTTTTCCCGAGGTGACACCTGGAACCTGCACGAACATGAGAATGGCTACGGAATAGACGGATCGCTACAGAATGCTTGCATTCTGTAGCTGAATCCAGTCAAAAATTACTACATTAACAAGATCATGAAAACATAGCAAGTTAGCCATTGTACACATTCCTAAAGCAATTTCAATCAATATTATTGATCATCTAAGCCTGTAATTAACGAGGGACAAAGGAAATGAAGTAAAATGTGGTGGGAGAAAAGAACATCTTTGGGGCTGAAGATACCCCCACTGCTAGGTTCTTGCATGTCCTCATGCAACTATTCCATGTACTCTGAGACCTCTGCTAAGACATCCAACCCTCTTCTTCTGCTTTTCCTGACAGTCAATGGCCTTCTGGGCTTCCTTATGATTAACTTGAATCTAAAATTTGTAAGTGCCCTACTTAACTTTTTATTTTTCTTGTTCAATTTTTCACTGGCCTTGAACAACTTTTGCATTTGTAGAGACAGAGTTGAATTCATATCTCTTTTCAGCTTAACCTTCTCCCTTAGAATTTCATTCTCATTCTTGATACGCCTATTGAGTACTTCTAACTGATATTTATCTCTTCTTAGGATATCAATTGCAGATTTTGGTGGACTAGGAGTTCTGTCCCTACTTTCTAAGGCTCTTCTCACCAATGCTTCAACATAATTGTAAATTTGCTGCTGTGCTGGGTCTATCTCTGGAATTTCTTCATCCTCAATTTTGATAATTCTAGTTTGTCTAACCTTTTTTTTCTTTAGTATACCTCTAAGTCTGTGGCTCCATCGTGGCTGAGATGGTCCTTCACCTCTTTCCTCGGCATACCTTCTTATCACTTTCTCCTATTTAAGTTGCTTCTTAATGTTAGCCAATTTGTCAGAAATCTTCTCCTCACTGTCCTCTTGTATAGCCTTTCCTATTTCAGTTTCAACAGCCTTGGAAGTTTTCTCTCTTCTACTTCTTCTTGTAGGTTTATCTTCAGGTGGAGATTCCTTGGGTTCTTCAAAGTGATTTCTCACTAGGAAGTCATCCCAATTATCTCTCATTTTTCTCAAATGATGTTCAATTAAAATCTTGACTAAACCATGGTGATATAGAGTGGTCTCCAGAAATTGAATTCTCTTTCGAACATTTGAGGCCATTCTTTTTAAGCTATGAAGTAAAAAGAAGGGTAAATTAATTTTCTCGTCTAAGAAATGCATCATTAACCGAATATGGTAGACAAAGAGGGTACCAAATCTTCCTTCACAAGTTACAAATTTTTGCAAAACAAGCAACAAATTCCTCCATTTATTCTTTAGTGTAGAGCTAGGAATACCCTTCTTAAAAATGGAAACATCCATACCTGTTGATTTGAGTATTTTCTTCCATGCCTCATTATGAAACTCTCTATTTTTGAACCACCTTTCTCCCTGTCTGGGTAATTCCATTGCTTCTACAATGAAAGCTTCTGTAATGGTGAATTTAACATATGCTATTTCGACCTCATCTCCATTGAAAGACAGTGCAAATGTTTTAGTCACCTCTTTGTGAAAACCTCTAAATTTTTCCAAAAATTGCAACCACCCTGCCTGCTATAGCATTTCTATGATTTGTGGATAACCCTCCAAGTACTTGGTTCCAATCGGTTCTGTCCTCACTATGAGACCCATAGCTTCTCCTTCCAACCTTCAATTTACTACTCTTCTGCTCACGGTGAAAATGGCTATTAAAGAGATGTTTCTGCTCCAAGGATGTTTCCTCTGTTTATAGACTGGAATGGCTCAGAGTTGGCTACGGAAAAGAATGATATGGAGTGGTTATGAAATGAGTATAATGAAGTAAGGGTGATTCACGTGAATGAATGAGTTGGAACATATCACGGAAGAAAAGACCGCGGAGGATTCTCGTGTTAAATTCAAAATCATCACTAAGTGCTTTGGACTGATGACGTGACTGATCAAGTCACTTCAGTACTTAACCGTTAAGTTTTAAATGATGATTTGGAATTGGATTTGGAATAGCGGAGTAGAAGGAATTTTTTCCAAATTTTTTTTATGGTTGGCTTTAATAGGCATGATCAACATGACTAACTAAAATAACTTTTTCGAATCATACATGACTTAACTATACTAAATTTTTCATAATCTGTCATTGCAATAATTTTACAACTTTTACCTTTTCCTTTCCTCTTATTTTTTTGATTTTCATATACTTTATCCTCCTTGGGAAATCATTGATCTCAGTCCTCATAACTCCTTTGATTTTGCTTGTTGTCATGAATATGTAGGATCAATTTGCTGCAGATAAAGTGATTACTGGACAGTGCCTTCAGGATCTCTGGCTGCGGAATGTCTGGCTGGCTGCAGAATGTCTGACTGGCTGTAGAATGTACCCGTTGAAACCTTGAAACATGAAATGGAATGGTTTTAAGCATAAATGAAATGTTGTATGGAATGAGTTGAAATGGATAATGAAATATGATGTAATGGGGTATGAATGAAATGAATAATGGGATGAAATGGATCACAACTATGAAGTGGAGTGAAGTATGAAAAGTGGTCTACAATTTCTTATTTGTATTATTTAGTTTGCAGAAAGGAATTAATCTTAAAACTTTGAGATGGAAATGAAGTGAACCATGGAGTGAAATGGATGAAATATGGATGAATGGAGTGAATAAGATATGAATGAATGAAGTGAAATGGATATGAATGAATGGAGTGAAATGGATCATAAGTGAAATGTGAACACTTATGATTTTATAATAGCTGCTTGCAGGAAAAAAAAAATGGAAAAGCTAGAGTGTCAGAGAAATTCTGATTTTCATGCTGTCTTTTCTGTATAAACATGCTAATCAGTGATTAGTTTTCATGTTTATACCTTTTCTTTTTTTTCAAATATCCAACTTCCGAAAATTCGATTAAGTTGATGAAGAAGAAAAATTCTTCTTCATTAACTTCACATCACTGTTTTCCTGGAATCTCTTGACGAATTCTTCTCTTGAAAGTGGCTTATGATACAGCTTTAGTCTATGGCCATTTACAAGAAAATTAACCTTCTCTTCATCTATTGTCCTGATTTTTATTGCTCCATTGTCAAAAAATTTCATAATTTCATATGGTCCAAGCCAATGTGTTTGTAATTTACCTTGAAAATCTTTGAACTTTGAATCAAATAGAAGAGCCTAGTCACCTTCTTTGAACTTCTTTTCCTTGATGTACTTATCATGCCATCTAGTCCTTTGCTGTTGGACTATATTTGTTTTCTGGACTGCATCATGTCTAATCTCATCCAATTCATTAATCTGCTCCAACCTATGCTTTTGTGCCTCTGTTAGATCAAGTCCTAGCCGAACTGCCATTTTAAAAGTTTGAATCTGAAACTCTATGGGCAACAAAACTTGTTTTCTGTAAACAAGTTCATAAGGAGTATGGCCTGTTGTGCTTCTCCATGTAGTTCTATAAGCCCACAAGGCTTCAGGAAGCCTGTCTGCCTAATCTCTTCTATGCAAATGAACAGTCTTTGTTAGGATCCCTTCAATGATCTTATTGGTAGATTCCACTTGACCATTTGCTTGTGGATGATAGGGAGTAGATTTTCTGTGTCTGATTTTGTACCTCTCCATCATTTGTTCCACTAGCCTTGATGTGAATTGAGCTCCTTGATCTGTAACAATTTCCCTTGGGACACCAAAATGAGTAAAAATATCCTCAAAAAGAAAATTAACTATAGATACCTCAGTAGAAAAAAGTAATGGTTTGGCCTCTACCCATTTGGTAACATAATCAGTGCAAACTAATATGTATTTATTTTGTCTTCATGGAGGACTAATAGGTCCTACAAAATCTAAAGCCCACTTCTCAAAAGGTTCAATATGTACCTGAGGCTGCAATGGCATCTCACCTGAAGGAGAGGGTTTCCCTACCCTTTGGCAACTGTCACACCTTTTGACATACTCTTTAGCATATTTAAAAAGGGATGGCCAATAATATCCTAAATGAAGGATCTTATAAACTGTCCTTTTATCAGCAAAGTGTCTGCCACAAGGTTCATCATGACATGCTTTGAGTATCTCAGGCATCTCATCTTCTCGAACACATCTCCTAATGATAAAATCTGGACCTGTCTTGTATAACTCATTAGCAACCCATGAATATTTTGCACTGTCATAAATGATTTTTCTTTTGTCTCTTGCATTTATTATCGAAGGAAATTTTCCTGAAACTAAATAATTAGCAATGTCAGCAAACCAAGGAGTTTTGGTAGAAATTGCAAAAATATATTCATCAGGAAATTGATCTTCAACCGGAGTATTGTCTTTGATGTTTTTGATTCTAGATAGGAAATCAGCTACTGCGTTTTGTTTCCCAGGCCTATCTAGAATGGTAATGTTGAATTCTTGTAAAAGCAATAACCATCTCATGACTCTGCCATTAGTAATTGTTTTGTTCATTAGATATCTAATTGCAGAATGATCAGTGTGAACAGAACTTTCATAGCCTGTTATATAGTTTCTGAATTTGTTTATGGCATGAACTGTTGGGAAAAATACTGAGAGGGGGGGGTGAATCAGTATTTACTGCATAATCAAATCTTTTTACTTTTTCATTCCTTAAAACCCATACGCTACTTTCCTTCAGTAAACTAGCGTATATACGCGGATCCCCTTTATGAAACTAGAGTATACACAGAGATTTAGATCTGTCATTCAATCTTCACTTATATTATTCCATCATTCATTCATCAGATGTTCAATAAACAGTAAACATGTGGAGTAAGAACAGAATAAACCATCACACAAAGCATCACACATGAACACCAGGATTTTTAGGTGGAAACCCAAATCGGGAGAAAACCACCGCTGTAGTTGCTCAGCCTTCAATATTTTATTATAGAGAAAACATCTTACAACATATGTGTTGGCGCAGACTCCCAAAGACGTTGTGCACCCACCGCGCTCGTTTACCTACCTCTCCCCGGAAGGGAGCTCCAACCCCCTCGTCTTGTTTACCAAATTTCTCTCCCCGGAAGGGAGCTACGACCCCCCACGACCCCCGATCTCGTTTACCAGCCTCACCTGGAAGGGAGCTACGACCCCCTGACTGAAGGCTACAACCCTCAGCACTACCTTGGACCACGTTTCATCAATTTTCACACTGGATCCAACAACTTCAATAGAACACCACTTGCAGGCCACATTTCATCATATTTTCAGACTGGACCCTTTCCATGCTTTTAAGCACAAACATACATCACCAACAGATACTTATCAACACAGATCAGATAGCAGAAACACAGCAGAACAGATCAGATATTTCATACCCCTTGCTTCAGCAAACCCTAGTTTGCATACGCGCTTTCACTTCATTGATGTCGCGTATATACGCGCTTCCGTCCACACAAACCAGCGTATACCTCAGTGTATATTTTATTGCGCATACGCGCTTTCTCTTCGCTGAAGCCGCGTATATACGCGCTTCCTCCGCGGCGAAGTAGCGTATAGATATTTAATCATTACAGAGCAGCATACTTCATCAGATCATATATTCAGTTCAGATTTACCCTTTTACTCCAGACAGATGTTCGCCTTGATGTTCGCCTCATCACAGATCTAAGCCTTCCATAATCAGATCTAGTAGAAACAAGTGCATTTCAGATCTAGATCCCCTTCTTCATCATAGGTGCATCATACATTCAGAATTATCTTCAAGTGTAACCCTTTCCATTCAGATCTACTTCAGAGAGAAGTATTCATTCAAGCTCAGACATCTTGCACCCACACTCATGAATTGCACAATGAATTTCTTCTCCTTATATAGGTTTATCCTTTTTCAATACCATGAGCCCCTTTTTCAATACCATGGGCCAAAACAATACCATGAGCCCAAAACAACCTGGACGGGGTCAATTAGGCGGATCATTACCCAATACCATGGGTCAATTTACCCTTGGTTTTTCACTTTTTGAGCGCTTTAGCCCATACGCGACTTGGCACGTTATTTTCCGCGTGCATACGCGACTTCCCCTAAGCCAATCCGCGTATACAAAGATACATACTCTTTTCATCATATTTTGAGCACATTCTGAATTCTTTTCTTCATTGCCTTCTGTACACACTGTAGAGACATCATATTTTCTTCATCAGGAACATATTCTCTCAAGTACAACTTCATCAAGTAAGTTGTCATCATCTCCATCAAGTGGGTTGCTTTTCAAGGACAACACTTAGCATCATATTGTCAACAAACATCAGATTTACATTATTTACCAAGTCCATCAAGTCAAGAATAACTTCATCAGGTGGTTTGCCATCAAGGACAACACATGTCAATAGTCGCATGTCTTCATCTTCATTTAGTGGGTTGCCATCAAGGACAACACTCTGCATCATATTTCCAACATGTCACTCTCCCAAATAATTGACATCATTATCTTCTCTTCATTCAAACACCATGTCACTTGGTTACCACAACAGATAGGTACCATGTCACTCTCCCAAATATGTCACTCTCCCAAATAATTGACATCATTATCTTCTCTTCATTCAAACACCATGTCACTCTCCCCCTTTGACATCAAGGGAAAAGGGCAGATCAAAAACCAACACTCTCCTCCTCATGTGGAAGAAACATTCTGCAGATCTGATATGTGCTGAAGTGGCCAAGCTCCCCCTGAGTTCATGCTGAATCTTCAAACATATTTGTCAATGAAGTACATGACTCTAAGAACTTCCTATCACCAAAGACTCAAGTACCCAACCAAGTGGGTTTTCAGCTACCCAACCAAGTGGGTTTACAAATTTGACAAGTCCTTACAAGACTGAATATTACAATTTTACATCATGGGTCTCTATCAGACCTTTTCATCAAAATACAAATATGACTTTTCATAATCAATACCAAAAAGACCTCAAGAGAGATCAAATATCAGAACCATCATAATGCCAGCAATGCATTATACTCAGCAAAACTAATGCTCCCCCTGAATCTGTGCATCCATGCATCCTTTTCATATGACTAAGGCTCCCCCTTAGTTTGTGCATCCTGAACACTTTCACCAACAAAACATCAAGGCATCTTCATCAAAACATTAGAAACAGATTTATGAGAACTGGAACACCACCAAAGATACCAAACAGTATCAGAGATACCAAACAGCACAGCAGCTGTGCTGAAGAGAGCTAAACCAACAAAAAATTGTCAGCAACCAACCATACGCGGCTTTCTGTGCAGGAACTCGCGTATATACGCGACTGTGTTTCAGGAAACCCGCGTATCCACTACCATCTTCTAAAAATTATGCAGATTTGTTCTTTTGACTGGCAGAGAACACTCCCAGCTTCTGTCTTAGATACTCGAACGCTTCCCTGGGCAGAGCCTTGGTAAAGATATCAGCAACTTGTTCTTTGGAGGGAACGTACTCCAACTTCACCGTTTGTTCAAGCACTTGTTCACGTAAGAAATGATACTTGATGGGAATGTGCTTGGTCTTTGAATGCATAACAGGATTCTTTGAGATACTGATGGCACTTGTATTATCACACATAATGGAGATAGGAGTTGCACACTTGATTTGAAAATCTTGCAAGGTTTGCATCATCCATAGGAGTTGAGTGCAACAAGATGCGGCAGCTACATACTCTGCTTCAGCTGTTGATAAGGCAATAGAATTTTGCTTCTTGCTGAACCAAGATACTAACCGAGGTCCCATATAGAATGCACCACCACTAGTGCTTTTCCGATCATCAACACTTCCAGCCCAATCTGCATCAGTGTAAGCATGAAGAGTAAGATTAGCATTCTTTGGATACCATAGACCAAAATCTTGGGTTCCTTGTAGATATTTGAAAATTCTTTTGACAGCCTGAAGATGAGACTCCTTTGGATTAGCTTGGAATCTTCCTACAATCCCAACTGCATGCATAATGTCTGGTCTAGTCCCAGTGAGATAAAGCAGACTTCCTATCATCAATCTGTATTCTGGTTGATTCACTGTGGGAGAATCATCATTAGAACTGAGACTGCATCCGGTTATCATTGGTGTACTTACAGGTTTGCATTCTTCCATGCCATACTTCTTCAGAATTTGCTTAAGATATTTTGTTTGTGATAGAAATATACCCTCTGCAGCTTGATGCACTTGCAAGCCAAGAAATAATGTTAGTTCCCCAGGTAGAGACATTTCAAATTCTTGCTACATGACAGAGGCAAATTTTTTACTCATAGATTCTTCGTTACTCCCAAAAATGATGTCATCAACATATACAACCAAAATCAATAGTTTGTCATTTTCAACTTTTGTGTATAAGTTTCTATCAGCAGACCCTTTTGAAAATCCTTGTTGATGAAGATATTTGTCAAGACGATAATACCAAGCCCTTGGAGCTTGTTTGAGACCATATAGAGCCTTTTTAAGTCTACAAACAAGATTTGCATCATTTCTCAAAATGAATCCTTCCGGTTGTTCTATATATACTTCTTCTTCTAGATCACCATTAAGAAAAGCAGATTTAACATCCATTTGATAAACTTTGATTTGTTGATAACTTGAAAAAGCAAGAAACATTCTTATGGCTTCAAGTCTAGCTACAAGAGCAAAAGTTTCTTCAAAGTCTATACCTTCTTGTTGAGTATACCCTTTGCAAACCAGTCTAGCTTTGTTTCTTACAACATCCCCATTTTCATTTAACTTGTTCTTGAAAATCCATTTAGTTCCAATGAAATTTTTATCATGAGGTCTTGGAACCAAATCCCAAGTGTCATTCTTTTCAATTTGAACAAGTTCTTCATCCATGGCTTGCCTCCAACATTCATATTTGCTAGCTTCATTGACATTGTGTGGTTCAATTGTGGATATGAGTGCCAAATGATTAGAAGATCCTACAAGAGTTCTCCTTGTTCATACACCAGATTCTTTGTCACCCAAAATTTGAGATTCAGGATGATTCTTTTGAACATATCTGGATGGAGCTTTTTCAGATAGATCATCTTCAGGTTCTTCATTGGATCCACTGTCTAGATCATTGCTATCTGATGTAGAAGGCCATATGTCGCCATCATCTTCATTTGCGGTTTGTTTTTCTTCTTTAGGAGCTGCAGGAGACTCATCAATAACAACATCAATACATTCAACAACCTTTCGAAGCCTTTTATTGTAACATGTGAATGCTTTGCTTGACGATGAGTAACCAAGAAATATCCCTTCATCTGATCTAGGTTCAAATTTTCCAAGCTTTTCATCATTATTTTTTATAAAGCATTTACTTCCAAAAACCTTAAAATGCCTCACAATGGGAGAATTGCCATACCAGAGTTCATATGGAGTTTTGTCACTATTTACCCAAACATGAGCCTTATTGAGAATGTTAACTGCTGTATGTGCTGCTTCACTCCAGAACATGTCAGGAACATCAGAATCAGTAAGCATAGCTCTAGCCATTTGAACAATTGTTCTATTCATTCTTTCTGCTACACCATTTTGTTGTGGAGTGCCTGCTACAGAGAACTGTCTTTTAATGCCATGTTGTTCACAAAAATCAAAGAATTCATTTGATGAATATTCTCCTCCTCGATCGGATCTAAGACACTTGATTTTTAGATCTAATTCATTTTCTGCCAATGCTTTGAAGCTCTGAAATTTTTCAAGTGCTTGATCTTTGTGTTTAATGAACCCGATCCAACACATTCTAGAGTAGTCATCAATAAACAAGATATAGTATTCTTCCCCACGTAATGAATTTTTCCTCATAGGTCCACAGATATCAGTAATAATGAGTTCAAGAGGCTTACTTGATGATCCTTCTTTGGCATTAAATCGTACTCTGGTCTGCTTACCAAATTGACAAGATTTGCATATGGTACTTTCCGGAAGATTGACCTTGGGAAGATCACGAACAGCTTGAAGTCTGCTTGCTTTGTTGATTTGAGAGAAACTCAGATGCCCCAGCCTTCTATGCCATAGCCAATTTTCTGAAGACTTGCTTAAGTAACATTGATCTATGCCGTTTATTACATACAGGTTGCTTGGATTTATTTTTCCTTTTATAATGATTTTACCTGTATCAAGATCATGAACCACACATTCTTTGGAACTGAAGACCACTTCTGCTCCTTGATCACACATTTGACTAACACTTAATAGTTTATGCCTTAATCCATCCACATACATGACATCTTTAGCCTTCACCTTTTCTTTTAGAAAGACTGACCCTTTTCCTTTAATTACAGCAGGAGTATCATTTCCAAATGTAACTTTCTTTTCCTTTTCTAGAGCATTATAAGTATGAAGTTTGCTTTTGTCACCTGTCATGTGTCTTGAGCACCCACTGTCGATGTACCATTGATTTTCTTCACCTTCCGCATGCTATCCCACAATTTTCAACTGGTGGTTCTTTCTTTTTCCATATTTTAGAGCTTGAGGGAACATGTTCTTTTGGCTGGATCTTGTTCCTGCATTCAGATTCTTCATGGCCAAAGTTATTACAATAAGTGCATTCAACTTCACTTTGAAGAGGAGAAAAATTGTTATAGGTATTCTTCTTTGGTTCAGTATCCAACTTTTTCTTTCTTGCTTCTCTTGTCATGATGGTTTTATATGCAACACATTGAAAAGCTTTATGACCAAAATTATGACAAGTGAAGCATTGCCCATTGAAGTAGAAATTTCTGCGATCATGGAATATTCTATTTGAATTTACCTGTTGGTTGTAGTGTCTTTGAAGGCTATCCCTCTTAGTGTTCCTTGAATTGAGATGGTCCTGCTTTCCCTGTAGAGATCCTTTATTCCCTTGCTGAGTGGCTGAATGATGTAAACCACCTGTAACTGCTTTTAGATAGTTTGGTGCTGAAGTTTGAGAAGATTCTCCAGTATATCCAAGACCTGTCTTTATAAGAGGAGAACGTTGTACCTTGATGATCTCATCTAAGGTTTCAGATCCTTTAGCAAATCTAAGATTCAAGGTTTTGGCTTTCTCAACTTCTTTTCTTTGACTTACCACTTCACATTCTAGTTTTTCAATATGTTTCTTTGCTTCTTCAAGCTGCTTTTCAATGGTCTCTCTGATTATCTTTTGTTCTTCTAAGCGTAGTTTGAGTTGATTATTTTCTTCAAGAAAATCGTTTTCCTCTAGAGCATCCATAAAAGTATCCTTTTCTTCCTTTTGTTCAAATTCCATGAGAAGTCTAAGATCTTCTTCACATTCTTCCTCACTATTAGATGACTCATCACTATCTTCCTTAGCATAGTAATTTTTCTTAGAGCTAGATCGGTTCTTATTCCTTCTTACTACTTCTTTTCTTTTATAAGGACATTTTGCGGCATAATGACCAACTTTACCACACTCAAAACGTTTGAAGGGAAGCTTACCTTTGAATCTTCCAGTACCTAGTTGGAGCTTTCTCACGAAATTTGCTTCTTCTTCATCAGATACATAGCTCGATTCTTTGACAACCTCCTTTTCCTTTCCTTTTGTAGATGCCTTAAAAGCAGCTTCTCTTATTTGAGAAGGACCTCCTTGTCTCATTTCAAAAGCAGTCAGAGTACCATGTAATTGAACAATAGTGAGCGATTGCAGATCTTGCCTTTCTTCAATAGCTGAAACTTTAGAGTCAAATTTTGAAGTCAAGGATCTTAAGACCTTTTCCACCAGAGTAGTATCAGTTATGGTTTCACCCAAATTTCTCATTCGATTTACAATATCATCCAGACGAAGGAAGAAACTGGCAACACTCTCATCACTATGCATCTTCAAATTTTCATATTCAATTCTAAGAGTTTGAAGTTTTGCACTTTTTACCTTTGTGTCTCCTTCATAGCTCAGAATGATTTTGTCCCATATTTCTTTTGTTGAATGTAGCTATATCACTTTAGCAAATTCTGATTCAGACATGCTTCCTAGCAAGACATTTACTGCTTTGGCATTGGTTTCATACTTCTTCCTTTCTGCTGCATCAGTAGGAATACTTGCCGGGTATTGATAACCTTCTTCCATGATTGCCCATACATCTGCACCAAGACTTTGCAGATATGCTTTTGTACGTACCTTCCAGAATATCAGATTGCTTCCATTGAATAGAGGTGGCTTTATAGACATTACTCCTTCTAGACTTCCCATTGCGACGGATCTCCTTTAAGCGATCAAGCTTCTGCACAAGAACCTCCTCTGATACCAATTGTTGGGAAAAATACTGAGAGGGGGGGGTGAATCAGTATTTACTGCATAATCAAATCTTTTTAATTTTTCATTCCTTAAAACCCATACGCTACTTTCCTTTAGTAAACTAGCGTATATACGCGGATCCCCTTTATGAAACCAGCGTATACACAGAGATCTAGATCTGTCATTAAATCTTCACTTATATTATTCCATCATTCATTCATCAGATGTTCAATAAACAGTAAACATGTGCAGTAAGAACAGAATAAATCATCACACAAAGGATCACACATGAACACCAGGATTTTTAGGTGGAAACCAAAATCGGGAGAAAACCACCGCTGCAGTTGCTCAGCCTTCAATATTTTATTATAGAGAAAACATATTACAACATATGTGCTGGCGCAGACTTGACCAGCACGCAGGCACCCACCTGCGCTCGTTTACCAGCCTCTCCTGGAAGGGAGCTACGACCCCCTGACTCGTTTACCAGCCTCTCCTGGAAGGGAGCTACGACCCCCGATCTCGTTTACCAGCCTCACCTGGAAGGGAGCTACAACCCCCTGACTGAAGGCTACAACCTTCAGCACCACCTTGGACCACGTTTCGTCAATTTTCACACTGGATCCAACAACTTCAATAGAACACCACTTGCAGGCCACATTTCATCATATTTCCAGACTGGACCCTTTCCAAACTTTTAAGCACAAACATTCATCACCAACAGATACTTAACAACACAGATCAAATAGCAGAAACATAGCAGAACAGATCAGATATTTCATACCCTTTGTTTCAGCAAACCCTAGTTTGCATACACGCTTTCACTTCACTGATGTCGCGTATATACGCGCTTCCATCCACACAAACCAGCGTATACCTCAGTGTATATTTTATTGCGCATACGCGCTTTCTCTTCGCTGAAGCCGCGTATATACGCGCTTCCTCCATGGCGAAGTAGCGTATAGATCTTCAATCATTACAGAGCAGCATATTTCATCAGATCAGATATTCAGTTCAGATCTACCCTTTTGCTTCAGACAGATGTTCGCCTAGATGCTCGCCTCATCACAGATCTAAGCCTTCCATAATCATATCTAGCAAATACAAGAGAAATTCAGATCTAGATCGCATCATACATTCAGATTTATCATTCAAGTGTAACCCTTTCCATTCAGATATACTTCAGAGAGAAGTATTCATTCAAGCTCAGACATCTTGCACCCACACTCATGATTTGCACAATGAATTTGTTCTCCTTATATAGGTTTATCCTTTTTCAATACCATGAGCCCCTTTTTCAATACCATGGGCCAAAATAATACCATGAGCCCAAAACTACCTGGACGGGGTCAATTAGGCGGATCATTACCCAATACAATGGGTCAATACCATGGTGGTTACCCCTGGTTTTGCACTTTTGAGCGCTTTTGCCCATACGCGACTTGGAACGTTCCTTTCCGCGTGCATACGCGACTTCTCCTAGGCCAATCCGCGTATACCTAGAGACATACTTCATCACATTTGAGCACATTCCACCATCTCATTGCCTTCTATTCATACTCCAGAAACATCATATTTTCTTCATCGAACATATTCTCTTTTACATCATTTACTAAGTCCATCATGTCACAGAATAAATTTCATCAGGGATTGTCATCAAGGACAACACATGTCACAGCCGCATGTCTTCATCTCCATTCAAAGGGGTTGCCATCAAGGACAACACTCAGACTATATTTCCAACATGAACAATAGCTAAAAACTCTTTTTCAAGCATAAGATAGTTTAACCTCGAAGGAGTCAAACTTTAACGTATAGTAGATGGCATAAGGAATCGTGTCTTTTTGTCCCAATACTACTCCTGTAGATGTATCCGCAGGCACCGTTGAAATATGAAAAGGTAACTTCCATTAGGTCCTTAAAATAGGTGTTTCTAAAAAAATAGGGTCTCAAAGGCTAACTGGCAATCAGGATTCCACTTGAATTCACAGTCTTTGGTAAGTAATTTGAAAAGTGGAGATGCTATCTTGGTGAAGTTTTCTATAAACGTTCAATAATATCCTGTAAATCCTAGAAAACTCCTAACATATTTTTGACAACATGGAATAGATAAGTTAGAGATGAATTCAACTTTTGACTTATCAACTCTAATCCCATCCCCTGAAATGTGATGTCCCAAAACAATTCCTTCAGTAAACATCATAAAACACTTCTCATCACTTAGTGAAAGATTTGCTTCTTTACATCTCTTTAAGAATTTTTCCAAGTTTGCTAAGGCTTCTTCAAATGTGTTTCCATAAACTATGAAATCATCCATATATACCTCTACACAATCATGTATTAGATCTGAAAAAAATCCTAGTTCCTAGTACCGCCCTTCGAAATGTTGCAATTGCATAATCCAAATGCAAAAGACTTAAGAAGCATAGGTACCCCAAGGACAGGTAAATGTGGTTTTGTCTTGATCTTCAAGTGCTACCTGAATTTGGTTATAACCACTAAACCCATCTAGAAATGAAAAGTACTTTTTGCCAGCTAATGTATCTAACACTCGATCTATGAAAGGTAAGGGAAAATGATCTTTAAGAGTAGCTTTTTTTAATTCCTGGTAGTCAATACATACCCTCCATTTACCATTTTTCTTTGGCACAATTACCAAAGGAGAAACCCACTGACTATCTGAAATGGGATAGATAAATTTGACATTTAACAATTTCTGTAATTCTTCTTTAACAATTTCCCTAAGATTTGGATTCATTCGTCTTTGAGGTTGTCTGATTGGTTTACAATTTTCCTCTATGTAGATGTGATGAGTGCAAGTCTTGGGGCTTATCCCTTTCATATCAGTGTACTCCCATGCATATGTAGAAGAATGTCTCTGTAATATCTTGACTAGCTCTTCTTGTTGAGATTTCTCTAGGTTCTTGTTTATGTTTAAAGTTTTTCCTGGAAATATCTCAATTGTAGAGCTGCCAAATTTATCTATGGAGTAAAGAGACATTTGTCTTGATGATAAAAACTCAATGTTGGATTCTTCTTGAAATTGTTCATGTTTGTATTTCGAAGAGGATTCAAAGTTTTCCAAGGTATTCAAGATCTGGCTATCTTCACTAATTTCTGAAATTGTGAAGAGAGGTTGTAAATCTTCTTCATCCTCAATCCAATGAGTATCATCTAATTATGTAATTGTCTTTGCTGGAGGATACAAGGTAAATTTATTGGTTGAACTACCATCAGAGATATACATATCACTGGATCTACAACTAATGAAAGCATCAACTGTAGCTAACCAAGGTCTT
Source organism: Pinus albicaulis (assembly GCA_034641835.2). Taxonomy (NCBI): domain Eukaryota; kingdom Viridiplantae; phylum Streptophyta; class Pinopsida; order Pinales; family Pinaceae; genus Pinus; species Pinus albicaulis. The sequence goes on from CM076575.1 coordinate 590,569,314, forward strand.
CCTAATATAATAGGATGCCCTCCTAGGTTATTCTTAGGAGTTAGGATCATAAAATCCACAGGATACTCCCAAGAATCTAGGGACACTGGAATGTATTCTATTACCCCATCAGGTTTGATCACAGATCTGTCTGCTAGTTGTAATAATATGGGTGTAAAAAGAAGATTAGGAATTTTCATTTTATCCATGATTTGTCTACTCATGATATTGATTGCTGCTCCTAAATCAATAAGTGTGTTTTGGATCTCAATTCCATTGATGTGAATTTTAACAACTGGATTTCCTGGGTCAAGATACTTTGGAATAGCAATCTTGCCCATCATGATATCTGCTATTTTTCCTGCCAGTTGAATTTTCTTTATCTCTCTTATTCTTTTTCTTGTTTTCTTCATGCTCAACTCCTTTATTGTCTTTGATAAGATTGGAATTTCCTTGATAGCTTGTAACAATGGAATCTTAATACAAACATTTCTCAGCTCATCTAGGAAATCATAATTAGGCACCATAATTTGTTTTTCTACACCCCTATCAATTTGTAATATCTCTGGAAAGGGATGTGTAGGAGTAGATGTTGATGGCTGCTCTAATACAGGAGTTGAAATTATTGGTTCTTTTTGGTTTGATTTTTCAATGTTTGGGTCTTGAAAAGGTGTGTTCTCTTCAAGAATTTTATTTGCCTGTAGAGAATATTCCTCAGGATTGTCTTGTTCTTGTATGATTACAGAAGGTTTCCTCTTTTCAAGTATTCTTCCAGACCTAAGTTGAACATCACTAAGGTCTAAAGGAGTAATCAAATAAGTTGGAAACTATTGGCCTTCTATCATGTATGTGTTCTGAGGATTGTATTGTTGGGGTTTGGTATGGGTTGGGCAGGCAACTGATTTGTTTTCTAAGGAAATGGTAATGGAAGTGGTTGGTTTTGGTGTTGTGGATTTTGATAATTCTGCTAAGGATTTTGTTGAGGAGGGAAATGTGGATATGGTGGATAGGATGGTGGATATGGATAGTACTAAGAGTATCTTCCATAAGGATTTTGTGCTCCTTGTGCCCAAGCTTGTGATTGACTCTGAAATTGGGGCCAAGGTTGCTGCCAAGAATTCCAATTTTGTGGGGGTTGATTATTCATCTGATCATGGAATCCTTGTGTTTGAGGTCCTTGCCAAGGCCTTCTAGAGACAAAATTGAGAGATTATGTGGAATTTGTAGGATTTTCTTCTTGAAAAACAGCTTTAAGACCATGAAGTGAAGGAAAACTCTTGGTCTCATGTTTCTCTAAACAAATTACACAAGTCTCTACAACTTTTGCATCCAAAGGGCACTCTCTCAAGGCATGCTTCTTTCTACATTTGGGACAAAAGATTGCTAAGGCATCAGATTCAGATTTTTTCTTGTTTTGTAACTTAAGGGTGTCTATTTGTTCACTAAGACTCCCTAAAATATCAGATTTGAATTCATCAAGCATATGTCCTATTTTTTCCCTACTTACTGTCCCAGAAGTAGACTTACTTGCCCTTGCAAGAGCAGGGTCTCTTGGTCCTTTTATAGTTTTGGATTTTTCTCTTGAAAGATTGATACAAAATTCAGCTATTTCAGGTAATGTAAGCTGAGATATATCCCCTTTTCCCATAATGTTAAGGATATCCAACCATTCATCTCTAATTTTCTTCAACAAAAGAGCTTTCAAGGTGTCTTGGTCTAAATTTTCCATTTTTTCCCTTTTGATGTTATAGTTAAATCTCTCCAAAAAATCTTCCAAATTTTCATCTTCTTTTTGTAACATTTTAAACACTTCCTCCTTATGGTTGAATGGCATACAGTAATCCAAATACCTCTCTAAAAATTCTTGTTTCATGTCTTCCCATGTCCTAATAGAACTGCTGATCAAACTCATAAACCACTTCAATGCTGCTCCTTTCAATGTTGAAGGAAATAGTTTAAGTTTTTGAGCATCTTGTAAGTAGTCATAGGTTCTACATAGGACCTCAAATTCAAATAGGAAGGTTTTAGGATCTTCTGTTTTAAGTCCATAGAAGTTTGGGAGGACAGAGGGTGAAATTTTTTTCATAGTTGTATTGATATCTTCATCCACTATAGGAAACCCAAAAGAGCTTCATATTCCTCCTCTGCCTCTACCTCTGCCTCCTTCTGCACCTCTACCTCCTTCTCCTCTTCCTCTTCCTCCTTCTGCACCTCTAGCACCTTCTCCTCTACCTCTACCTCTGCCCCCTCCAAATAGTGTATGTTCATCATTAAAGACTCCTCCTCCTCCTTCTTCTACCATAATTGATTCTCCTATGGAAGTGGAAGAGTTTGTGTCTCTAGCAGGAATTCTTGAATATTCTTCTAAGACAGGTTCAATAGATGAAGTGGAAGGTGTTTCTGATGGAAGGTCTGATCTCAAGTCCTCTGGAAGTCTAGGATCAGAAAAGGATGGAATGTGGGTTTGGGTTGGAGATGTGTTGGCTCTTGGTCTTTTTGAAACAGGTGGTGTTCTAGGAATTGAGCTTCTGCCTCTTATGAATCTACCCCTTGAGTCTCTTTCTCTACGCATGTCATTGTTTTTGAGAGGTGAGAAACAAGATTACCTAGTTTTCACTTCCCCGGCAATGGCGCCAAAATGTTGTGCCCAACTTAGTGTTCCTAAATTGAGTTCATTAATTGTCAACTAGGGCTAGTAAACTGCTGAAGTGAGGTGCACTATATGTGCCTAGGAATTTGTTTCTTACTACGTTGTGTTTAGTGTTTTTATGATGTTTTTGGTTTTATGGTTTTATGTTTGAAAAGGGAAAGAACTAAGTACTGGTGAAAAGAAGCTATTGGTTACATTAAAAACAAAACAAAGCCTATTCTAAACTATGGATGGCAAATAACAAACGCAAAGCTTGATAATGACTCATTGCAAGGAAATAAATCACAACATGAACTTGAACTTATCCAATTCATTCATTAAAGATGTGCTGGAAGAGCTTGAGAAAAGGACAAGTTAAATGTAAATGGAGTTCTCCTAAATAAACAATCAACTCATAATATTACAAAAAAACCTCATCCATGATTAAGAGTTTATTGGAATACAATTGGGAAAAGATTATTTGTAGCACAGTAAGATTCCTATTCTAAATTAACCTATGATGCTGAAGTTACTCTATTCTTCAACTTGACTTATCACTACTAGGCCTTATTCAGAAGTTTAGAGATTTTCTAGAATAATGTTTGGGAAAAAGGCTATAGGTGAATTTGTAAAATATTTTCAGAATAATCAAAGCCTTAAACTGATATTACTGACCCCTGTTCATGTGATGATGTATCAACAGAAATTCAGAACAAAATTAAGTTGTAAATAATGAAGGCCGAGAGACTAATTTTGACAACTAGTACTACTTAAAATACAATGGATAACACTAAACTATAATGCAATCTATCAATCTTAAAATACAATTACCACAACTGAACTAGAATGCCATTAATCTATCTTGAAACAAAATGAACTGAAACTGAACTAGAGTGCCACTAATCTACTTGAAGTACAGTGAACAAAGTTGAACTAGAATGCCATTATCAAACTTGAAATGTAGTGACAGAGCTGAACTAAATTCAATCAACCTCCAGAGTGTTATAACTAAATTAACATGCAACTAGTCTATGGAATTCTACAGCCCCATCTCGTTCAATATGAATGATATTTTGGAAGAGTTTGTAAAAACAAGTCTCGCTGTATTATTCAATGCAAATGAACATAAACATAAGATTCGAAAACAAATGCAACTAGGATCTAAGACACCACAGTTGTTCCTTATTCATTGTTAATGATGTTTTGGAAGAGTTTGTAAGAGTAAGACCGGCTGTGACACTTAGTGTAAACGAGCATAAATCATAAAATTTGAAAGGAAATGCAACTAAAGTCTACAACACTAGAGCTATGCCTTATTCATTGTTAATGATATTTTGGAAGAGTTTATAAGAGTAAGTCTAGCTGTGCTAATTAATGTAAACGAGCATGAAACATAAACTTTAGAAACTTGCTTAAACTAGAAATGAAAACGAGACTAAAATACTTATCTAAACCGTATGAACAAAGCCTCTCGGGCAGTAGGGGCCCTCTACCGCCAGATTAGCACGCAAATCCACTCAAGATTGACTCAACTCTTGAAATAAAGCGATACTTCTTTCATTAAAGGAGAAAAATACTTAAAACAGAGTATTTTCCGGTTCTCTGAGATCTAGCACAAAAGCAAAATCTAACCAGCGTTTCTCGGTCTCCCGAGTCATACTTATAATAAGATTACATAACTAATCTTGAGAAAATAAAGGGATACGTGTCTTTCCCACTTCTAATCAAATTAAAACTCTTATTGAAGGCCTTGTTCTTTATGGAGAGTCCGTGTCCTGATAGGAAACTGCTGCTCAGTTTTAATCTCTTCCACGTATATAACCTCTTGGAGATTCTAACTCAGACTTCATGGAGAGCAACAATTGATGAGGGAGCGCTGTGGAATTTTCCCATATGTGTTTTTGCCCGAGGTGACACCTGGAACCTGCACAAACATGAGAATGGCTACGGAATAGGCGGATGGCTACAGAATTCCTGCATTCTGTAGCCAAATCCAGTCAAAAATTACTACATTAACAAGATCATGAAAACATAGCAAGTTAGCCATTGTACACATTCCTAAAGCAATTTCAATCAATCTTATTGATCATTTAGGCCTGTAATTAACGAGGGACAAATGAAATGAAGTAAAATGTGATGGGAGAAAAGAACATCTTTGGGGCTCAGCACCGACCATAGTGCTTGCACGGATGAAGATCAAAATAGTGATCTTTCATATGGCCAACTCGATCACAGTGTTGGCATTTTACGATCTGTGATTGTTGTTGTGGAGCAGGATCTGGAACAACTGTACGTGAAATTTTATACATGAATCCGACACTCTGAAATATGATGGGCTTGGTGTAGTCTGGAATATGAAAGGACACATCCTTGTCATATCCAAGACCAGTTCGGTGCTTGTTGTGGACAAGCTCTTCCCAAGGTCTGATGATGGGCTTAGGAAGTGTAGGCTGAACTACTGTATCTGCATGTACATCTGCTCTTGTGCAAGGAACTGAATGGGAATCAACTGCAACTTTATCTTCTTTCTTCTGATGAGAGTGCTTCACAATCTTTTGAATAGAAACAGGTTCAGAATGGTGACTCTTTTGCTGAAGTTCATCTTGTTGGAGCTGAGATTCCAACTGCAAAATCTCAATCTTGTCTTGTGCATCTTGCAAGCAACTTTGAATGTTACAAAGAGCATTCTTGCTCATTTTTATCATGTCATCAACATTTGAATGAATGAGGTTATTCAACAACTCTAATGCCTCATTTATTTTAGCCATTTCAACAACTTAGGCTCAAAAATTGAGGGTGTCAGCTTCAAACGAAAATGCACCCGTTTACAATGTGATTCCTTTCAAACAAATACAAATGACTCCAAGTAATTCTCAAAACACAAAATATGCTCCTCAAATGATGGAGGGCAATCAACAATCCAACAACTCAAATACTGATCATGAATGAAGAAGCAATATTCACTCACAATACAATGTCAGTTCAATACAATATCAATATCTCTGCAAAAATATTTTGTAAAGATGTGCAGCAAAAACACTTTTGCAAGAGGCCTTTAAGGCAGCTGAATTTTCCTTCAAGGAGTTGTTTTGCACCAATAACAACTCGTCTTCAAATGTCAATTTCTTCATAAAATCACTCTTATGCCACAAATCACACAATGTCAAATCTGCAATTTTCTCTATGTATTCAGTCCATCTACTCACATGTCATTTCCTCTCCTTTTTTGTTCATATTCTTCTTCCTCTCTCTCTCTGCTGTATTTTTTTTTTAATTAATTAAAAATTAATTAAAAGGAAGTTAATTAAGAATGGAGAGAATTTAGAAGGGGAGGGAAATTAAATGGGAGGGGGAAATTAAAAAGGGTGGGAGAAAATTTAATTTAAAAGGGAAGGGGGATTAATTTAAAAAAGGGAAAGAAATTTAATAATAAGGGGAAGTATTATATGAAAAAGGGGGGCGAATATTAAAAAAAAATTAAAAATATAAAAAATGATTTTTAAAAAAGGAGGGGTGGTATTATATGGAGGGGCAGTTGTAGAGGAGCAGAGAGGGGCCATATGAGGGTGGCGGGAGTCTATGTTGAAGTGTGAGGGCCGCGTATGGAGAGGGGGAGGCGTATGTAGGGGCCGAGTAGGAGAGGTGGCGGCTCGAGGGGTGTAGGGATGTTGCAGTGAGGGGAGGGGGGGGGGGGGGGGGCGCTATGCATTGAGTACAGTTAGATTGCGTAGGCAAGAGGGAGATTCGAGGGTGGCAGGGAGCCGTGAGGGGCGCAAGCAGGAGCGTTGGGGGGAGAATAGAGCAGGAGGTGTAGAGTGTGTGCAGGTAGGGTAGGAAGGGTCGTAGCGTGTGAGGTGGAGTAATAAGGATTGGAGATGGGTGCTGCTTGTAGTGAGGGCGTACTATTAAGCACAGGGGCAGGGAGTGGGAGGCCGTGAGGGCCGAGGGGCAGAGTTGCCCAGTGTTCAGAATTTTTTATTTATTTTTATTTATTTTTTATTTTTTATTTTTTATTTTAAAACAGTAGAGAGGAGACTGACTTTAAAAAAACAACAGAGAAATGCAGTCTAGAAGCTCAGAAATTTTCACCAAAAACTCCAGAATTTTTCAAAATATTACATAGGGTGATATAGCAGCAGAAAATTGGAGAATTTGTGGAGTTAGAGAACTCAGAAATCTCAGAAATATTTCAGTGAGAACTTAGAAATCTTTCCAGTAGCCCAGCAGCAGGAAAGTGGACTTTAAAAATGCAGAATTATTGCCGAAAATTTTAGCAAAAAACTCAGAAATTTGCACAAATTTTTCAATGAAAAACTCAGAAATTTTTCTCTCAGAAACCCTCTTTAAACCGTGTTTTCAGCAGCTCTCCAAAATGCATAATTTAAAAGACAGAAATTGTAGGAAGAATGAGCAGTGAGAAAACCTTCAGATGCATAATGCTGCTTTTCTCCAAACCAATCTCTGAGTGCTGCCACGAATTTTGAATGCTGCTCCTCTCCAAGATAAAATTTCTGAATGTTGCACCTTCTCCAAAACCATTTTCTGAATGCGGAAAAATGTCTGCTGCAGAAACTCTGAGTGCTGCAAAAATTATCAAAATTTTTGCAGGTATGCACAGGCCATAAACACAAATGGCTCACTCAATTTGGAGCATGGCCAGCAATCGCCCACTCTGATACCATGTTAAACACCATGTTAAGCACACACATGGTGTATGAGAAGGATAAACACACACACACAAGAGACTCAACACAGAATGAAGGATAAGCATGAGGCTTTCATATTTTTCCATTATACAAAGATATACATTTATAGTACAATGGTGTGACTCCTTGTTTCATATTCCAAGGTCACTTGGACTCCATTGTGACTTTTCACATTCCACACCTACCCATGTAGGATTAGGTGTTCCAACATATATATTTCAGAGATAAACTGCTCTCTAAGTTTCATGACCCCTCTTCTTCTACGTATATTTGTCATTCTTAAGGGCATACCTTACAAAATTAGCATGCTAGATAACCTCCCTAACTAGGGCTTTATACTTCTATTTTAATTTATTTAGAACAAACATTATCAACTGATAGAAGAAACAACAACTCTTGCCTCCATAGGAGACTTGGCCTAGCTCATATGGATCCATAGTTTCTAGGCATTTATTTGACTGAATATTGACCTAAAATTTAGATATCTACGACCCTTAAACAATGGTTACATCAGTCAATATTACACATGTGGCTACTTCTATCCTGGCTGTAAATTATAATGCATGCCCTCCTCCATTTTTGTTTTTCCTTCTCACATACCTTGCAACTTACTAACCACCACAATATAGGATCTCAACCTTCTCTACTATTTCAAAATTTTATGAGTCCTTAATATAGAAACACCAGGGAAATCACATGCCCAAATTCTCATGAGTCACCTCTCTTGAGCTTGATCTGTGAGAAGATAACAAAAAATATTCCATTCTACTTCCTATCTCGAACCCATTAAGGTATGTGACATTCTCCTAAACCCTCACATGATTATCTTTCTCTTGTTGGATGATCATGGCATCCTTTTAGCAACCCTTACTCAACCCTTTGACTCTACTTACTTTAGGACTACATCACTCCTCGACTCCTTGATCAAATGAGCTCCTTCTGACTTGATGTTATTTCCTTCATACTATGTCCTTCTTAAATATATTTTCCTAGTTAGGCTTCTTACTAACCGTCTAGAAATTATGGGCTTTATCCACTTAGACCTTAGGGAATATTATTTTTCCTTTTTAGTTTTATTTTAGGATTTAAACCCCATCTTGGGTCCAAAACCCCTTCACTTGGGTTATTTTCCGACAAATCCTTTTGTGACCAAAATCACACAAAACCATCTCACTAGGTTTGTGGAGTACCTCCCAAGATACACAATTCAACAACATAGTATAGTTGTAGTAATCATAACTCGGTCAAGCTCATGTAGTCAAGAATGTACTTGGATGGGTTCCCAAGTTGCAAATTAAGTAAGGGTATTTGTGAGGGCATGATAGCTAGGGGGGGTTATGGCATGCCAAGGAATGAAAAGGTGTGCTAAAACATGTCGAAAAATGTCAATTCATGCTTAGGAGTGTTAAGGAGTGTCGAGGCATCACAAGGGAGAACTAGGTGAAAATGCACGGAAATGAAAAATTAAGAGTGTGTGCCAAGGAGTTTTAGTGAATACAAGTGTTCCAAGGATGAAGTGTGTTAGAATAAGTTCATAATAGTATTTACAAGATGCAAGCCTATGACTGTGATAAGGGGCTCTAGAAAGCAATTTTAGACAGAGGGAAACTTTGTGCTAGGCACAACACTATTTTACCTTTATCTATTATTTGTCTATGACATGTGGCACACTTTGGCCAAATGCTCATGTTTTAAAATATTTTATACAATTTCATATTGTACATTGTTGTGTATAATTTTTGGGGCACTCATCTTGTGCCAACTTATATCGTGTGTGTCTTGTGTATCTTGTGGTTCTTGCAAACTCTTAGTTAATTCTCTAATTTTTATATGAACTGGATATACATGTTGAATATTTCCTATGTAAGTTATTTTTCTTTGTTGTTTTATGGCCATTGCTAGTTTTGATCCTTTTTTTGGTAGGTTCTTAAGTGGGACAAGTTCAAATTGGACATGATTTGCCTAAGATGAGGTATAAGCAATTCTTAGGTGAAAAAGGCACACTATACTTGTAGTAGGTGAAATTGGTGAAGTTGTTGCAGCTAAAGAAGAAAAATTTCACATGAAATCCAGTAGTTAAGAACTTGATTTAGTCCCCAAGTCATGAAAACATGTTCTAGATAATTTAAAGGCATGTCAAATATGATAATATGTGTCAAGTGCTAAGGCATGCCAAGATGTGCAAGGGTGTGACAATATGTGCCAAGGACTATAAAGGCAAAAAAAAGGAGAAGGAGGTTAAAATACAAGTAAATGAACATATAATAGGGTTAATAAGTCATCAATTTACCCTTTCTAGGAGGGATATGCTAGGTACACCAACACTAGGTGGAAATATATGCCAAGTGCCAAGTGATAGTGCATTATAAGTGCCAAATCATCTTCTGCTACTTCTGATCTACTTTCTAATAATTGATTTCAAATAACTTTAATATAAAACCATGCCAAAGCATACCAGGGCATCTTAATTAATGCTAGACATGCTAATACTTTCCAAGCTCCAACACGTGCCAATTGTCAATGTGTGTTAGGAGTGATATAAATGTTATGAAGTGGAAGGGCATGTCAAAGAGTTCTAAGGTGTGACAAAGTGTTCTAATGAATGATAAGGAGTGTTATGTAGTACTATAGAAATACAAGGGTGCACTAGGTCAAAATTCATGGAAGTGAATGAATCTTAGGGTGTCACGGGGAGTGTCAATGAGTGTTAGGTAGCATGCGAAGTAGGGAGTGATAAGGTATGTTAAACACTAGTAAGGCATTCTAGCAGATATCACAACATTTCAATAAGTGACAAAGTGTGCTAGGGAGTTTCATTGTGTGGTATCATGTGCCAAATAGTGCCAAGACATGCATATGCTAAGGCATACTAGGACGTGTACAGTGCCAAGGTATGATAATATGTGTCAAGGACCACCAAGGAAACAAAAAGAATAACCTAGCTAACATGCAAGGAAATGAACACATAACAAGGTTGATAAGTCACGAATTTATCTTTTTCAATAGGGAAATGCTAGGAACCCTAACAATAGGTTCCAATACATTCCAAGTTCCAATGTGTGTTAAGTGCCCATGTATGTTAATGCATGCCAAAGTTTTCTAGGGCATGCTAGGGACTACAAGGCATGCCAACACATGCTAGGAGAGTGTTATGCTATGCTAGGGCTTTTTGACCTATGCTTGGGTTTCCTAGTCATGGCAAGATGTTTAAGGTACAAATATGTTCTAAGATATACAAGGTGCCAGGGAATGTTAGTGCATGCCAAAGCATGTTAAGATGTTCCAAGAGTGTTTAGGAGTGATATATGTATATCTCTCATTAATAGAAATGACAAATCTTGATTGTGTATTAAATAATATAGTTTCTACACATAGTAGTGGAACTTTATTTAAAGGGAATTTGTTAGATAATAAACCTAATAGAGATGAATCATGTATTGAATCATAAGAGAACTATATTCTCATTACTTGAGGGAAAAGATACACACTAATTACTTCTTAAAAAAGTGGTTGACTCTAATCACTATATGGCCTTGGACACATAATGAAAAAGAATAGACAAAAATGGTCTTAAATCATTATATTTTGACAAAACATATAGCAAAACGCACATAGCATCATAAAAAACTCATTGTAATGATCAATTATGATGAACATTTTTCTACTGTCACCAACAGTAACCAAAAAGAGTGCTGCTGAGGGTCAATAAAAGATCATCACTAGAAGTGTCACCAAAGAGAGAATTAGTGAAGGGACTTTAACAACCCTAACCAAGTGTCACTAAAAATGGCTTTGGTGACAAAACTTAAAGGACGGTCACTATATTCACTTCCAACAATGTTTTTTTAAGGACCGTCACCATATGTTACATTGGTGATGGGCCTTAAAGGTCTGTCACAGGCATGACCCTCACCAATGTCCATTTTTCTTGTAGTGCCACTGTATCACCTCATGGATACAGTTTTTCTTTCCTAAATTCTTATTCACCTTGGAAATATAAGAAATCTCAAAACCAAAATGTTTTTAGGATCAAATCTTGTCATTTCTGGGCTACAACAAAACCTGGGTACTTGCAATTGAAAAATGTCATCAATTTTGATGCAACAATGGACATGATCTTTCATAAGATATGTGTAGCCGCATTGAAGAGGGTCATTGTGAAATTTTTCAAACCACATTCTGCCCACTTTTCCGTCACATGAGAGCACATAATATTGTCCAAATGATTGTTGTTGAAGGTCTATATTGGATAGATTAAAACTTATCACAGGGGAAGCATGATCTGAAATTCTGTATTTTAAGGAAAATTTGTTGCATCGTCTTCCACAACCATTATTAGGCAACCACAATTTCTAGTGATCTAACCCATTTAGTAGTTTTTCACCTAAGTCTCTAAGTGATAGGCTTATAAATAGTTGGGAAATGCAGTCCTCTGTCATAGCTATAGATTTTCCTCTGAGAGATCACATCCACACATCCACAATTTTTATTTTTATTTTTGAACACAAGAATCAACAAATTATCATCATCGGGCTTAATTTTTATCAACAGTTCTTATCCAATCTTATATAGTGTCCTAGGGAAATTTTTTCCCTTAGGGTTGCTATTTTGGATAGGGTTTCTTCAATAAATATTTAATAGTAGTACACATTCATAAAAAATATGTATGCATAAATACAAAGAGTCTCAATAACTATATAATGTATGCATGAATATAAAATTTTCATAAAAATAATACTTCAGTCAAAGTAAAAAAACATATGGTTGATTACCCAGTAGCAATGAATGCATCTAATGAATATTTAATACACAGTTGATAAATTCGTACACACTACAATTCTGCTACACTTACCAATCCAAGCGTACTATCTCAATTTAATGTCTTTTGTGTATTCTAATTTTCTTACACAGGGCTTCGCCTTATCTTAGAGATAACTACAAACTTAGAAATGTCTATGCTAGTCTTAAGAAATCAGGTTCTTTGTCAAACTTCAGTAGGTTCGGTACCTCTGCTTAGGGATAATCATAACCTTAAAGGCTATGGCTGGCTCAAAATTATGAACAACACTGCAATATTACCCTAGAAAATTTAATCGCACAGTTTTATCGCTCTCCTAGACAATATTGCACTAATAACCTGTTTGACTAAATTATGTTGTGCTTGTTTGCAAGGTCTATGTAATCCAGAGTAGGATGTAGTAGCCTTAAAGAGAATTTAATACCTTCAGTATGAAATTATAAGTGGGTTGTTTCCCCAAACACCTTCCTGAAGGGGAAAAAACCTCCAAAATTGGGCTCTGTAACTTATTCGGTAGCTTGGTTCACTTCATTATGTTATTGTTCTTAATATCCATCTCAGGATGACACTGAAGGGTCCTTGTTGTGGGGATTCAGGGTCTCAGGTAAGGCTGCCTTAGCACAAAATTCTATGATCATATCCTTAACTTCAGTCTCAGGGATAGTTTGAAAGGATTCCTTAATTTTAAACCTTTTCTGCTTGAGACATGTTTTGTTTTTCAACCAATCACATAGATTATGTTCTTACAAAACATGACAGAGCCAAGTTTCCTCAAAATTTCCACTGAATTTCATTAGGATATCCTTTAATAAAATGTACATGTAATTTCTTCAACTGAGCAAAAAGTGTCTCAGTATGCCAAAACAATTATGCTCTAATGACCTGTGCTAGAACAAGGAAAAAGAGAGTCTAGGAAGGTTGGGATCAACTCCACCAAAACTAGACAAAATATTACATAGGGTGGGATCACCTCCACTGACGATAATCATAAAGAAGGGGCCTTAAACCCTTAGAACCTCAACTCAAGAAAATAGAGATATAGAATCAAAAACCATGATGATGAATGACTCCAACCCTCCTTCATTTCTAGGAATCCTCGTGGCATTTCTTGAATGTGAGGGGTTGCAAGTGAAACCCCCAATTTTTGGCATTTTACCACAGTTGACCCAAAATTTATCCAATGTTGCTCCAAATGTTGGATAATTTAGGTTTTACAAATTTATCAAGACTATAGCCTACACTGTTGGATAGGTTATTTTTTCCTCCCATGGGAAATTAATTCATTGGGGACATTGCATATTACCAGCCAATATGAGCTTAGAGACTCCTTTTCCAGATATAGTGTGAAACTTAGAAATATTCATTTCGAGTTTCTTCAATTAATAGTGGAATTTGTGATTCCAAACTGACCCCTATTCAATAATTTTTTAGCATTTATCCATGTGAAATACTTCCAAAATCCAAATTTCATTTCTGAATATCATGTCAAACACTAAGTAATTTTAGGGTACAAGCACATTTTATTTGTCTATTAGGCTATTTTAAGATGGTTTCCGCATTATAATTAAATTTTTTTCAGCCACCCTTCCCTTTTTTATTAGAAATGAAAACTCTAAATCATTTAGGCTTAAAATGATTTCCATTTTTTTATTGTGGACAAGGTACTCAAAGTCATGCATGGGGTTTGGGTCCCACTTTTCCTATAGATAAAAAAATATCATGTCAGCTATCTATTATTCTAGTAGCATGAAGAACACTCTTCAAAAACATTTAACATTGATAAGCTCTGCTAATTCTTGTTTATTTTTTTATTATATTAGAACTGGTTTTGTCCCCCAAAGAATGAAAACGAGTCGTTACAAATTCATTTGTCATTTGTGTTCTAGGATATTTATACAAAGTAGTTAGGTACAAGTCTACAACTATAACTATTTTTTGGATAATGTCATATGAGTTTCACTTAAATTTTTTGATGAATATGTGAGTTTCTTCACTGGGTTGTACAGGGTTAGTTGAACTAGATTGTGCATTGGAATGTTCTCCTTTAGTTATCTTTGCATGGTGCTCAATAGGCCTATAGTTGTAAATGACTGGTTGTTTGGTTCCAACATGCTTGAGTCAAATATTTAACTTGGCATCAACCCTTCCACTCGTGGTGTTGAAACAAATGCAATGATGCAAGTAAATAATACACTCAGGATGAACCACATCCTCAATGTGTTAGAGAACATCTTTCTTATGAAAAATATTATAAGGCTCATGACCATATCCTAACTTGTTACTTCTACTAGTATCCTTTTTTTTAATTTCCTGCAATTCATGTTTTTGGTTACCTGTTCATATATAGATGTTATTGATGTGAATCACACTTTCAAAGCTACCCCAAAAGCTTAGTGGTCAAAGAAGCCAAATCTTGTTTATGAATACGTTGAGGAAATTTTCTCTTGCTAGTTTCAAGATCATTTTGACCTATATCATTGATCATTCCAGAATGCACCTTTTCCAAGCCCCAAAACTATGGGCCTGAGTGTCGAATTCATGTGGATTTTTAGAGGTTCGTTGTATAGATTTCCTTGTAAAAATCTAGTGCATGAATGATTTTCCACATGTTCATGGAGAAGAGAACATATTTTCATTAGATGTGGTCCAAAGGGAAAAAAATTATTTGGTCAAGCACATATTCTTTATCAATGATTTTCTTGACATCACTTTCATTCTCAGCACTCTAGTTTTATATGTCATTGGGGGTTTAATTACAAGTTTCATCAATTTTATGGGGTTTTCCAAATTCATTATTGTCAACAATAGAGTCATATAGAGGTGGAAATGGATCTGTATTACTAAAAGCCTCATTAATTTTGTGTTTCTAACATACCTTTTGTTTTTATAACATGGAATATTCATGACATATGTCAATAACTTTGTCTTCTATATGAGTATTTATATTCAAAGGGAGAAACTTCCCTATCCCATTAGGATTGAGGAATAAATTTATATCATAGGAATAATTTTCGATGATATAGGATATTTTAGGGTTGAACTATAAAACTAATTGTTTCTTCACTCATATAATCACGAGGGTCACATTATTACATTGATGGTTTTGAAAAACCCTGTGTAGTGGTAACTAGATACATCCATGGTGCACTAGACCAGACCGTAAATTGTTTGAGACAAATCTACAGCTGCACCCCAAGCACATATTTTTGTTTCAGGTGTTGCTTCCCCTGATAAATTATTTAAGAGATTCTCAATAGACGACTGGAAACCACTTGATATAAAGACACCTGTGTCCCCACGGAAGTTCTCACTGAAATTCGATCGTAAATTTGTGTTTAGTATTCCTGTGAAATCATACTCTTCATAAGGTAGGGAGCAGTGAAAAGGCCAGATAATACCACCATGGGAGTTTGAACAACTTTCTTGAAGGTTAGTATTTTCTAGATCCCAACAAGTGTAGCACTGGTCGACTGTTATGTCTTCCCTACATTGGAGACCATTTTATTCCTAGATTCAGTCCATTGATTTCAGGCATAAATAAAGAACCAATTGGATTTCTAAAATTTCCAAACCACGACGAGTCAATGTGCAGTCACATTTTCCAAGTGATTCCAAACCATGCTGGTCAATCTATAGGTTTACACAATTTACTGAAATGGAATTGAAATCTTATCGATAATTTCCATAGAATTCACCCAATGTAATGTAGCAAGGGATAGAAGAATATAAAATCACCAAACATCTAAAAGGGTTGATTTCAAATCTCATTGGGTAATGTTACCAAGAAAGCTCCAATGGTCAATCTGTAGAATTTCACAATTTCTTTAAGATAGCATAGGTAATGAAGTGAGGGTTTCTAGGGCAGAAAATTTCCAAACATCCAAAGGTTTTATTTCAAATTGCATTGGGTTTTGTTAAATAACATGAAATTCATTTAACATTCTGGAATTTTCAACATAGGTTTTGTTCGAGATAAAAATTCATAATATATGAAGAATTAAGTAGATTTATGTGGAAATTTTGATGAATTCCTGCGATCTGGATTGATCAATGATAAAAGGCATTAGAAAAGTTGTGGAAAGGGGCAAGAGATATGAATATATTTACCTGCTCAAGTCAAGTAAACTCTGGTCCACCTGAAGCTTTGAATAAATCGATCCAACCATATTGTCAAGCATATCCAGGATGATTTTGTCAAGCATATCTAGGATGATCATCCTTCCATCTTTCGAGCCTCTAACTAGTCTTTCCTTGTGAAAACCCTTAAACCAGCTTGAACTAGGGTCCGAATTGACTATTTTCAATGCTTAAAATTGCAGGAAGTAAGGAACAGGGGATGGAACGAACGTGCTATTCTATACCAGAGATGAGAAGAGCTATTCCAGACAATAAATTACATAAGTCGCTGATATATAATACATGATAATAAAATATCTCCTTCTGGAGTCAGTATTGAGAAAATTTTGCGTGGAAAAATGGATTCAAAACTCAACTACCATGAATAGGGACTACTACAAATGGAATGGGTAATAAATTCATATAAAGGATACAATATTCAAATTCAAAACTCTTTCTGATGTCTCAATTGGGATGAAAGATAATAATCAAATTAGCAATAACTCCCTCACGTGATTTAGTATGGAATATCTTAAGAGTGAAGTGATCTTTTCACATATTTTGTTTGCCTTTTCGTTATTTAGTTGAAGTTATTTTTATTTTTCAAGATTTTAAAATATCAGTTATTTTAATGAAGATGAAATAATTTTAATAAAGAAAGCTTAAGTTTTAAGTTAGATGTTACACTTTGATAAATACAAAATATTATGAGAAATTTATTTAAGTCTACTCAAATTATCTTGGGACTCTTTTTAAATGAAACTTTTAAAAGAAGGGAAACATTTATTTAATCATAGAAAAATTGAAAGTGCTTTCATTGATATTTTTAGTCCTCATGTTGTCTATACATCTAATTATTTGGGAAGAACTCCAAATCTATCCCAATTTGAAGGAATAATTTGAACAAGGACATTGATGTGACCCTTGAGAACTAAATCCAAGAATTTGTCTTTGCTTAATATGATAGGTAAATTCATCTTCTCTTATCATGTACCCACCCCACTAAGTGGCATTAAGGAGATGAGTTAATGTACTTTTTCCTCTTTAAGTACTATTATAGGGTCTCTTTTGAGCTTGTATATTTATTCTACTCAACAATAACATTACAACCATTGTATTCTTGCTGAATTATGGGTCATGCATATAAATTTATGACCTTCTAAAAATTTCTTCAAGTTCTCTTTTTCTCAACTACACTAAAGATCATACTAGTGATGTGGCAGCAAGTTCACCCATCATCTGTATTATGACATGTCACAAGTAGAATAATTCACCCTTGGGTTCACACTTGTTGAGACATTCATCTTTGCTTAACCACTTATTGGGTTTGTTCTTTTCTTAATATGATAGGCAAAATCATCTTCTCTTATCATGTACACATCCCCCCTAAGGGGTATTAAGGAAGTGAGTTAATCTATTTTCTTCCTCTATATGTACTATTATAGGGTCTTTTTTGAGCTTGTATATGTGTTTTTCTCAATAATAACTTTACAACCATTATAATATGGCTTAATTATGAGACATCCGTAGAAATATATGACCTTCTAAATATTTATTCAAGCTCTCTTTTCCTCAACCACGTCAACGATCACAATGGTGATGTGGTAGAAAGTTCACCAGTCATATATATTATGCCATGTCACAACTACTATAATTCACCCTTGGGTTTACACTTGTTGAGACATTCATCTTTTCTTAACTTCTTATTGGGTTATAATGCTACTACTCCACAATTCTATCACATTCTCACCAATCTTCTCTTCGGGCCAAGCCTTTTAAACCATACAACATAGTGCACATGAACATTTTATCTATGCAATACATTACATAGAGGGAAATTTTATCCTATACAAAACCACATCACACAACTTATCTTTGTACGCATCCTACTTTTCCCTATGTATTCTATGTCCCCCAACTCTTCTTCCTTGCTCTTTTCTTCCTCTATCCCTTATCTTTTCCTTTATTTTTATTTCTATCTTACGTCATTGCATGATGACACTATTTTATTTCATGGAAACCCCCTTTCCGTATATTTATCACATCTAGAAAGACTATAGACATGAAACAACCAACCGATATGTCACATGTGCTAACCTCAAAGTTTACAAGAGGTGCAACAATGAATTATAGCATGCCACATGTCCTCCTCAAAGTTTCAAATGATACGACAACGTGACACATGTCACAGGACAAATATTTCCCAACCCATGATATTCCAATGAGGGTTTACCACGTCACTTCAAAATTTCATGGCCTTTATCATATCACGCAATTTTTTTGTGTGCAATACAGGCTATATCACATAAAAATAATTATATGCAATACATAAAAAACATTAAGAAAGCCTTGAAAACCATCTAATTTTTTACAAACCTGTACCTAAGTGTTTTCCATAGGGTGAGACACTTCTCTAAGACCCTTAGGCTTCTATAAAACTAAGAAAAAAAAATGAATACTTAAAAAATGATTGTTTTATGTGTTCATAAGCTTAGTTCTTCATGGGAATAACTTAGTTTGTCAGGGTGTTCATACCTAGGTACCCTCCTAGAGGAAGCATGATGGCACTCAATGATGTGTGATGTTCAACTGTAAAATATGGGTTGGAAACAAATCAGTTTTTGACATGTTCAAACTTTAGATATTAAAATGATCTTTTGAGTAATTTTGAATTCTGTGAGGGCTTAAGGATGATAAAAATGGATGAAACAAAGGAAGGAAATCACCCAAATCCTCCAATGTAGATCTCACAACTCCTTGTCCACTTGGAGGAATGTTATGGGAAATTTTTCCTTACCAAACTTTCAGTAATGATTATCTTTATAAAAAAGCATCAATAGTGCTTGAATATTTGTAATACAATTATCAAAATAAAATATTTTTGTATTATAACCAAAAATCAGCCATTTCATTGGACTTTCGACATTTGTTGACTAGAGAGACGTTGTCCTACTAGAAAAATATTGATTTCATCAAACATCAATATTCTCATAAATAGATAATTCACTTGGTCAAACATTGGATATATAAGGAAAATTTAACTATTGTCGCATATCTGACGAACAAAATTATCATTGGATATTCAACTAATATATCGTCATATATTCAACAATAATTATGTTTATCAGATATCTGAGAAATGTTAGGGCTTTAAAAAAAACTAAAAATATTTGCAAGAAAAATTTGACAGTACGACTAAACTATTGGAGTACAACCTTAGATTTTTGGTCCATATGTATTAGTGGGGGTTATGGGTTAGGGGTTAAGGATCAGGGGGTTCGTGGATTTTTGGTTAGGAGTTAGAGGTTTAAGGTTTAATGGGTCAAAGGATTAATGGGTTATGAGTTATTAATGTACGTGTTAATGGATTATGGATTTGAGGTTAAGGGGATAGGGAAGTTAGTGGCTATGGCTTAAGGGCTGATGGGTTGTGATAATGGGGCCCATAATACCCTTATCATCCTTTGAAATCAAATACATGGAGGCTATTTAAGGGAATTGTGATTTTCCATAAAATGTGGATCAAATTTGAGAACCTTGTGGGTCTTTTCCTTGAACCCTAGTAGTGCTTGGAGGTTTTATTTGAAGGGGTTAGCGAAAAAAAACTTAATATGACCAAGAATATTATTGTTGGAGCACCTATGTTTTGGGAGAAAGGCTTAGGGGTTCTAGAATTTAAGGGGTGAAAAAATTCTTTGAAATCTTGCAACCGCTTGAATGAACAAAGCTGAAACTAATTTTGTTACACCAAGGCACAAGGTTTATCTATGATAGATAAGCAACGGAATAGAAGCAACGATAACAAAACTCAATAGCACATAATAACACACTATTTTTCTAGGGAACTCAACTAGGAAAACCCTTTACTTTTTGTATATTTTATTGGTGGAAATTGAGCAAATAGAATACTTTACAAGGAAAATTGTTCCAATAGAGTATAAGGTTTTTCTCTCTTCTAATACTTGGCTCAAAACATCCCTGCAAGAACTTGACTCAACCCATATTTCTTTTCGTTGAAATCTCTTATGTCCTAGTGCTAGACAAGCCCCTATTATTTGGGAATTAACTCCTAATTTTTAGTGCAGTTATAGAAGGAAACATTTGTCTGTGATCTTCATAGAGGATCCTCCTTGATACATTGTTCCTACAACAAGCTCTATATTTGGAACTTGTACATGTTCCTCGCCCTCACACCTATCTACTTCACTAATCCAGAAGCTAAGTGCTTGAGGTATGCTTTACCATTATTTAAGATGACTTTATATCACTCATCCTCAAGGGTTACTAATGAAACAAGGTTCTTCTTCAGTCCTAGAGCATAAAGAACATCTCTAAGATGGAGACAGCTTCCAGACTCCCTATCAAATATGACGACACCAAACCCCTTGGTTGTGCACTATCCATTATCTCATAGCTCAATATGAACCTCCATGTTCTTTTCCTCCAACTCTTTCAAATACTACTTGTTCCCATTCATGTGGAAGGAGACTCCATAATCAATATACCATGTGTTTCTCCCTACTAAGCTTTCCATGCAAGTTATTAAAGATAAATATTTCTCAAACTGAGAAGCAAACCCATCTACCTCAATTGATGCAACTGGATGATTCTTACTAGACCTCTTATTCTAATTAGGAAACTTAATAGCATAGTGTCCAAACTCATGGAAATGAAAGCACATGATCTTACTTAGATATTTCTTCTTTTTCTCTTCCTTCTGACAAGACTCAATCTTCCCATTTCCCATATTTCCCTTGGCCTTGTCTATAAGAGAAATATTATTATATTCCTCGGTCTTTGATGATATACCATCTCGAGTTCCTATCCAGATCTTCTCCTAAACATATTAAATCCATAACCTTTCCCAACTACATCCTGGAAACCATACCAAGACCTGTGAATTGCTAGTAAAGAAAAACTCACAAGGTCCTTCTCAGGTACAATGACACCCACACCACCTAGCTCATCTCTAACTCGAGTGAACTTCATAAAATATCTAATGATGGGCTATACTTGTCGCATATGGATAATCCTTAGCTTCTCCTTAAGAGAAAACTTCCTGGAATCATTGATACTCTGATATAGATCTAAAATGGTTTAACGTCTCAAAAGTTGTCTTCTTCTCATGGATATGAGTAACTATATGAACTTTGGCCCCTTGTAGTATAATCTTCATAGCCTCAATATCATTCTTATTATGTTAGGTCAACTATTGGGGATATTGCGGTGGTGGTATAATGTTCTTGAAAAAATCCCCTCCCCATTTATCTCCAATATACTATCATGATCCTCCCTTTCCAAGGGGCGAAGTTAGAGGCTCCACCTAAATAGTGGTCAGATCTCAATCCTTGGAATGCCATCCTTCTTACCTAGATAGATATCCTTCACAATATAGCACTAGCCTTCTTGAGTGATATGTGTTGGTCATGAATTGGTCTCAGCGTTGGTCATTATGCTAATCATTGCTCTGATATCACATAGAAATTCCATGAAATATTAAAACTGCTTGAATGAAAAAAATTGCAACTAATTTCATTGCACCAAGACAAAATATTTATCTATGATAGATAAGCAATGGAATAGAAATAGAGATAAGGAAACATAGTCACACATAACAACATAATATTTTTCTAGGGAACCCAACTAGGAAAACTCTCTGCTTGTTGTAGATTTTTTGACATAAATTTAGAAAATATAATTATTTACAAGGCCAAATATTTGAATAAAAAACAAGGTTGTTCTCTCTATTAATACTTAGATTGAAATCTCCCTACAAGAACTTGACTCAACCCATATTTCCTTGCACTGAAGTCTCGTATTTCCTAGAGCTAGACAAGCCCCTTTTATTTACAAATTAACTCTTAAAGCTTAGCATACTTTTGTAATTAAAATTATCTTTGTTATCCGAATACAGTCTCCTCCTTGATATTTTATTCCTATGAAAATATCTCACACAAAATCGTTCTCGCAATTATGATACCATGACGTGCTTGTGTGTTCCTTTTAAGAATTTTGACTCGTGCTATAACTAGCAAGTTATGCTTTAGAACTAAAACTTGTGATTGATTTGTTAACTAAGTCAAACTGACTCTTTTAACTCATCCTTGAATCAATTAGAAACTGAGTCTCTCACTCATATTTTTCCAAATATAAACTCACACATAGACAACAACAAAATTGAGCCTCTAATTTCTTCACATGAGTGAACTACTCTGTGAACTCATCCTCCAACTCATGTGCACTAAAAAAGGATTGATCAAGGTGTTTGTTGACTAAGGCATAAGTTAAGAAGAACTTTCTCACTACTATATTCAATAAGGGGATTAGGGGTTAGGGGGTTGAGGTCCAGGGATTTTAAGGGTTATAGGTTAATGGATTAGTGGTTAAGGGTTAAGAACCAAGGGCTTATGGGTCAAGGGATTTATGCAAGGACTTGATTGGGTTCCCAAGTTTTGAAAAAAAGTAAGGCTAGTTGTGAGGACATGAGTGCCAAGGCATACCAGGGAATGCTAACGTGTTCCAGGTAGTGTGAAATCATGTCAAACATGCTAATATGTGCCAATTTCTAAGGCATGCCAAGATGTGTAAGGGTGTGACAATGCATGCCAAGGACTATGAAGGAAAAAAAAGGGAGATACATGTTAAACTACAAGGAAATGAACACATAAGAGGGTTAATAATTCATCAATTTACCTTTTCCAAGAAGGTTGTTGGTGCTCAAACCCTTCCCACATGTAAGTGATTCAAGTCCACATTCACTGAGGACTAATGAGTCCTCCCACTCTAGGTGGAACTATTGACCTGCAACACACCACAGGAGGTAACCCTGTAGTCTAAATTATTTTATTTTCAATAAATAAATAAAATAAGGCTAGATATAGATAATCAATCATTGTAATAGCTAGTGATATTCACAGAAGGGAGCAACACATTTAACGTTTCATAATTCCTAAATCATATTCCTTGCGAGAAAAAAAATGGTGATAAACTCTAACAAGGATAATAGAAATCATAGAAAATAACAAAAGAAATAAGGAAAAGAAAAGCAAAACACCAACTTAAGAACTATCCTCAAGTTAAATAGGAATATGTGAAACAAGTGCAAGAATCTTCGTTTTACTCTATACTGTAAATGAAAACAACTAATAGTAAATATCGTAACTGAGATTCATAACAAGAGAGTAAAAATTTATAATCTGGAGAACATAACACACCTTAAAATAAAATAGATATAGCAACAAACAAGAGAAACATCCAGAATTGCAATCACTAATAAAACTTGAATTATTGCTAAACAAAATATAGATATTTAGTTATCAATAATTCAAGACTAATCATTCAATAGTTATGTTGATAATATGGATATCAAAACACGAAAACTAAATAAGTTATTACTTAAATGAGAGTGAGCCTCAGATTTAATTTGTTGTGACTACAATTCGAAATAGTGGGAAGAACAAATAGAAATAATAAAAATTTCGAGTTCAAAATCTCAGTATTGAAAATGGAAAATTTTTATCATGTATAGTTAGTTTCAGTATTTCATAAAGCTTTTTCCACTTCTCCAAACAACCCCCCATGACGAGAAAAAAAGTTTTAAATAATATTTTTCAAAATAATTCTTTTAGTAATTGTTTCTCTTGTAACCAATTGAAATTGAAATTAAAATAAATAAAAGTTATGTAAAGCTTTGAAATGAAATGATTAAGCATTATGCTTCCTTTACGTCTTTGATGACTAGGTCCTTTTAGTCAGCCTCGTTGGAGAGAGTGTGTGCACCCCACGTATCCTAACAGTTAGCACCTGACTTATGATCAGGGGAAGTTCATTCCAGTCTTCCGATTGATCTTGACAGAATACATTCGTGGGACTGGTTCAATGACCTATTGGAATAGGGTCTCCTACAAAAGCTGCAAATATGGTCCATTTTTGTATTTTTTGGTTATATTTAGTCTAACGCAGGGGTTTTGGGGTGGGTCAAAGCCCCTAATGCATTGTAACTGGGTCAAGCATAGACCAAGAGTCTGCAAACCACGGTTTATGGACCATTGGATGCGTAGGCTAAAGTAGTATAAGTATTTGAACCTTTTTTGGAGTTGTAAGGTAGACATTGAACTAAGATTGGTGAGAATCGTGAATTAGTAGATCTATCTTGGGTTTTTTGGGAAAGGACTCCTACTGGCTATGTGTGCGGAGATCCTAAGTCCTGCTGTGTGTGGACCCTGCTGCTATGTGTGCGGGTTGGGTTTTGGGTATTGTAAAATGATCTGAAGGATTAATGAAAGTGGAAGGTTGTTGGACTCTAAGATATCTGTTATGTTATGCATGATTCTCTATTGAGCTCCATAAATAACTGTGTTAATTACTTGTGTTGCAGTGACATTTGATTTGAATCTGCTTGTTAGAATTTATGCAAGAATATTTGTGATAGTTGCTTTATTGTCCTGTATCTGTTTTTTATTATGATTATATATAGTATTGCGCACGTGGATGCAAAGGGACTGATAGATCAGGGTTCTGTAATATGCAATCTGATATTTGGGACATCGAACGCAGCTCTGCCTGACTTACCTGCCCTCTCCTAGGGTGTAGAAACCTAGTTCTAGCACCCTCCCATACTGCTTTGGGTGAGACTTTGGCCTACGCAAGTAGGTCACTGCTGAAAGGGCTAGTAGTATAGGGGTTTCTTGGCAAACCTTAACCTCTGAACCTGGGTCAGAACTCCTCGAGCCAACAAATTGTTACGTTTTCAGGACTATGAGCATTTTGAGAGAGGGATCAAGTAATGCTAAGGCCGTACTAGAAACATAAGAGAAAAGAAATTAGTGAATGGTTCAAACAACAAGTTCATGAATTCACAGTAAAATAAAACCGTAGTAAGAGGTTGACCACCGAAAAGTGGAAAAATAAGTATATTTTCATGGAGACCTATGAGATCTTCTTTGTAACCATTGTGATCGAGCTCTAGGAAAGGCTCGCAAGGTTGGTCGACTTTCAAAAGTATTGGAAGTATGAGCGAGTCACACAGTGGACCCCAGAATTGATCTAGCAATTAGAGAAGGTTGATAACAACATCACTCGCATAGTAGACCACTTGGTCGACAGCATAATAGGAGGATTCATGACAGAATTTTCCATCAATCAATTTGTCTCTTACTCTGAAGTAGAGCGAATATTCTTCAAAGGATTTAAGGGTAAGTTTCTGAAGAATTTACCATTATTGATTAAGATATTACTGTGCGAAAAAAGTACTATGTGTAGCCACACCGAATGAATGACCTCTCATCTGGACGGAAGTACAACACGGAGTGGAAAATACTATCGGACCAACCAAGAAGGAGGTAGATTTGTCTACAACCTAGTAAGAGAAGCAGCTACGTAGTGTCCTCTAGCCACACCAATTTTGAACTAGCATAGGGGTAAGAATTCACCTAGACCTCCACCACCAGAAGACGACATGGTTGCGCACATGAAGTTGCCTACCTTTAAGGGTGTGGAAGAAGAAGACATGGGTAAGTTCTGGTTTGTCATGGAATCGATATGGACAATGCAGAACATAGCTGGTGATGTGGTGAAGAGGGCACAATTGTCCCTTGCCTTCGAAGAAAGAGCTTCGGATTGGTACATGGGATACATCGTACAACATGCAAACTCAACCATTGAATAGATCAAGAACACCTTGAAACAACAGTTCAAGAAGCCTAAGTCCTATTCTCAAATAGTGGTCGATCTAAAGGAGTTCAAGTAAGGGCCTTCTGAGTCTGTGTGGGAGGCTGATCAATGACTAGAGATGGTGATCATAGAAGGAATATTTCAGTACGATGACAGACAGCACATGGAATGGTTCATTGATATGTTTCTACCTCACCTATGCGTACCTACGGGTCACCAAACTTTTGAATCACCAGAAAGATCCCTGGAGGTCACTATCAAGTTAGAAGTTTCACCTAGAGATGATACCCAGCTAGGCATCTAGCAGATCCAAGGAAAATTGGAGGCGATGCAAATGGAGATCCAGAACCTGCAAAAGGAGCGAGGAGTAGAGGCTAGCCCTGAAAGATGGTGTATACGATGCAGGACGAATGGTCACACCAAGGATAATTTCCCTCTATTAATAGACTACATGTAGGATGGGGGACCTAGTCCGTTGCACCCTAGGGAAGTCGTAGGACCAACTGGGCTGGCACTATGGTGCGATGATTGCAGCATTTCAGGGTTGCACGATACAAACCACTGTCCCCATCCCAGAAGTAAAATAGCAATGGTGCAGGTTCTGCAGGTCGATAGCAAATGATGAACAAAACTACCGGACGTATGATTTTATGATTGATCGAGGGAATATCTAGAGGGTGCAGTCAGATCCATCCTCACCGAGATCCCTCTCGAGCGCAGGGGGCTCCCCAGCAAGGTGCAGGGTAGGCGGAAGAGGTGGGAGTGCAAGTCAGGGACAAGGGCAACTAATCTGTTATAACTATGGGGAGGTAGGGAACTTTTCTAGGGACTGCCCAAACCCTACAAGATAGTCCTGCCAGCATCGTACGTAGCTGGACCATGCGATTGTATACTGTCCAATCTTGATAGCGAAGATACAGGAAAAGCAACCAACACCTATGCAAAATGTGCAGAGGGTTAAGGCCGAACTACGAGAAAAATATCCAAGCATAAATGTCATAACACATAGTGGGATGGCCACTAGGGGTCCTGGGGAGAAAACTACAACCACGCCTTTGATGCGACCAACAGCTATCAAATAGGAAGTTTTGGATCTAAAAAGGAGAAAGAAACATTTGTCGCAACTCACAAAGACTTTGCTGAGGTAGAGGCATCTACTTCGCAGTCGCTTGAAGACCTCAAGGTAGATGAGGAGGTAAAGCCCTTTTTACAGGAATGTATGAAGCTGCTGCACTACCCAAAGGCTGTGGAAAATCTTCAAGCATTGATAGATAGCTGCGCAACACGAACTATCCTCCCTCCAAAAGTCAAGGATGTACACAAACTCTATAGGTATAAGAAACACACTGGTAGGGAGGTGTCGTTGACTGCACAGATCGGTGATTACGAGATGGATCAGGTTATTTTGGACCTAGGGTCAGATGTGAATGTATTACCTAAACAGACTTGGCAACGAATCGGTGAACCTAAATTGGAATGGTCCACTATCCAGCTGCATATGGCCAATCAACAAAAGATCATACCCTTGGGAAGACTATTGAAGATTGTGGTGGATATCGCAGGGTTTAAGGTCCAGGCTAACTTTGAAGTAATTTAGATTCTCGACGATGCAGACCCATACCCTGTGCTCCTGGGATTGGATTGGGCCATCGATATGGGGGGAATCATTAACCTAAAGAAGAGAAGCATGGTATTCGATAATAACGGTACAAGGTTAATAGTACCATTAGATCCTGTGGAAGGATAATGATACACATAACCAGTGTGTGACGAAGATGAGGTGGATCACATCTATAATTTGACTGCGTGAGATGAATATTGGATAAAACCACAGTGGAGGGGGTACTCTGCTGGGAAAAGGAAAGTGAATTTTTTTGCGACTCTGATGGGGAGATAGAGAATTGGAAAAATTAGTTACATGATGTCTCTACATTACGATGTCTTCGGACCATGAAGAAATTCCACTGCATCTCCTCAGAGGTGAGAGATCTACCTTATTTCGATGGTTCTGATAATTTTAGGGAATTTTTGCAGGCATTTGAAGCTAAGGCTCCACAAGAACAACGACTATGGGCCTATAAGCTGGCCATGCATGGATAACCTACGCAATGGTGTGTGACGCGTGAGTAGGAATTCCAGGATTGGGAGGAGTGTTGGAATATGATGATCCAATGATTTGAGGCCCCAGCCGACGTGCGAATCATAACATTCCTTGGACCCAAAGATGAATGTGAATATCTATTCACTTGGATAGAACAATGGTGTGACAGAACTACCCAGAAGTGAGTTCATCTGCTTATTCATGCCCTGGGACCACTTCCCGCTACATGGTACTTAGATGTAGAGCTCCATCAGTGCACCTGCCACTAGGAGACTTTAAAGGATGACTTTTTGGGAACATTTGGATTAATAGGTGAGATAGAGGCGATTGACATAGCTTTGCAAGACATTGACACTATAGCATGGAGCGAATCGCACCTATGTGTCGCACCTGACATGCCCGTTTAGGAACCACAGACACCAAGCATGATCAAATACTACGGCGTAGCCCAAAAATAAGGTAAGAATGATCCACAAGAAGGTCTTGACTCATAATTGAACAAGGTGTGCACGGTTACTGGACCACTCGAGCTACGAACGGATAGCATTGAGACGCACATCACGTTGGCTAAAATTGGTGATGCAAATATTATATATTTGGCAGCTCCCACGACAAGGGGACAGACGCGCTCACTTCTTAGGCATGTAGGTTATTACAGAAATTTAATTCAGAGGTATGCAGTGGTCATAGCACCTCTGAAATATTTTCTTACGAAGGTTTTTGGGCTTTGTTGGGATGACACATGCCGAGTGAACATATCTTTGGGTTTGAAGTACTTAGGGATTAAGCCTGTGTTTGGGGAAGATGTGCAGGAGGTGTAGGTGTTTGACCCAAGCGTAGCAAGTATGCCAAGCACACGAGAGGTGTGAAAACTAGCCATTTGCATAGTAAAATCTGGTAAAATAAAAAGTTATTGTTAAAAGGAGCGGGTCGCTAGCATTTAATGGGGTATATTTGGAGGATATTTTACTGTTTACCTGATGGTAAGTTGCAGGTCAAGTTTATACTACCATTGGATGCCCACAGGCACTATAAAAAGTGTTGAATAGCTCAAACAAGGGTTCCATCCCACTTCCATAACTTGTACTTATCCTCTTTATCTCACGCGAGATTGAGCTGTAAGATTTTTTGGGTCTGCACTTTCCCCCTAATGTTGGATCAACCTTCCCCTTCTGATAGCAACCACCTAGAGTCGAGATTCATTTTTTGTGCTAGGATGACAGCCATTAACCTAGCTGAGCCCTCGACACCTACTGCCCCAGAAGTTGAGAAAGTAATGGAGATCGAGTCCAAGGATGAAGAGGTGCCCTCAATGCCTGTCACAATGAAGGGAAAAGACCAGGCACAGTGCTCAGGGAAGCCCCCCAAAGCTGCGAAATGGGATTTAGAGAAGCCTAGGACCTCTCCAAGGCATGTCAAGTTCCCACGAGCAATTTCTCAGGCTCAGGCTACACAGGAGGAAGCCCTGCTTGCCAACCCAATCAATTGGTTAACTCCCTTCATCCACCCGCGCAGGCCCTCGACACGCACACCAAAGAACCTTGATGGCCTAGTTACCTATTTTCAGACGCTACTAACCCTAGGAGAAGTCCCTATCCTAGGTGACCCCTGCGGGAAGCTCCATGAGGTTAAATTCGACGATCACAACTTGGCGAATTACGAAGTCTATCCTGAGCTGACCCCCACACTGTACTTCGACACAATTTACGCGAACAATGGGTTCGTAGTCATTCCTCAGTGCTAGATAAGCAGATTAGCTAGATCTGGGCTCTTGAACCTGCTGCGTATGCCCCACTTTGGCCATTACAATGTCATGGATCCGCTGGCCCAACAACTGCTCACCCTCATTCACAATGGATACCTATGGACTCAAGATAGGGTCCCCATAAATGCTACATTGGTTCACAGAATCATGGGCCTTCCCATGAATGGGCCACACCCTCTGGAGCGTGTGGGAAAGAAATATGAAGGGGACACCATTTAATATGTGCATAAGACCTACCATGTGGAAAGGAATACGTGGGGTTTCATCATAAAATCCATCAGCGACCCAGCTACGCAGATGGGTACCATATTACTAGCTTGAAAGCTAATGCAAAAGCGAGAGGTTGTAACCATCCCTACCTATGTCATTCGGCTAGCCCGTTAGTGTGCGAAGGGGGTCTGCCTCAATTGGGCACAATAATTATGCAATGAATTCTTAGCCAATGTCTATGAATCGCAGGAGCATGGAAAATCCTTTTGCTATTCCTGCCTACTATTTCTTATAGCCCTTGTTGCCTGGGAAACCCCTGCGGAGTCGGTCCTCCCCAAGCTCCTTCCAGATATGTGCGAAGGGGCTCGGTATGCCCATTTGTGGGATTCCAAGGACGTGCAACGCATAGAAGATAACCAAGTCTTCTGGGTCCTCTTCCAGAGTAGCATGGCCGGAACCATCAATTCTCAACCTCAGTTTTCCCCCACAGTCTATGACAAATACAATAGTATATTAGCATTCCAAGTTACCACGAACAACATTCAGCTCTAGAGCCACAATGATAAAACCTAGATGTCACTTCCTTATATGGTAGCAGACGAGGAAATTGATAATGTGATTGCGCTATGGCCTCCTGCCTGGAAGTTACAAAACCAATGCAAGGGGCATCGTCGGTACTTGCACGGTGCAGGTACTCCCACCTGTTATCACCAAGGAGACTAGAAGCATAGGGAAAGACTCAGGCGCAACCCTGAAAAAGGACACGCAGCCAAAGCAGACCACCACAAAGAACACCGAGGCTGAAACCTAGGTCAATTCGCAGCTGAGCACGGAGGAAGTAAACGTCGGCGGTATGAAGCAGATAGGAGAACCTATCAAGGGACCCCAAAAGAAGCAACACGCCCATCGGAAGGAACGAGATGAGACGGTTACATTGACGGATGGAGATCTCAAACAAATCGCAAATGTCGTCATGTTGGCCACTGAAGAAAAATGGGTAGCTTTAGAGGAACACCACAAGGTTGCGATCAACACCATCTAGGAAGAGCTTCTAACCTTGCAGCTAAAGACAGACATGATATAGACCAGCGTGGCTCAGGGATGAATTCCCTTGGTATTTAGCATTCAAGTGCTAGCCATGGAAGCAAGCTGTATCTGTCCCTTAACTAGTGCCACCCTTGTGATCAATTCGTCGAACCATGAGATCCAGCTCCATGCAGGTGCAGGGGTGCAGTTGAATCTTGCCAGGCTACCCCATGCAGCATTACAGGGTCTCCACACCACAATGTTTCTAGATATTCACCATCGAGACCAGCAAGTACACCAACAACTTGGCATGGATGAACAGACCATCGCACAACAAAATGCAGAAGTACTCTTTGCTGTCGCACATCAAGAAAATCTTGAAACTTTGATCCACCAGCTCTGTACAAAGGTTACAGAAAAAATCCCAGTCGCAGCCACCCCCCAGGATAAAGTGGAAGGATTGGTTGCACCATTGAAGGCTTCGAGGATAGAAATGCAGGTCATTAAGACATAGTTGGAGCAGCAAATATCTGACTTATAGGCCAAACTATAGCCCGAGACACCCCAAGAGGTATGAGCCCAGCACGCTGCGCTAGTAACCGCAACCACAAACACCATTATAGGACAGATTTCTCAGGGAGCCCAGCTACTCAAAGATGCCATGTAGCTCTCAACCAAGGTCTAGCGCGATCCGGTCCTCCGAAGAATAAATTAGGGCTTGCGACAGAAGCAAGAATTTTTTGAGCAGATCAAGGCTACATTACCTACCTTGGTCCTTGCAGAGCGTTTGGTGCAATTAAGGGCTAGTGACATCCTCCAAGCTAAGATTGAGGGACTCTGTCATAAGAAGCATTTTATCAAAGAACGCTTGAAGCCTTGGGCTTCCACAGCCCTCCAGCTCCCACAGGATGTTGATGGTGTCTTGAAACAAGTAAACCAAACATTGGAGAGCATCGCGGCTATGACAGAGGGACTGACATCATAGAAGCTTGTAGATATTGCACAGAGCGTTGCTACTTAGAGTCAGGAAGTGCTACGCTCGTTACTCGTAGCCATCAATGCACTGCATGCACAGGTGGAGCCCCACCACCACAGTGACTCGAGACAAGTGACAAGATTGTGTTGGGGGACTATTAGAACAAGGTCTCCTACAAAAGCTATGAATCTGGTCCTTTTTCATATATTTTTGGTTATATTTAGTCTAACACAGGGGTTCTGGGGTGGGTCAAGGGTAGACCAAGAGTCCACAAACCATGGTTTGCAGACCATTGGATGCGTAGGCTAAAGTAGTATAAGTAATTGAACCTTTTTTGGAGTATTAAGGTAGACACTAAACTAAGATTGGTGTAAATCATGAATTATTAGATCTGTCTTGGGTTTTCTGGGAAAGGACTCACGCTGGCTATGTGCACAGAGATCCTTAGTCCTGTTGTGTGCGGGCCTTGCTACTGTGTTCGCAAGTTGGGTTTTGGGTATTGTAAAAGGATCTGAAGGATTAATGAAAGCGGAAGGTTGTTGGACTCTATGATGTCTATTATGTTATGCATGATTCTCTATAGAGCTCCGCAAATAACTATGTTAATTACTTTTGTTGCGTTGACATTTGATCTAAATCTACTTGTTAGACTTTATGCAAGAATAACTGTGATAGTTGGTTTATTGTCCTATATATTTTTTTTATTGTGATTATATATTGTATTGCGCACGTGGATGCAAAGGGACTGATAGATCAGGGTTCTGTAATATGAAATCTGATATTTGGGACATTAAACGCAGCTTTTCCTGACTTACCTGACCTCTCGCAAGGTGCGGAAACCTGGTTCTAGCACCCTCCCATACTGCTTCGGGTGAGACTTTGGCCTGTGCAAGCAGGTCACTGCTGAAAGGGCCCGTAGTATAGGGGTTTGATGGCAAACCTTAACCTTCGAACCTGGGTCAGTACCCCTCGATCCAACATGACCCATGACGTATAAGTAAACTGTTTGATTGTTGTGTTGCGTTTAAAATGATTTTTCAATTTGACTAACTTGTCCCATTCAGTAGCAACTAACCAAGACACGTTCTTGTATTTGGCAATTGCTACCACGAAACATGATCTTCTTTGATTCTTGGTGGCGGGGAGATTCTATATGATCTTGTTTACCCCAGCCAAAATAGTAAAGTCCTTGAAAAGTGCATTGACAACCATAGAAGAAGAAACTGATTCTTCCCCTAGCATGGCTAGACAATCGAGATCATGTTTTGTTGCTTTCAATTGATCAGATATCCTCTGCCAGGAAATTTCCCAATTTCCTCATTCCAAAATGAAGGCACACTGAATCTTCCTACATAATTCCACTCGATTTTGAAGCCATTTATATCTTTTATAACTCCATCGAATTCATCCCGCATTGTCTGCATAGCGACTTGCTTCACCTTTAACATACACAAAGAGAAAACACATTCTTCTCTAGGAGGTAGCTCTAGTTCTACTAAAGTGACATCTTCCAATGTATTGCCAATATCTATGGTGGCATCGAGCTCTTCCAAACTTTTATCTCAGTTATCAGATGTAGAATTTCCCCCCAGACTCGTGCTTTGTATTAGATCCTTTTTGCACTGCGAGAGAATTCTCACATATGACTCAGTCGTAGTGATTTTTTGCCAAACCTCTCTCTAGATTTCTCCTTTAGCCTGTATTAGTACCTCCTTTCCTATCACTATGACATGAAAACTTCTTCTAGATTTTTTACCTCATTATGTTTATCCTTTAGAGAATCTTTAATCTGCTCAATTTCGATTTTATTTTTCCCCACGACGACATCGATTCTATGGTAAACTCTTGTGATTTCTTCTTTGGCTAACTAAAAATATTGTTCTAACTGGGTAATATTGATGTGTAATAACTTGCAATCATCTCACTCAGTTTTTTATACTGAACTAAGAGCCTTTTCAATTTAATTCTTCTACTGCCAAGATTTTTAGGTGTCGCCCCTCTTTTTCATGAGATTCCACTCTGACTGGCTCTAGCTGCTTGAGAACACTATGTCGCTCTTCTTCCTTGATCCACATACAAAATTCTATTTCCTGAAGACAGAGTTTGACCTCCTATTTCTTCTTGAAAGCTTGTATTAGAACATGAGAGTCATGGTCCAAGATCTTCAAGATTGTTTGGAGCTCTTTAATCTCTTTTTCTTTCTTCTCCAATAATTTCTTTAGAGGAGCAGTATCTTTAGGGTATCCAAACTATCACATGACATTCTCCTCCAATTATTTGATCTTATTGGTCTAGGTGCAGAAGGCCATATGAGCTATATTCAATTTCTCAGAGACCTTCTCAATCATGACCTACATATTCTTGTTCCCTACTATGGAGTCCAATAGCCTCTGTGCTACAATTTCACCCGCTTCCTGATGTAAATTTATCACATCCATGTCTGATACTCTACCCAATTTTTTGGCCAGGGAAGAGGTTCCAGATCCAACCATATTTTGGATTTCCCCCATATCAGGCTAAACCACTATAACATTTAAGAAGTTTGTCTCGAATCTAGTCGTCGAGATAAAACAGGGTTTGCTTATGGGTAACACCTCTTTGAGTGTTGAGGTGTCAGCTGAATGGGATTTTTTTAGGACTATAGTCAGTTCTCTCCTGAACATAATTATTTCCTTATGATTTGTAAATGAAATTTTAATTTCCATAGCTTGAGTCCCATGGTATCTGGGCTCAATTCTCTTTAAGGTCTGCCTAATCTCTACATCCAACAGTTCAATTTTTTGATTGAATACATCTACATCTACATCAATTTATTTTGGTTTGACTCGCCAAATTACGTCAAGCTGAGCCAGACTGTCAAATTTTCATTTACTTGTAGCAATAGTAGAGCAAGAAATTATGGGTTCAGTCTCTCTTACATGCACCTAAATTTGGGAGTGACTGGAGTCAACTCGGGCTATTGTTTCTCTCATCCATGTATATGGTGCCAACTATAAGTCCTCTTCTACTAGAACTGGCGATATTGCTCTTTCCTTCATCCTAAGGCCTCCTTAAATAGATTTTCCTAGACATCATAGTAACCCTCTATAACTTATGTGGGTTTTATCCACTTAGACCTTAGGAAATATTAATTTTCCTTTTTAATTTTCTTTTAGATTTGAAACCCCATCTTGGGTCCAAAATCCCTTTGTTTGGCTTCTTTGCCAACAAATATTTTTGTGACCAAACTCACACAAACCCATCTCAATAGGCTTGTGGAGTACCTCCCAAGCTACACAATTAAACAACATAATATATTTGTAGTAATCGTAACTTGTTCAAGCTCTTGTAGTCAAGCAAGGGCTTGGTTGGGTTCCCAAGTTGAAAATTAAGTAAGGGTAGTTGTGAGGGCATGATAACTAGGGAGGGTCATGGAATGAAAAATAATTAAAAGGCATGCTAACACATGCCGTACAATGTCAATGCATGTTGAAGAGTGTCAGGGAGTATTGGGGCATATCAAAGGATAACTAGGTCAAAATGCATGGAAAGGAACGAACAAGAGTGTGTGAAGGGAGTGTCAGCGAATTCAAGTGTGCTAAGGAGAAGTTCAGAATAGGATTTATAGGAGGAAAGCATATGACTGTTATACTGGGCTCAACATAGCAGTTTTAGACAAAGGGAGATCACTTTGTTCTGGGCATAACATTGTTTTCCTTTAGCTATTGTTTTATATGAGATGTGGCACACTTTGGCTACTTGCTCATGTTTTATAATATTATAGATAATTTCAAATTGTACATTGTTTTGTTTAATTTTTGGGGCACTCATCTTGTGTCGGCTTATATCTTGTGTGCCTTGTGCATCTTGTGGTTCTTGCAAACTCTCAGTTAAAGTTCTACTATTTATATGAACTTAACATACAAGTGAAATATTTCCTATGTAAGCTATGTTGCATATTTGTTTTATGGCCATGGCTAGGTCATGTGATCCTTGTTTTGGTAACTAGTGAAGTGGGACAAGTTGATGTTGGACATGTATGGCATAAGATGAGTTATAGGAAGTTCTTAGGTGAAAAAGGCATAATCTACTTGTAGTAGGTGCAATTGGTCAAGTTTTTGCGGTTGAAGCAGGCCAATATTGTCACATGAACTGTAGTAGCCAAGGACTTGATTGGGTTCCCAAGTCGTGAAAAAATGTAAAGGCTAGCTGTGAGGACACGAGTTCCAAGGTGTGCTAGGGAATGCTAAGATGTGCCAAATAGTGCGAAGGCATTTCAAACAGGCTAAGATGTGCCAAGTGATAAGGCATGCCAAGATGTGCATGGTTGTGTCAATGCGTGCCAGGGACTCTCAAAGCAAAAAAAGGGACAAACAAGTTAAACTACAAGGAAATGAACACATAAGATGTTTAATAAGTCATCCTTTTACCTTTTCCAAGAGGGGCATGCTAAGCACACCAACACTAGGCAGCTATAGGTTTCAAGTGAAAAGTATTACTGCATTATAAGTGCCAATTCTTCCTTTGTTTATTCTCACCTACTTTCCAACAATTAATCTCAAATAAATTTAATATTAAACCATGAAAAATCATACCAAGGCATCTCAATGTATTGCATACATGCTAAGACTTTCCAAGCACCAACATGTGCCAAGTGCTAATATGTGCCAGGGAGTGTTATGCATGTTATGAAGTGGAAGGGCATGTTGAAGAGTGCTAAGGTGTGCTAGAGAGTGTTAATGCATGTTGAGGAGTGTTAAGGAGTACTAGGACAAAACAATAAGGGAGCATTAGGTAAAAATCCATGGAAGTTAATGAATATGAGGAAAGTGTGCCAAGGACTAGTGCTAATGAGTGCTATTTGTCATGCGAAGGAGGGAATAAGAAGGTATGCTAAGCATTGGTAAGGCATGCTAGGGAATATCAAGGCATGTGAAGAATTACCAGAGTGTTCTTGGGAGTTCCAGGGTGTGCTAATTATATGTGCCAATTAATAGTTCCAAGATATGCCAATACATTCTAGGTGTTGAGGATGTGCAGGGTGCCAGGGTATGTCAATATATGTCAAGAAGTGTCAAGGAAAGAAAACGAAGAACCAATAAGAGGGTTAATAAGTCAGGACTTTATATTTTTTCAAAAGGGGCATTCTAGGGACACTAATAATATGTCCCAATACATGCCAAGTGGCATTATGTGCCAAGTGCTAATGTATGTCAATGCATTAACCAAGGTGATCCACAACATTCTAGGGACTACATGCATGCCAACACATGCTAGGATAGTTCCATGTTGTGCTAGTGCATGCCACCATGTGCTTGGGTGTCAGTGTCATGAAAATATGTTCCAAGACATGCGAGGTGCTAAGAAATGTTAATTTATGCCAAAGCATTAATTTAAGGTGTGCCCAGATTGTTAAGGAGTGTTAGGTCTTTCTCATTAATAGAATTTTCAGAGCTTGATTATGTATTAAATAATATATTTCCTACACACACTAGAGGAACTTTATCTAAAGGGAATTTTCTAGATAATAAACTTAATAGATATGAATCATGTGTTGACTCATAGGAAAAATATATTTGACTAGTCATTACATGATGGAAATGATACACACTAATTACTTCTTAAAAAATTCACTAACTCTAACCACTATTCCCTTGGACATATTATAAAAAATACTCTACAATAATGGTTTCAAATCATTATCTTTTGACAAAAAATATATTAAAAGGCACATAGCGTCATCAAAAACTCATTGGAATGATCAATGATGAAAAACATTTTTGGACCGTCACCAAAAGTAACAAAAAGAGCATTGGTGAGAGTCATTAAAAGTTCGTCACTAGAAGTGTCACCAAAAAGAGAATTAGTGATGGGCCTTTAACGATCTTCACCAAAAGTTTTATTGAAAATGTCTTTGGTGACGAACCTTAAAGGACCATCACTATATACACTTACAACGACACTTTTTTAAGGACCGTCACCATATGTGACATTGGTGACGGATCTTAAAGGTCTGTCACAAGCATGACCCTCACCAATGTCATTTTTTCTTGTAGTTCCTTCTCCTCTCTTGAGCTTCAACCTTGTAAGCATTTAAACACTTGCAAAAAAAATTAATCCTCTTTGCACAAGTAAACCTAGTGCTCTAATACCAACTTGATCTAAATGGGAATATTAGTTTTGTTGTGCTAAGATCCAATTCATAATTAAATGAAAGTACTTGAGGATGATCGAGTTGATTGCAAGTTTAACATGAAGTTATATGTGTTTTTATGTGTTTTTCATGAGAAATTTAACTTAAATAAAACATTGAACAACAGCATCAATCAACCATAAACATCACCATAAATAGTCACACATCACAATATGATGAAGGAGTTCACCCCGCATGGGCTACGTCTCCTTCGTTCAGCTTCCAATGGCTTGGTCCTCTTCCAATATTCTCAAGCGTGTGAATACATGTGTTTACAATACTCGATCTTCCCTCAAACTTGTTCCATTAGCTCCAGAATGCCCAAAAACGCCTTTCTAGCCTCTTTCTGCATCAAATATGGCTAAAAACTAGCGAAGTTATGACCTCCACAAGTTTCTCCACTAATCGATCCAAAAATTGCTCTAGGGTCGGAAACGTCCCAAAATCTCACCCTTTATTCACGCTAATTGGGTGGCAATATGCTTTATTTCCAGGTCAAACTTTATGCCTCCTTAATTTTCCTTCTATGCGCTAAGGGCGGAAAAAAATATGTTTAAATATAATGGCCTTGTGATGGTTTTTCTAACCGTCAGCATGGGGTCTCTACTCCATTAACCTTGGCATTATATACGGGGGGGGGCGCTCAGGGCTAGTGTCCCACCCGAGGTCCCACCAATGGCAGTCACCAAGGGCTGAGGCTAGACCCCAACACCCACCCCCAACCCTTTGACTATTATAATTCAAATAAAATCGGCGACATATATTGTTAAGTCACAAACTATGGTATAAAGGACTATGGTATAAAGTTAAGTGTTGGTGGTTGTTACATGGAGGTTCACAATTCGACTCCCCGGAGCTCTGCTCGACCCTGACCAAAATTTTACGGCCCCATGTGTTGCGACGTGGCGGCCCCTGGCTGGACTGCATGTCAACACGTGGTTGGCCCAAATTCAACCAATCCAAATCCACCATCTCCAACCTTTAATAATGTGCCACTTGGAACCCAAATATTCGTTGGAGGTTAATAAAAGGTTTGACCAGTCAACGTCCATGTAGGAATGCGTAGTCAGTAGTACAGATTGTTGACTAGGCTGTCTGCACATTTTTAAAAAAAATCTTGTTTGACCAAGTAGAGAAAATGTGTTTCTGGGAGCATACAGAGTGGTTTTCTATTAAACGAGTTGCACTAGATTCAGAATGAAAAGATCTACATGGTCGTTCAGGTTCCACACCTATCCTACAACTTTGATTGTTGTGCATAATTTTGAGCACCTAATCATCACTCTTTTTCATATTTTTCATGCAAATTTCACTAGATTCCAAGAGAGGTCTCTATAAAAGGATGAAAATGACCAGATAAGGATTTCGTCATGTTTTACACACCCAATAATGTTCATAAAATTAATTTTTCAATAAGATGTGTTTCCACCTTGCTTCACATGTGTTCATATGACAACCCAAAAGATGGAAAATGTTCAATCTAGTTAAGGGAATTGTATGGGCTTAATCCATAAAAACAAATTGAAATATAATTGTCTCATTTGAGAAGAAGGTTTGATCACTCTAAGGCTCATTCTAGTTAAGTGAATTTTATGGAATTGATCCGTAATTTATTTTTTAGATGTAATTGTTCCATTTGAGAAGAGTCCTTGACCACTCTACCTTAGAATTGCTTCAGAGATAGGTGCCATTCCTGCTAAGGGAATTCCTAGCATGTTGAAACTTGCATTTTCGGCTAATGAAAAAATTAATTCATCTATCCAATTAATTAATTGAAAACTTCCTCCTTATCAAATGAAGTTGCATGTCAGCTAATGAACAATGTAACATGAGAAAATTCTAGATTTTATAGGTGTCCCATTTCCAAATCTTATGAAGTTAGTTGGAGCTAACAAGGAAAATCACATGGAATTTTTGAGAATTTGGAATATTACCAATGATATACTGTGTATGCATGAAAAACGTGACCTCAGTCTGGTCACTAAGAAATAATTGGATCTAACATGGATGGAAATTGGCTTGAAAATTGACACAAAAACATTTTTTTGAATGCTCACTTCAAATTAAGAACCTTTGTAGAATAATTTATGTGGACTCAAATTGTATCAAGCTTTTCATCTAGATATTTCTATAGCTAGCATTCATTTCCCTACGTTTCTTACTTATTTTGGTTCGCTAATAGAATGGAAAAAGTTTATGGGATTATCAATTTTGTTCAATTTCAATAACATTCTAATAAACAAGAAAAAAAATTCAATCTATTATCATCTCATCTTTGAGATGCTTCACAATGGTAGAGTTTATTATAGATTTAATTTAATGTCCTTGTCCACAGTCTTCAGTCCATTGAAATTATGGACATTAGAATATATAGTAAGGCTTTGTCCTACTTTTTGGATCTCTTATGATACTGTGAAATTGTATCATAAGAATATCTCCAAACCTCAAATTGGATAGTGCGGGATACTGGGAATAGTTGGATAAAAAAATAATAGTCTAAACAGAAAATTAAAAGTTCCTTAAAATGTTATATTCTAGGATAAATGACTCTTAACCATATCTCATTAGTAAAATCTTCTGTTCATTCTTCTTAATTCGTTGATGTCTTGTCTATTTTCAAGAAATAGTACAATTATGGTTAAACCTTATCTTCCTTCTTCTTAATTAAGTGATGTCTTGTCTAGTTGAAATAAAGAGGAAAATGAAGTAAATGGTTGCAAGGTGGCTTGAAACTTTAGAGAATACATTTCAAGAGAATTTTCATTGCTTTTTGTTGGTTATATTTGATGGAATGGGGCATTGCTAAGATACATTTAGATGATTGGGAAAAAAGAAAAGGCATTTATAGTATCATTTGGCTTATAACTATTTCAAATTATAGACAAGAAAGTATAAATCTACATTCAAATGAGGACTCCACCAAGCTAAAATTTGGAGAGATAATGCCATATTAGCTATACATGATCCCATGGATGTAAAAATTGATGAAATCATGTTGAATATTTAATGTAATATCAGATGCATTATAATAATAAAAAATGGAACATCCAAAACCATGGTTAAAAGTGCTTTCTCCACATGGAATAGAATTTAACATAATTTGTTGATTTATGCCACCTTCCTTTATACCAAATTCTACTTCCAGGGTCTTCCATGCTTCCTAGGAAGATGTAGCTTTTGCTACCTTGCACAAGGACTTCTCATCCAATGCACG
Organism: Pinus albicaulis; assembly: GCA_034641835.2. Taxonomy (NCBI): domain Eukaryota; kingdom Viridiplantae; phylum Streptophyta; class Pinopsida; order Pinales; family Pinaceae; genus Pinus; species Pinus albicaulis. The sequence goes on from CM076575.1 coordinate 590,610,678, forward strand.
TTTTATAAGATCCAATACTAAGGCATCACATACTTCACCATATCTGTTATTATATTGATACTCAATCAACTCTTTTCATCGAAGGAAATTTTTGATTTTGACAGCTCCCAAAATTTGAAAATTTTACTAGTAAATTTTGGAAGTGTCACCAAATCTATCTTAATATGTTCATCCACAAACTATTCTACTTCATATACTTGTATTTTAGATTCCCTGATTGTGGCAAGAACCTCTATAAGCTCTTTGAAATAATTTGGATCTTCCTTTCGATTTATTTTTTAGTTTGCTTCAATATTTCTTTATGAACCATGATTGTCATCTTTCTTTTGTATTTTTTTCTTTCCTTATTGTGTCAGCCTTATAGAAATGAATGTTGCATGGACTTTATTATATTTAAAAACAAACATTATAACCTTGACTTTAAAGATGGCTCCCAACAACTACTAGCAACTTTTCTAAGATTTTCTACTGGTATTCTTATGCAGACTCATGGCTAAAACTTACGGTGGAGAATGTTTCTTTCCTCAGTGGTCATGGCTCTTTCCTCTTGATATGGCGGTGGCTCTGTAGGATACTCACCTTAATATTTTAGTAATTGGGTTTACAAACTCTCAACGAGATATAGTTTCCATGTATGGACCAATGGATGTAAACTTTGTTATTTAGAGGTAGATATAAACATGGAAACACAAGACAAATAAGTACAAAAGATTTTTCTTGACTAAATAATTTATAATCATTAATTATTCTCTCATATACATCCACTAAATTGTTGTTATTATCTCTCCTTAATTCACATTACAATGACACAACCATGAGTATACAAGCACTAAACTTTATAAATATGGAATCATGCAAACTCTAACTTTCTTTTCCTTATGCAAACAATGACTTGACACTTTAACTAAACTTTTTTAACTTCACTTTAACATAAATCGTCATTTTTTGTTTCCTTAACTTAGCTTTTCTTGACAAGGAATTAACTTTTTGTCATATACCTCTTCTACACTATACAATTTTTTTTTTAAATTTATTCTTCGGCATTTGTACAATATGTATTGTCTCTGGTCGCTTACATATTACATCATTAACTAGTTTTATTTCTCTTTGAGTTTTGTTATGGAGATATTACTAAATGATCATTATGGTGTTCTCATCGTAGGTTTGAATTTATGATATATTTCCATTTTGGTTTCATATATCTTGCGTTAACTATTCTATGTGGGTAAACCCTATGTGTTACCCCTAATTCCAATTATTCAGAATACCCCTTATGGTTATTGTATGATGTTTCATGTTTGGATTTATTTTATAGTTTATGACTTAAAGTTAGAGTAATATTGAAACAACACTCATATGTTTTATTGTTATCAAACCATGATGTTAATGAAACACTATTATCCAAATTATTATGTTTATGAATACCCATGTTAATTTTACATGTCATACATAAAATTAGCGTAATATACCCTATTCGATGGTCGGATTTACAATAGAATTCATATAATAAGGCCATTTATCTGTGAAAATCGGAGGGTGTAGATAACAAAGCATTTGGAGAAATGGATACCCAATCTCGTTGGTCCAACTCATCAAGTGTCACATGCGGTGCACATTGGTTTGCAGGCTTCAGTTTCGAGAACGATTAGGATGCAAACGAGGCGACCCTAAACCTCCCAAAACAGTATTCCTCTGCCAATTTTTGCTTGCCCCTCCTTTGAGCGATTCCAGGTGAATATTTTTGTTGCCATACAACTTCCCGGTTCATTAGGTCTATGTGTCAAAATTATTCCTCCTCTGGTCATATATCAGGTTTATGTGGTTCTTCATTGACTCAAAAACTATTATGTGAGTGTTTTTCATGCGATATTACTCGCATAGGAAATGGTAGTGGAGTTTCATATTTAGCTTGTATCTTCTAATACTTGAACTCTCAACTTTGAATCTTCATCCCAAAATCTAGTGTCACACCACAGGTAATATCTCCTCTTATAAAAATTTTCTTTTATTTCACTCCTGCTATGTTCGAATATTCTTTAGTCGATTATTACTCTTATACTAAAATTTTGAGGCTTTGATTGGTGCCTGAGGTAAGGGAAGAATTCATCCAAAATTTTGTGGTTTCTAATTCATGAATTCCCCATTTCGAAACTTGTACGATGATCAACCCACCATTTTGTCTTACTAGGTAATGGCATCTTGAGTCCACCTTTATGATATATTTATTATTCATTTTTTTCCATGATATGTAAAAATTTTCGGGATTTTATATTATATCGGTAACTTAATTTTAGATTATTATATTCTCTCTTGTACAGATGGAAAAGGAGAGAGGTCACAGTGTTGGTTCAAGGAGTAGGTAAATATTTATGCTTATCCAATTAGCTTAGGGTTGAAACCCTTGGTGTTTTCTAGCAACCAATTTAAAAAATCTATTTCTTGATTTTATTTTTCCTTTGTGCCTCCTTTAAAAATATGGCGAATGTATTCTTGTCCGACTCTCCCACCTCATTCCTCTATGAGAATGTATTCAACGGCTAACAGTGCCTTGCACTTCTACAGGATGGTTCGACGTTCCTCCCTTCATGAAGGGTTATTCCGAGAATTTTTCTCGCTGGGATCCTTCCCTAGTTTTTAATTATTGTTATGTTGGCCATAGTTTGTGCCTACTGTATATTTATAAAATAACTACTTCCTACAGGGGGATTCTTGTAAAATTTATCATTCAAAGATTATATGCTTAATGGAATATGTTTTGTCTTTTCATTCACTATTTGTTTAAAATTTATTTTCCCTGATGTAATTTGTTAATATTCATTTCTTACTCTGAAAAGGCTTAATCTAGCACTCGTAAATATGGTATTCATTTATGGAATTAGTAGATGAAATGAAATCAGAGTATTGTTCTGGCTTACAACCTATAACCCTAGTTAATTTTATCACAACATATGTTTCCCTTTTTGATAATATGTGTTCCACTATATCGGTTGTTTATTTTTCTTGTATTTCCCACATCTTCTTCCATTTACAGAGATTAAATTAGTTTAAATGTTATCATATGCCTCCTAAGCATTCTATCACATTAATTATAGATTCACACTCTTTGTTGAGATTGAGGAATATTCACTAGTGTTAATAATGTTATATCCATTGATTGTTTATTTACATGTAATTTTAATAGGTAAGGAATAAAGTAATATAATTAGCGACAAAGTCTGTACATATGTGCCAAGCTAGTGCATGCTTTTTAGTTTACCCTTATCTTCTATCTGGAATTTAAAATTGTTCATGTAATAACCAAGATATAAATTTCCTAGTTCTATTTGTTTTATGGCTTGTGCTTGACAAAGATGTAGTTCATCGCATTTTTATTACTACTATATATATATATATATATATATATATATATATATATATATGTGGTGTTCAACCATTGTACGAATTGGAATTGTCAAACCTAACTTTCTAATCACAACCTAATATTTGTATGGTATTTACAAGGGTTCAATTACAAAATACTCATCATCTAATATAAATTATATTAGTATTTGTCTCTCTCATATGTGTATAATTGGATTGGGTCAAAGTATCACTAAACGTAACTTTTGGTCAACAAACGACTTTCCATGTTATGTTTTCAGCACCTGGAGTAACTTTAATTATTTATAATTATTTGTATTGTACTATGGCACTCTCCAGTACCTAAGATATCCAACCAAATTTGATTAAGAATCGATCTATTGCATATCTATTGTAACTAACAGTTTCCTCTTCTTCTTCTTTTTCTCACCAACTGGGTACTTAGATCTCTTTGCCCTACATGTCCACCTTGGCAGTAAGGAAAGCATTATGAGTTTTTTCCTCGGATAGTTAGCTCTCGACCTTTTGATCCATAAATGCCTATACTCCAGTCAAAATTAAATTATTTAATCATTGGACTTCACTATTTGTATACTTTCATGCAAGGAATCACTAATTGATAGTTACTATGCATCTTTATTAAATTTATATGTATACTAATAATGATAGGGAAATTTAATTTAACATGAATGGTGAACTAAGTAAAAAAATATTATTGCAAAACCATTTTAAATCCATTAAACCTTTAAAAAAAAATTAGAGAATTTGTGCATAAGATCCTTATGCACCACCCATATACATCTTATTTAATATGCCTCTATAACTCAGTAAGGAACATGATTCATGTAATTTTTCTCTATAATTCGGTAAAGAGTCGAATTCATGTAATTTATCTCTATAATTTGTTAAAGAACAAAATTCATGTAATACATCTCTATAACTCGGCAAAGAGCAAAATTCGCAGTGATAATAAAAAAGAATAACTTTCACATCAGATAATTGTAATAATATAAATAATAATATAAATGAAACCTCAACCATACATTCTAACCATAACCAAGTGGATAAAATTGGGATGAACCACTTTCCACCCAACCATGAAACTTCACCACAAGATCTCCTTTGAGTCAAGATATCTTTTTCCCCAGAATCAACAACCTATTGTGACTCTATACAAGGTATTTTATGCCTTTATTGCCTAGCATGATTTCCTTAGAAATGTCCAGCTTTCTAGGGTCTACCAACTCAATGGCATAGGATTTTTCTTATTTTTTGAAAAAAATGTCCTCCCTTTTTTTGTTGAAGCCTGTCTTTTTCTCCCACGATTCTTTATTCACCCTTAGTGTTCTTTCCGCATTGAGTGATTTAATATATTTTTCTCTTCCAATCATATTAAATGTCATCAAACAACCCCTAGGGATTTTTTTAGGAGTATATTGAGGGAACTTTGTCGAATATTATCCGTACACATTAGTTTCCAAATTTGGGTAATGATCACGTTAACACGAGTGTTCTTTCCCAAGTAAATCTCTAGTTTATTTTTATTATCAAAATCTATTTATTACATTGCGATATTTATTTCAAAATTATTTTACTTTGGCTTCACAGTCATCATACTAAATTTAGTTTATTCTAAACAAATAATATTTACATAGCCATAGAGGGGTGTTGCATATTCCCCCTATAAAGGAAATAACACTATCCTCGACATTTTTTATTCAGCTTCCGCATTCTTGAAATATGCAGAGTAGGCTTATTTCATGATATATTCTCATTCCCAAGTAGCCTCCTCAAGTGTAAAGTGTATTCACTACACTCTAACCTAAGAGACGACTCGATTCCAGAGCATGGTATCTTTCTGATCTAGGATATGGAGTGGATATGGCAGAAAGTCTCCTTCGGGTTCCACCAATACCAATTTCCAATCAATTATATGAGAGTTTTCATTAATATATTTTTTTAGTAAGGACACATGAAAATCATTATGAAATTTAATATGACTAGGCAGAACCAGCTAATATGTTACTGGTCCAACTCTATCTAAGATTTCAAAGGGCACGCAGACTCGTGATGCCAACTTTGTGCAAGTCCTGGTTCTGACGTTACTTTTCCTCGTTTTTAATCGTATGTAGACATGATCTCCAATGCTAAATCCTTTATGAATCCTCTTTCTATCAGCATAAATTTTTTCTTGTCTTGAGTTGTTTTGAAATTTTGTTTAATCATTCGCACTACATGCTCTATTTCTTGCAAAGCATCTGGTCCCAATATCAATCTATCTTCCAATTTCCCCAAGATAAGTGGTGTATGACATTTACGTCCATAAAAAGCTTCAAAATGACTCATTTTAATGGAAACTTACTAGTTATTATTATAGGAAACTTTTTGTAGGTGCGGAAAATCCTCCCACTTAGGAGGCCTATCCATGACATAAATTTGTAACATATCTTCTAAGATTATATTTTTCCTTTCTATTATTCCATCCTTTTGGGGATGATAAATAGTACTGATATTGAATTGAGTTCCCATGTGTTATCACAAAATTAGACCTGGCAGGCTACTAATCAAACCAATCTTATGCAATTGTTTCAAACCAATCTTTTGATTGAGGCTTAGCCTCCTCAACCTGAGAGGGATCTCTTAAGGGTTAATGATTTGGAATAAAGTATAGATGCCTAACTCTATGTGGGGTAATAAGCAGATAAATGATAGATATTGGTTGTAAATCACATCAGAAAGTGCACATTGGGCTTCTAGAGTCAAAATAGTTTCAGTAAAATCAATCAATCTATTTAGTAGGGAAGTCGAGGAATATCGGAGTTTAGTTAAGGGATACACATGTGAAACTGTAAAATCACAGTTAGTTTGTCTATATAGGAAGTCAGAGCATCAAATATGAATTCTAAGTAACGTAAACAAACACAACTGCGATACGATAGTAAAAAGATGCAATTAGAAAAATAACACATAGCTAGAACTCTTTATGAATCTCAAGTTGGCTAAGTAGAAATCTATGTATTAAGCTGAAAACCAGTCACTTACAATAAACACAGTCCTTTGCTAAAAATGTCCAACCACTAGCATATTCAACTTATTGAGCTTTTATAGATCATTTAAAACATAATATAACCTTATCTGATGCTAGATACATCGAACTCCTGACTCTTGACACCTTGCCTAACCATATGACATGGTATTTATTACAAAAGGACAGCTAATCTACTAAAAATTCCTATTAAAAATAGGATTCAAACTCTTAATCACCTACCTATAACAACCTTATCTTAATTAAATTGCATCCTTTTCCAAATGTATTTACACCTAGTCGAATCTAGATGATTGGCTTCAAATCTTGGTGACCATAATTCTAACCTCCATTAAAGTAGGAAACAGTCCCCTGTTTTCTAGGGATAGGGTCCCTTGCATTTTTGAAATGTTCTTACCATCATGAATTCATCATTTCGAGGTCCTTTGCTGTTATGAACTGAAGTAACACCTGCCAAGAATCCTCCCTAAGCTCCAGCTATCCCAAACCATCTTTACACTGTTTAAATGAGCTGTAATAGACTGTGCTATGAAAACAATATAGTTTCATAGCGCTTTTCGTAACACCGCTCTTTTACCCTCTCTTCTTCAAAATTTTGATTTCTTTCCTCCAGGATTATCTTCATTATCATTTAATACATCCTCCCTAGCAATTTCAAGTCATAATTCATAATTTTTCCCTTCAAACATTTATGAGAAAGAGTGAAAAAAAATGTCTACAGCAGTTTCGTAGCGCTTTTCACTCTTTTTACACTGTTTGCGCTATGAAACTGCTGAGTGAGCAGTTTTGTCCAAATTTTTTCAAAGTGAAAACTATAAATGTGCCAAAACTCAAAATAACACTAATTTCATCAAATAAAAAAGACATATGAACTGAAAAACACAATTTTCATGAGGTTCCTTCTTAATTTTCACTTGATTTCACTTTTGACTTCTTAATGATCGTCATTTTGCACCTTTGTTCTTTAACTCATCTTAAATCACTTTGAGTTACTGCTCCAAATCTTCCACTTGACCTTTGAGTTTCCTGTTACTAGCTCTCAAGCGAGTATTTATTACTCTGACAAATTTGGCTTCCTTTATTGCTCAGACAGTCCATGTGAAAAACTTCTCTGCACTGCTTGGGATTTCAGACATAGAACCAGTTTTACCTTCCCACAGTGCCTTCATTCTTTTGAACTCTGATTTCTCAATATTCTTTCTATACCTTTTTCTCATCACAATTTTTTTTTGGTTCGCTAACATCAACTTCTCTTCAATATGTTGAAGCTTTGTTTTCCTTGTCACTTCTTCTTTTCCCTCTTTTGTTCTGCTGGTTGTATGCTCCTCTACAGGTGTTGAGAGATCAACCAGTTCTTCAGGGACTTTAGCTATTTCAATATTTTCTCAAACTTCCTTGCTGCCTTCCTTAAGTTTCTTAGCATGCCTAGTTAAAGGCTTTCTAGCTTGAAAGATAAAAGCTACATTTTCACCCTCAAACTCAAGCTTCTTTACAGAATTAACTTTTTTCTGTTTGTTCTCATATTCTCCAATGAAGTCAGCTCGCACAATGGGTGTCTCCTCTATGTCAATTGCATGCAATATATCATCTAAGTTTCCCTTTATCACTGAGCTATCCTATGTGTTTGTAGTAATTTTTTTCCCCTTTAATGCCACTGCTTGGATTCTTGTTACTCTTTTGATTTCTTGGCTACTGAAATCTTGTTTCTATTTTTCCTCTTTGGACATCTTTGACCTTTATTTTTCAGGTGATGGAGTTGGAGTATCAAGCACTTGTGTCTGCTCTGTCCTTTTCTCAACTTGTTTCATTGGCTTCAATTTTGAAAATTCCTTTTCTTTTCCAACTACAGGTTGACTAGACTCTGCTACTGGTGGTGATGGAGTTCCTTTAGTTTTAGGGTTTCTAGCAGGAGTTAGTGTTTCCAACTCAAAAAAATTTATAAACAAAAAGGATGACCAATCCCTGCCTATCTTCTGAAGCTCATTCAAAATCAACAACTTCATCAAACCATGATGAAACAAATATGTTTCACAACCTTCATATTTTTCTTGTACATTATCAGCCTTTTTAGCAAGACTCCTATGCAGGTAAAAGGGAAAATCAAGTGAAATCTTACCTGTGAAATGTAGAAGCAGCTTGAAATGATATGTGTGGACCTTATGATCTCAGCCTTCACATGTAAAATATCTTTGGATGTTGAGCAGCAACTTTGCATAAGTGTCTTTGATGCAGCCTCTAGGGATAGCGTTATTGAGGTCCATATCTACATACTCAGGTTTCATGAATTATTTGCATGGCTCCATATCAAATTTGAAACTTTTGAACCAAGTCTCTTGACCGCTTGGTATCTCTGTCACAGCAGCAATAATCTCTTGTGTAATTGGCACACTTAGCATCCCAACCTTGGTAGTTGTTCCATTGAAGTGCAAGGAAAATTCTTTAGACACTTGCGTGTGGCAACCTTGCAGCTTTTCACAAAACCGACGAAAACCTACTCTGTTGAATGCCTCCATCATTGTTGCATCTTCAATTATGGCCTTAATATTTTCAGCCTCATATCTTAAGCAGTGTCCCCCTCTGTGGACTTTCTTTTCCTCTTCCATGCTTCTCAGAAAAACCTATCAGCCTCGCTTGAATTTATGAAATGGCCTCTCTTGAATAGTTTATATTAGCCTCACTTGATTAGGATGAAGAAAAACTTTGTATTAAATAGTCACAAGTTTGGCTTGATACTTCAGAGCTTAGACATTCAAATGGAGGCAAGAGAAATGTGTATGACCAATTAAGCAAGATTTTGAATTTGAAATGTCATCTCATAACTGAATTGTGCCTCATTCATGCCCTATCATGACAATGATGACTACAGCATGGGTAACTACATCGAATCTCATCATTAACTGGCCTATCATACAACTAACCTACCATTTCCCAATGAATTCTCACAATTTCCAGCTTAAATGACAAGACGGTTAAGAAACCGCACTTTCGTAGCGTCTGAAGTGTACTTTTCCCAATTTGTGCTACAAAACTATTAGCGCTTTCGTAGCGCAACTCAACTTTTTGACCTAGTGGTGCTACGAAAACGTGGATTTTTGGTTAATTACACAGTTTTGACTCAAAACTTTATGGAATGACTCCAAAATGGAAATTATGGATATTTTGATAATGAATGGACCTTTAAAAGACTTTATTTGAACTTAATGATGACATTTGAACTTATAAAAATCTAACGTACCCTTAACCAAATCCTAAATTGACTTCTAAACCTAATTTGAACCATGACTAAAAACAAACATGACACAATGATGTTTTGAAAATTTTTGAGTCAGAACACCATGCCCCAAAACTGATCTTTCCAAAAATTGGAGGTAAATTTAGCATCATTTTCTAACACTATCATTTTTGGTATAACATGTAGTCAAAATATTTCCTTCATGAAAATGTTGTAAATATAAACGGTTCCAAATGTATACTACACTAGTATAAAATGTGTTTCTTTAGTCAAGGTTTCCACCACCATCATGATGGAGTCATGTTGGTGCTTTGTTCTGGGTAATCCGGTAATAAAATCCATTGAAATTATGTCCCACTTTCCTTCAATAATGGGTAATGGATTTAGCAATCTTGAAGGATGTTGGTGTTTCACCTTGTTGACATTTTATTCATCTGGCTAAATATTTTTCTACATCACTCTTCATACGTGGAAAAAACAAGTTTTTTCTTAATTTTGTTATAATATTTTCGTATCCCAGATGTCCTACATATGGTTTCTTATGGCACTCATCCAGTATCAATTTTTTTAACTCAACCATATTAGGAATGCTCAATCTATTGTGGTAGGTTAACAAATATTTGGAATTTTGAGCATATCAATAAATTCCTCTTTGTTGTAATTTAAGCTAAATTTCTCGATATCGAGGATCTTGTTGCATTGAAATTTTTATATGTTCCTTGAAATTAGTACAATGGATACTCACATACCTCCCTATCATTGCATGAGCATGCGTACTTATAGCATTTTTTATTTTTTTTTCTTTCCCTTTTATCTGTTTTATATCAAGTTCAAACTCACTTAGGAAAGCTAGTCACCTTGCTTGTCTAGAATTTAAATGAGGTTGGCTAAATAAGTATTTAAAAATGATGTGGTGTGTTACCAAAACACACTTATTTCCTAATAAATAGTTCCTCAACATTTTTAGAGCGTGTATCACAACTGCCAACACTAAATCATATACAACATAATTATTTTCATGTTGTTTTAGCTTTCTGAACTCATAGGCTACTACTACATTTTCATTGATGAACACACCCCCAAGTCCTTCCAAATAGGCATCAGTACAAATGGTAAATTCCTTATTTGGATCTGTAATATTTAGTATAGCTGTTGTTGTTAATAATTGTTTTAACTTGTTGAAACTTTCCTCGCATTAGGTTGTCCATTCAAACTTTACTCTATTTTTCTACAAGGAGGTAATGGGGTAAGCTATCTTGGAAAACCATTCTACAAATCTTCAATATTATCCTACAATCCCGATAAATGAGTGAACTACTGACACATTCTTATGTGTCGGCCAGTTCATAATTTCTCTAACCTTTTTAGGGTCCACAATCAGTCCTTCCTTGGAAATAATGTGTCTTAAATACTATATTTTGCTTCTGTAAAACTCACATTTGTTTAGTTTTACATAAATTTTATGTTCCCTTAAAGTCTGTAGCACCAATCTAAGATGTTCTTGGTGCTCTTCTTCATCTTTAGAGTACACTAGGATTTCATCTATGAATACTAATACAAACATGTCAAGGTATTTCTGAAACATGTTATTCATTAGCACAGGAGAGTTACTAGTGCATTAGTGAGACCAACGGGTAACAGTACTAACTCATAGTGACCATATCTGGTTCTAATATCTATTTTTTGAATATCTTCATATTTTATTTGTAATTGATGATGACCAATCCTTAAATAAATTTTTGAAAAGACAGTTTCTCTGCTTACTTAATCAAACAAGTCATCAATTTGGGGAAGTGGATATTTATTCTTGATAGTTAACTTATTCAACTCCCTATAATTGAAGTACATTATAAATGTTTCATCATTTTTTTGACAAATAGTACATGGTCCCCCCATGGTGAAACACTAGGTCTGATATAACCTTTGTTTAATAGTTCTTGGAGCTGTAATTTCAGCTCCATTAGCTCTGGTATACTCATTCTATAAGTGGGTCTAGATATTTTTTTTGTTTTGCTAAGTTAAAGTAATCTATTAACAGTGAAAAAATATTGTACAACTGGCCTTCGCCATATCTGTGCCTTCAGAGAGGCAATTTAAGCTGACAGTGACTTGATTTTGGCAGCCCTGCAAGGGGCGCCATCTTGAATAACCCAGGACAGAAAAAATCCCACGCAGGGGATCGTGCTGGAAAGACATAAACTTGAAACTATAAGCATAACTATAACACTGGACCATTACAAGACGAGACCACTGTGAGGACAGAAACTGGTCTTTTACAAAAATTGGACCAGAATTGATGTTACACCATTTTTTGGTCATCTAACCTTTCATCATTAGATGGACCCAAGTACACCATGTAAGACCAGTTTTACCCCAAGTAAAACTTCTTTCACTATGTTAATTAGGAAACCCCAAAAGGAATAATTAATTGAACCATAATTTAATTATTATTCCCAGTCATGTTTAACCCAAAAACAAAGAAATTAATGAGATAAACCCATAGTTATCTTATTATTTTCTAGGAATAATTATTTAAATAATATTCCTTGTTAAATATGACAAAATCAACCACCATTAATTAAATAAATCATTATTTATTTAATTATATTCCCCTCATTTCCCTTAAATAACAAATAAATCATTTATTTATTTGTTTTCTATAAATAAAGGAATTGACCCAAGTCAAAAACCCTTTTCCCTCCAACAAATATAATAAAATATTCCTAAAGGGTGATTCTAGAAAATGTTTAATAATATTTTATTCATGCACCAAGATCTAGAACACCCCAATATTTTGTTATAAATAGGAAGGTTTCCCCATCATTCTTCACCTTTTGTTGCCTATTAGATCACTCTGGATCTATACACTTGGTCTCATTTCTACCATGTTGCTCCCATTGAGCTCTATCTTCTACATTGGGTTTTCTACATCTACAAGAAAGCTTAGACCTGAAGTGCTGAGGACTACAAAGAACCCATCCCATTGAGGAGATCTGGATACACCTTCTTGTTTCCTCCCAGGTGCCCTGTAATATAAAAAATTCATTCAAAAAATCGTGTTCTTGTCTTGTATGTTGGATGCATGGAGCAAACTCTTTACTTTACTGCTTAATATCTTTCCATTTATAGATCTGTTTTGTTGCAGCACTTTAACTACTAATTGCAGATCTGAAGATGTTTTGCAGCCATTATTGTTGTTAGGGCTATTAGTTATGCGTAGCTAAAGTGGTTCTTTTTCGTACGCTTCGACAAAGAATTCATACTAACAATGAGATAAGCATTGACATAGCAAAACATGCCCTCAGAGAGGGCCGAGAAAACACAAAAGAAACCAGAAGGGAGGGACGGGTTACTCACTAGCTCATCTAGGAGGAACCTCCTCAGTCTGCGACAGTCATACGGATTGCGTGACGGGAGAATTCATCATTGTGGTGGGCAGCAGTAGGAGCTTCAGCGACAGAGGCCTGAACGCGAACAGTATCCTCCTGCAGAGGCAGACCACTCTCGCTCTGCTGCATCGTGTTCAATTGTGTGCCGTCGCCTGGAGCAAGTTCCTCAGGCGGGTTCTCCGGAATAGGCTCCTCCAAGAAGACCATGGAGATAGCCACAGTAACGCGAGGTTGGTTAAGAGCACAGTCAAACGAGAAGAGGGCCGTGTGCGACTGAGCAGGCAGCACATCCCCAGATGGCGAGTCTAACCTTCGGCCTGAACGGAGCAAGCGCCCACGTAGGAGGCGAGGGAGGCTGTCAGAATGAGCGGAGGTGTCAGTCGGGGAAGAAGAAAGAGAAGGAGAATGCCTTCTGGCAAAGCGAGAAGACCCCCTCCTGCACCTCATCCTTTGCCTCAGCCTAGGCATTTTTGTAGCTTTAACAGGACTGGAGCGCTGAAGCACCCGAGAGCACGTTGCAGAAGGAATGCCCAAAACCACTGTCGCGGACAAACAAGGGCCAGCTACAGAAATGTGTATGCTATCATCGGGCTGGAGACAACTGGTAAGACGGCTGCGTTTACCAGTGGTGGTGCGCTCTCTGGCTCTGTCCATAACAGAGTTGCATTGTGAATTCATCGGCTGGGGGACTAGCGGCTCCATGGCATTTAAAAAACTCAACCTGCAACTCTCCAGACGCTGCATTGAATAACCAGGCTTGCAAATATTTTGCGAGATGTGGGAACAGCAGTCGAGGCTGCCTCGAACCGCCTCAACGATAATGAAAATCGCCTTCATAACAAGCTCCATTAAACACAAGCGGGAGAGAATTAACTGTGGACAGATGAACCTTGGCGCTGCGAGCTCTGTCGGACAAGTGGAGTCAATGCTGCCATGAGGGATGGCATGTGGCCTCCCGTCCGACTACTCCTGTCCTCTCACGCTTCTTAACCACGTTGGCACCGGGCACCCCTGTCAGAGTTGCTACCTTCTGAATTAGATTGTGGCAAATCCTCCTGTGATCCTCTTTCTGGATAATGTCCAGCGTCCCTGTTCTGAGATTACTTCCACAATCAACCCCTAGATTGGCAAGTAAATCTGCAACCTTGTTGCCTTCTCTTCTGGTGTGCTTGAATAGGAGAGCCCTGTTTTCCTGTAGCCATCTTTCCATAGTTTCCAATATAGATTCTAGACGCCAGCTGCTGGAAATCTGACGCGCCCGGGCCCCGTTGATAAGTTGAGCTGCCATGTTGATGAGGATCTGTGAGTCGCCTTCAATCTCAATAGGGTGCAGCCCCGCCTGCTGTGAGAGAAGAAGGCCTTGCCATAATCCTTCCAGCTCCGCCGATTTGTTTGTATCCCAACCAATACTTCCCATGTACACAGCCAGAGGTGCACCTGTGTGGTTCCTTATAATGCCCCCAAAGCCTGCATTGCCTTTTGAGGCACCATCAAAGTTGAGCTTATAGGTGTTCCTGGGGGGGGGAGTCCATGTGTGGTGTAATTTTTCAGTGTTGAGGACAGTATGCTTCTGAACTTTGGGTTGAGTTTTAAGTCCCCAGTTCTCCCATATGGCCTTTTCCTTGTCTAGAGTGGGGAAATCCTCGATGCTCCAGGACTGCATGTTTAGAGTTTCCATAAGATTGAGACAGTAATTGCTCCAGATGATGTCTATCGAGGTCCTCTAGTCCTTAAAAATGCGCTTGTTTCTCTCTTTCCAAATGGTCCAAAGGAGAAGGCCGGGGATGATTCTCCAGAGGTGATTGAGAATTCCGCTCTTGAAAGGTTGTTGCTGCCAATCACGCATGGCTCCTCTAATGTCTGTGTTGGGTTTGCAATTTCTTTGGCACCTGAAGCTAACTTTCTCCCACAGCTGAGAGGCAGGGGGACAAGCATGAAGGAGATGCTGCTGATTTTCTTCATTAACCCCACAGTTGGGACAGATGGAGGGGCCACGGAAGTGCCGCTTACGTAGATTGTCCCATGTGAGTATTCGTTGGTGGCCAAGGAGCCAGAGGAATAGGGCAACTTTGGGCCATACTCCTAAATTTCTGATTTTGCCCCAAAGAGGATCTTTGGGCTCAGGATCCATACTGAGGATCTTGTAGGCCTCCCGAGTGGAGAAAGTGCCCTTAGGTGTGTGACCCCATCTTAAAATATCCTTATCGTGCGAAACCCTGATGCATCGATTTTTGAGTTCATCGGTGATGGCTTGACTTTCTTGCTCATTGGCATTCCTGGCTATTCTGGCCGCCTGTTTCCATTGCTGATAACCCTGCTTATCGGTGTCGTCCCAATATTGATTAACGGTCTCCTGCTGTCGAGTATCCCAGTCAGGTTCCATGGACGGATTGAAAGTATTGGTGAACTTTGGAAGTTGCTCCCATGAATCTGTCCAGAACCTTGCAGATGTGCCATTCCTTATCTCCCAGAAACTATGTTGTTGAATGAGAAGGTGGTGATATTTGGCTGAGTTCCAGATTATAGAACCATTCTCTTCCAGAGTGAGTCTAACTAGATCTTCCTGAGGTCGATTTTGGGCATATTTGGCCTTCCATAGAATGGCCCAAGGCTTTTCAGGGGCTGTTAGCCAGTTCCACCAAATCTTCGCATTCATGATGGCATTGCTAAGGAGAGGATCACGAAGGCCAATTCCTCCTTGCTCTTTGGGTTTGCAAACAGTGGACCATTGAACCAAGGCCCATTTTCGATTGGTTCCTTTTGATCCCCAGAGAAAATTCCGCTGAAGGGCTTTAATCTTGTTGAGAACCCATTTGGGAGCCGCCAAAATGGAGAAGAGGTAAAGGGGCATGGCTTGGAGAACGGATTTAATGAGAACCAGTCTACCAGCAATGTTTAGGGTGCGGAAAGTCCAGGAGGAGAGACAGGCTTCCAGCCTGTCTAAGAGCTTGCGCCATGAGGCATGCTTAAGCGGGGTTGCAATGAGAGGTGCACCCAGGTAGGTAGAAGGGAGGGAGGCTGTAGAGAAGCCAAGGATACGGGAGGGATGCGATTAATTTGTGGGGGTGTGAAAGAAAAAGAGGCCAGGATTTAAGGTTGTTGATCTTGGCTCTGAAGCATCGAGGACAAAGTCACATGACGAGGATTTAATTTGGGAAGCTTGTGACAGGAGGATGACCAAAACCATATTGTCATCCACAAACTGCTGGTGGGTGACTGCTGGTGCATTGTGGACAGAGATGCCTTGGATTTGCTGGGAGCTGAGAGCTGAGGAGAGGAGGTGTCCCAAACCTTCTGCCATCAAAACAAACGGGAAAGGGGAGAGGGGGTCTCCTTGTCAGATGCCTCTGGTGGGGGTAAAGGTGCGGGAGGGAGTCCCATTAATGAGGATGGAGAAGAACGAGGAGGAGATGAGACTGTGGATCCAACGAACCCAAGTGGGAGAGAAGCCGAAGGCCAAAAGCATTTTTTGTATATAAGTCCAGCTTAATTTATCAAATGCTTTGGAAAGATCAATTTTGAGAATCATACCTGCCTGTTTGATCTGCTTGAGCGAATGGATGATCTCATGAGTGTGAATGATTCCGTCCAAAATCCGCCTACCTTTGACATATCCAGACTGCTCAGGTGAGATAAGAAGAGGCAGGAGAGGTTTTAATCGGTTGTCAATGACCTTGGAGATGACTTTGTAGATCACATTGCATAAAGCAATGGGGCGATATGTGTCTGGCGTACTGGCCTCTTCTTCTTTTGGAATGAGAGCAATGAATGTTGCGTTTAAGGAAGGGAGAAGCCAATGCATTGCTCACGATTCTTCTACAACCATCCATACTTCCTCACCAATGAGGTCCCAAAACTGGTGGTAGAAAGTGGTTGTGAACCCATCCGGGCCCGGAGCTTTTCCATCTTTGAGTTGCTTCATGGCTACATCTACTTCCTGCCTGGAAACTGGGCGTAGCAGCAGCTGATTGTGCTCATCAGTGATAATTCTTGGAATGTTTTGAATAATTTTGTTGATGGCAGTTCCTCTGTCCACGGGAGGTTCTTTGTGTACTGTCTAGAAGTGATCAAGGAACGCCCACTCTATCTCTGCCTGTTCTTCCACTTTCTCCCCTTCTTGATTACTAATAGCTGTGATTGAGTTGTGCATGCGCCTTTGTATTGTGGTTCGGTGAAAGAATTTAGTATTTCTTTCACCCTCTTTCAGCCATCTAACCCTGGATTTTTGCCGCCAAAGTATTTCCTCTTGCTTTAATAGATCTTCCAATTGGGTTTTGAGCTGTAGCTCCCATGCCATTAGCTCTTTCGTATTTCCGTTCGAGATAATCTGCTGCTGGAGGGCCCTCATTTCCTTATTTAGATCCTGTTGTGCCTGGAAAATATTGCCAAAAGTATTGTGATTCCATTGCTTGATGTGGTGTTTGAGGCTCTTGAGCTTACACTGGAACTGGTACATTTTTTACCCATCAGGTGGTTTTAAGTTCCTCCACCAAGCACTGATGAGATCCTTGAAGGCGGGATGGGTTAACCAGAATGCCTCAAAGCGAAAGGGGCGCTTCCTGGAATCCCCCAATCGCTGCCATTGTAACGAGATGGGCCAATGGTTCGATCCATTTAGCGGCTGTATAGAGGCTGAGATGTCACCCCCTAAGTGCACAACATTATCAGAAATTAGAAATCGGTCCACCTTTGAGGCTATGTGTTGGCATCCCATTCTGCGGTTGCTCCAGGTGTGAATGCCATTGCTGTACTGCAGATCTATTAGCAAATTGTTTTGAATGAAGTCCTTGAAGTGGCCATTTTCTGGTTCTAGCTTAGCCCTACCTCCCATTTTCTCCCCCAGGCTTGTGATCATATTGAAATCACCTCCTAGAATCCAGAGAGGATGGGTTCTGGCATTGTTTAACACTTCCAATGTGTCCAGGAGTGCCATTTTTCTACCCGCTTCCTGTGGGAAGTAGACATTAGAGAGATGTCCATGAAAATTGGTGCCAATGATGTGAAAGGTGGCCTGAATGAGGTGGTGGGAGGCATGGAAATCAGAAAGCGAGATGGCTTGGGTATTCCAAGCAATGGCGAGCCCTCCAGAAGCTCCCGATGCATCAACTGCCACCGAGTGACAACCAGGCCAAGCGCTGGAGAGGATTTTGCCTAGAGTGCTACTATTACATTTGGTTTCCTTTATAAAGAGGATCTGTGGCTTTTCCAACTTTATCATGTTTTTGATCATTCTTAATTTCCCAGGATTGTTTAGTCCTCTCACATTCCATGAGGTGAGCTTCATAGTTCACTGTGGGGGAGGAGCTTGTAGTACTTTGTCAACTTGGCATATCTTCCTGATTCGACCAGGAGTTTCCCAACTGTGATAGTGCACTCCAAATCAGTTTTCCAGCCTCGTTTCTTGGAGTCCTTGATTGATTGATTACCATCCCATCTGCTTCCTGGCTGTATTCCTAGCTCTTTTTGTCGAAAAGCTCTGGAGATGATGACTTCCAGCCTGTCTAACTGTTGATCTGGTATCTTATCAAATTCTTTTCTTTGCAGGCCTGTTCAAGTTCCAGGATGTCCAGCCCCGTGAGGTCGATGCTCTCAGGTTCGACTTCCATATTTTGCGCTTGACTGCTACCCTCCAGGTCCTGAGTTGGAATGCAATCCACATCCATGCCATTCGGCTTCCATTCTGGATCTATGGGTGTATCTTCTGAAGTAAAACCTTGTTCCTTTGAAGCCTCGGGAGTGAGATTGGATTTGGGCGGAGGAGGAGTCGGGACATTGTGGGCTTGGAGGGGGGCTTTTTGAGCATCAGGGTGAAGGTTTTCAGAGTCGGAGGCTAGGGCTTCAAAGCTATTACTGGTGGAGGTCATGGAGGCGGTCTGAGCCACGGGCTTTTTCCCTGAGGCGTGCTTCTTCTGGGATCTTCGACGGTTGGTGACTTTTGTGAATCCATCGGAGTCAGAAGCAGCAGGGGGGGTGGGGGCTTGGGGCTTGGCGTTGAGAGGGCAATCACGGAAGAGGTGTCCATGGACATGACATTTACGACAGCGGAAGGGGACATGCTCAAAATCCAGGGGTTGAATCCACTCAAAGTCATCGTGAAAGAGACTTACCGCATCCGGGAGAGGTTGGTCCAGACGCATGAAGACACATATTCACGCATAAGAAGTGTAACGGCTTAGCTTTGTCTCCTCTGCGATTTTGATAAACTCTCCCAAACCCTTGGAAATTTCTGTGAGAGAATCCTCGTCCCAATATTCCAGGGGGAGCGAGTAGAGTCTAATCCAAACAGGGGCCCAGCTGAAGTCCTCCTTATCTGGGTTGAATCTCTCGACCCAGTCTCTCAGGTAGAGGCCTGCTGAATTGAAAAAATAGGGTCCTCCATCCAGGACTCTGTTCCTATCCTCTATGCAGATGAAGATGGCTGTGAAGAAGCCTTTTGGGCCCAGTTGGAGGATGACCTGCCCTTTTGGTTTCCACTTGGCCGCAATCCAACCGTGCAAAGCTTTTTCCGTGGTCCAGAAACCTATAAATTTGCCGATTAAGGCGTGGTCCTTCATGTACTGTATCTTACCATTGATTCTGTGGCTGGGCAGCTCGATTTTGGGCCGTTCTGCAGCAATCGGCTTGCATGTGGCCGATGTTGCTTGGGGTATCTCCTTTTTTTCCGAGGCTTCTTCCTGTACCTCTTTCTGCATGTCAGGGGCATCAGCTTTTTCTTCAGAGCGGCCTTTATCTTCTGATTCCAGATTGATGGAGATAGGGGTCGAATGGACTGTTTTGTCCCCATGTTCTTGTTTGTCGTTTTGTGAGGGGGAAGCGCTCCGCCGCTTCCCCGACAGACCCTCTCATCAGCCGAAGCGGACTAATCAGTCCTCATTGATGGCGAGACGAACACAGGAGGCGAAGGGAGAGATTCGGGTGTCGTGGCTGACAGGAGACGACGCAAACCCTAGTGTATGAACCCTAGCGCATCAACGTCTACCCTCCCATCAAGTGGGTCTAGATATTGGGGTAGCACCTACTACTAAATCAATGGAGAAATATATATCTCCATGAGGAGGTAAGCTGAAAACTTCCTTTGGAAAAACATCTTGGAAATCAATGATAACTCGTAAAGTCTCTAAATTTTCCTTATATGTTTGTTGTTTATTTGTTTCCACCTTCTCCATATAAAATGGACATCCTTTTCTAGCTCTCTTTTTTAGTTATAAAGATGATATTTTTTGAACTGATATTGGTTTTGGTTTACCTTTAACTAACAAGTTCTTCCCATCCATACCCGTACATCTCACTATTTTCTCCAAACAATCTATAACAACCCTCTATTTTTCTAGCAAATCCATGCCCATTAGTAGATCATAGAATCCTAATGGAAGAATATTTAAATATTCTTTTGGAGGGTAACCATTTAAATCAATGGGGCATTGTTTTACTTGGTTGGTCACCTTTATTTTGGTACTTGTTGCTCACTGTAATAGCCATGCATTTTTAATTTTTTTTCTAATTTTAATTTATATATTTTCCACATTTTGGGGACTAATATAACTTAAAATAGCCCCTGGATCAATTAAAATGGAAATAAATAGGTTCGAAATGATACCTTAAATTTATTTCATGGTAGATTGATGTTCAACCTACCTGTCCTCTAGTGTTTCACTGATCTTAGAAATGTTTCTAGTGACAACATTCACATTTGTTTCTTCCTGAATTGCTTGAATATTCTGAATAGAATACAGATAAAGAAGACAATCGCTTAATAAATGTGGTTTGTCCAACTCTAGCACATCAACGAATCCCTTTCTTTGAACCCACTATTCTTTTTGTTGTTCACATCCATGGGCTTTGACCTAGTGTAGGACTATGCAGGCTAACTTGCTAAATTTTTTTGTCTAATGATCTTTTCCGAAGTTTTTCAAATAATGAGGTTTCTGCATTTTTATTTCATATATGGTATTTTCCTTATTTTTCCATCGTTTCATGCATTCGCTTCAATTTTTTAATTGTTGATAGCATAATATAGCTTTTATTACCACCTCATCGATTTTTTTAGGGTTTTCAAACTCAATTGTCTGTTTTTAAGGTTTTGGTAAATAGTTGAAAAATCTATGTAATTTTGCTTTATCCTCTTTAATATAGGGAACATACCGTAATAGGTTTGTAAATTTCACTACAAAATCATCCATAGTGAGTACATAACCTTAAATCATGGAATTCCTTAGTACACTCATCATAATATCGTTCACTTAGTTATCAAGACTTGAAACGTTTTTGAAATTCCTCCCAAGAAATTGTCTTCTCTTATATCAAATGCACACTTTTAGCGTCTTCCTACCAAAGAGTAGCTTTGCCTTGCAACTGATATATAGCCAGTCAAGCCTTCAAATTACTTTCATACTCATATACCTAAAATTATTTGATCATGTTAAGAGGTCAGACTTCTACATCTCCCTCTTTTTCCCCATTGAAAGTAGGGGGTTTGATTTTTCTAAACTCTCCTTGCAACTTCATTTTCTTCTTTATCTTATGTGATTTTGAATACATTTTATCTGCCTCTCCTGCACTTTCACAATTTGATAAATCTATTTCCACCTCTTTTATTTTCAACCCTTCTAGTTTTATGCTTCTATGATTCGAATTATGAGTAAACTCCCTTATCATATGTTCTCTCTCCTCACTAGCCCTTAACAACCATTCAGTGTTGTTTCTAATTAAGATGATCTAGTTCCTGTTGCAAATTTTTTATAAACTCCATAAACTGGGAGTTTGGTGGAGTGTTTCCTCCTCCAAATTCAACATATAACTCTTCGTCATCTATTATGGATGGAGGAGATTCTCTGCCATGTTGGAACGGTCAGCTTCACTTATGTAACTTATAAGACAATACTATTCTACTATCATTATTTTCATAGTTATATTTCAATACATAATTTTTCTTGACTGTGATGATCCCATGGGGGATTCACTCAATAAATCTCTAACATATCACATGTGATCATATCATATTAAACAATACCCTTAATTTGAGTAGATGTTGGAAAATACCCCTAAAACTCACATTATTTAACCCCCTACGAATATAAACCCAATACACCTTCCCAATTTAAAAATCCCCTACTTTCACTATATTTTGTAGGTATCCATTTTTTGATTAACATTTTTTATACCCCTTATATTTTTTCATTAACCTTGAGCTCCATTTTTTATACCTGCTAATTTAAAAAAAAACCCTTTATCCCCTTATATATCCCCCAATATATTATGTCATTTTTTCCTCATTATATATCCCACAATATGTATCCACGTGCTATGGTATTGCTCCCACAGTGAAGCTCTCGTGGATGATCCATTTAAGGCCTAGTGTTAAACTTCGTTGTAATACCACATGTCATATACCTCTTTAACACTGTACAGTTTGTTTTTTTTTTTTTTAATTTAGTCTTCAACATTTGTACAAGATGTGTTGTCTCTGGTCTCTTAACTATTACATCATTAACAAGTTTTATTTCTCTTTCAGTTTGGTTATCGAAATATTACTACAGGATCATTATGGTGTTCTCATCGTAGGTATGAATTTATGATATATTTCCATTTTTGTTTCATAAATCTTGCATCAATTCTTCTACTTGGGTAAACCCTATGTGTTACCCCAAATTCCAATTATCCAGAATACCCCTTATGGTTATTGTATGATGTTTCATGTTTCAATATATTTTATATTTTATTACATAAAGTTAGAGTTATATTGAAATAGTTGTCACGTGTTTTAGTGTTATCGAACCACGATGCTAAAGAAATACTATTATCCAAATTTTTATGTTTATGAACACCCATGTTAATTTTATATGTCATACATAAAACAAGTTTGATATACCCTATTTGATGGTCAGATTTACACCATTGATCATAGAATAAGGCCCTTTATGCGTGACAACGCGAGGGTGTAGAGAACGAGGTGTTTAGTCAAACAGACACCCTATCTCGTTAGTCGAACTCATTAGGCATCACATGCCCTGAAAATTGTAGAAAATCCACATCGATTAAACAGATCTTGTAATATGCTAAAACAAAATACTTGAATCTTTTCTACAAATTGCGGAAACCAATTACGATCACACAATCACATGAACAAGAAAGATAAATAAGTTCAATCACACAACACAAATATGTATCTGGAGAAAGCATCAGGTAAAAGCCCAGATATCTGTATATTTCATTAAATCAATAATATGAAACAATACAATGCATCTCTCAGGCTTGGGAGCTCTTAGCACTATCTTTGACAGTCTCACATTGATCCCAGCAAGTTTGGTCCAACACTTAGCCAATTTCTTACCTCTGTCTGACCAGTCTTTCTCACAAATTCCTGAGTGAATTGAGCCCCTATTAATTAGGAAATTCCCACTAATTTATTTCGCAATACATCTAAGACATCCTGATGACATCATGCATGACCTGTACAGTTTTATAATTATAAAAATGATAGCTTACTTCCCTTTAACATCAATCTCAACTAGGTCTTCCTTAGAAATGACACACAAAAACTATTTAGAGTGAATTATCAGTTATATGATTGATCATTGCATGTGAATTAAATAATATTTAATTAACTCGACCTCTCACTAGCTCATCCATCAGTTAGAACTAGTTAAACTAATTTAAACTCAAATAATTAAGTTAAACAATTAAAAATCAAAATAAATTGTAGTTGGACCCCTTAAAACTTAGAGTGAACTCTACATGCCTCTAGTTTGACCCCCAAATCAAATTGACTGAGCTAACTAAGTATTACCAACTCAGTTAACTCATACAAGTTGTCATGTGATGTGTAATTAAAATTTCCTTCTAATTTATTTAAGAGAATTACATTAGAAGCCTCTTCTTGTTTCCAATTTCAATACTCTCTCTATACAAGAAATATGATATCTTCTACCTCCATCCAACCTCTATGGAACTCAAATTTTCCTCTTAAAAGTGCCTTCATCAAGATTTTTGCATCCTACTCCTCCATGGGAATGTGATCTAATGAAATAATACTTCTCTGCACACAATATTTGAGATGGTGATACCATATATAAATATGCTTGTACCTCTCATGAAAAACTGGATCAAACGATACTCTCATGAAACTTTGTTTATCACAATAAATCATCATCAGATCCATCCATCGACCAAACAAAACAACAAGTATCTTCCTCATCCAGATGGCTTCACATGCTTCCTATCTAGTTGCCATGTACTTTTATGCTGCTAAACTGAGTGCAAATTATCTCTATTTCCCGTTGTATGAGGAAATTGTTGTTGATCCAATTCTTAAGCTTACCCCTGATGTGCTCTTCCTAATGGATGGACTTCTTGCCCAATCTACATCTGTGAATCCTTCAAGCTTCACTCCATTTTTTCACATGTACCATAGCCCATACTCTGTAGTGTCTCTTATATATCTCAACACATGATTTCATGCCTTCCATAAGAGCTTGGTAGGCTTAATCATAGCTTGAATAAGTTGATTAACCACATAGAAAATGTATGGTCATGTGTTCACCAAATACATGAGTGAACACATAAGATGCCTATAGATAGTAGCATCTACTACTTCATCTGAAGTAGCATCTTCCTTCCTCCAGTTTCCCACTAGAGGAGCCTCCATGGGTTTGCTACCCTCCATGTGGAAATTCCTCATAATTGTGTTGGAACACTTTCTCTGAAATACAAGTATCTCCCCATCTCTTTTCCAAATTTCCAATCCCAGGAAATAGCTCAATAGCCCCATGTCCTTCATCTAAAATTCTCTTGTAAGATCCTCTTTGCAAGACTTGATGAGTTGTTCATCACCTATCAATATCAAATCATTGACATAAATTACAATGATAAAAATTTTACCTTCTACCACAATATGGTAAAGGTTCGCCTCTGCTTCCCTCTTGGTGAAGCCCAACCCAGTGAAGTAGATATCGATCCTATTGTACCAAGAATGAAGTGCTTCTTTCAACACATATAGTGCTCCCTTCAGTATACACACATGTGAATCTTTGTCGAAGGTCTCAAACCCTTCTGATTCCTCAATGTACACCTCTTTCTCAATCACTCTATTGATAAATGTTGACGTTACCATCTAATGTATCTTCCATCACATCTGTGCTGAAAGTGTAAGGATGGATCTAATTGATGAGTACCTTACAACTTGTGCACAGGTCTCATCATAATCAATCCCCTCAACCTGAGAGAACCCTTTGGCCACAAATATGGCCTTCTATTTCTCCACACTCCCATATGCTTCATGCTTCACCTTATAGATCCACTTAGTTCCTACAACTAAATTCCCCTACAGTATTAGGACAAATTTCCATGCATTGTTTCTGATAATGGAGGGATACTCCTCAACCATGGAATCAACCCAAACTCATTGCTACATTGCTTCTTAGAAAGAGGATGGCTCTACCTCTACACTCTCGCTCATAGAATCCATGTAGCGATTGTACCACTATGTGGACCTTCTCTGCCTGTGATGTGATGTGGGTGCTCCCACATTATCTCTAGCATCAAGCACCAAACTGTTAGGTTATCTGGTGCACTTCCTTCCATCTCGGGGTGTCTCTGCATTAGTGGGTACTTCTACTCTCTATTCCTCTACTTATGGATGCTCCACATCTTGAGGTTCTTCTTTTGGAGCCAATATCTCCTCAACTGCATGTAACTAAAGCTCCCTCTCAAGGGAAATTTGCATGGCCTTATCTTCATCTAATTTCTCATCTCTTCTAACCACTTTCATCCTATGTGTTGGAAATTACACCCAATAGTTGTGTGGTGTATCGAGGTACCCCAAAATATTCCCAACTCAGTTGTTGGCTCTAGCTTCTTCCTGACATATTTATTCACATGGAAATAAAATGATGAACCAAAAAATTTAAATGTGCCACATTTGGTTTCTTACCTGAAAAGCTTCCTCTGGTGTACTCATCCCAAGTATCAAATGACGACTTTTGTTATGTACAAATATTGTTTTATTTCATGCTTCAGCTCATAGATGAAATGGTATGCCCTAGCCCATGGATCATCACATGTGATTCTCCCATAATACTTTTGTTATTTCTTTCTGCAACTGTATTCTGTTGTGGGTTATGAGGTTCTCTCAATTCTCGTCAAATTCCTTCTGAAGCATAGAACTTTTTTAATTCGTTCGAGACATATTCTCCACCATTGTTGCTTATGAGATCCTTCACCTTATTCTTTGTATCTTTCTCAACAAGTTCTTTGAACTCACAAAAAATTGAGAACATCTGATATTTATTCTACATGAAGAATATTCAATGCCTGCGTGAAAAATCATCTTCAAAAATCACATAATACTTGTGTTTTTCTATGGAGGTTATCAAGAATGGTCCACACACATCTGAGTGAACTCTCTCAAGGATTTCCTTTTCTCGGCTTTCCTTATCGTGAAAGGTGGCTTTGTTGTACTTCCCTAATTTACACCCTTTGCATGTATCTCGCTTCTCAAGTCCACCATTGAGAGGTCCTATAGAAATCTATAGCATGATATTCAAAATGCCATGGTTTAGATCGCTCAGATTTATGTGCCATAACTCACCGATGTCTCGGCTCTATAACTTCTCTTCTTTCGTTCTCAAGGTAGCACAATATTCTACATCTAATTTGTAAAGGTTATTTACTCGAACCCCAATATTTTTCACATGCCCATGGCTTTGTGACAAAGGAACACCTTCCCTTTGCATAATATCACACCATATCCACGACCTTCCAACATGGAAACTGAAACTAAATTCTTCTTTGAACCAGGAACATACATGACATATTTTAATGTGATAGGAGTACCAAACTCCCTCTGAAAGGTAATTGTATTTATATCAGTCTCTTTGTACCTCTCTTTATCTCCCATCTTGATGTGAATATAGAGATCCTTCTCCTCCAAGTTACTGAAGAATTTTTTGTTTCCGGTCATATGGAATGAAACTCCAATATATAAGTACCACACAGAACCCATTACCGATGACACCAATCATGCGATGAGATTGAAATTCAACTCAAACTATGAAGCAAGTGCTTCACCTGTCAATCCTCCTAAGGGGTTCTTGCTAGTCTTCTTGTGCAGACACTTTGTAGAATAGTCTCCAAGCTCATGACAGTGAAAACATTTTATCATTGAAAAGTCTCACTTCTTTCCTGAATGACCAGAATATGATTTTGAATGGGACACATTCCCCTTCCCTTTCTCTTCCTTTCCAACCAAGGCACAATTATCCTCATTATCAATATTTTATGAGGATCCATCTCTAGTGTTCCACTGAATCTCTTCTTGTACCAATTCAAACCATAATCGCTCTCACATTGGTAGCTTCTCCCGCCCATTCACTGAATCCTCGTAGTTGTTCCAAATCTTAAGAATGCCTAGAATTGCTAGGTTCACCAGGTCGTCCTTGGAAACTCACACACCAACACTTCCAAGCTCATCTTGACATTGAGTGAACTTCGTCAAGGATTTTGGTATCGTGTCACCCTTATCGACATTGATCTTTATGAGCTTGCCCTCCAATGTCAGCTTCCTATGGTCATTGTTATCATTGAAACAAATTTTTTAAGGCCTTCCACATATAATATGGAGTTGTCTTTCCATGGAGGTCGAGACAATATGATCTCGAACTCCTTCTAATAGAATCCCTCTCGCCTTTGCTACATTATTCTTCCATGCATCAAGATTTTGAGCATCTATTACTACGGACCTGGGAATTTCACTATATATGAATTCATTCAATCTATTTTCATCCAAAACTATGTTAGAAAATTATATATTATGGATTAATGCAACACATAAAATATGCGGAAAATACAAGCACACAAAACACATAAAACCAGAGAGACACAGATATACGTGGTTCACCCAGTTTGGGCTACATCCACCTCGAACAGCCAGTCCTTCCTTTCTATTATCCAGTAAAATGAAGAGACAAAACCTACAGTAGATCCGCTGTAATATCCTCTGTTCTCTCTCACAGTCTCCCTATCTGTTTCTTGCTCCGAGAATACACATACCATACACAGCCACAATACAATACCCTCATAAAAGCGAGGGATTACCTTCTAGGGCAAAAAAACCCTAAACTAAACATAGCTTCTACCATCAAATCATTCGCCTTATGAACAGCCCAGATTGACTAGAAATTACTATACTTTTATAAGGTAATTTTACATTTGTTTTTAGCTTCGGGGGTGCTACCTCCGAAACCCCCCACCAGGGGGGGCTCCATAAAGTCACTGCCGCCCCCCCAGGACCCCCCACGACAATGATTAATTACGGGCAGCGTTGCCGCCCCATTTAATGTACAGGGGTCTAATGATATGATACAAAGTAAACAAGATAATCAGGCTCCACACCCAACAATCTCCCACTTGGAGACTGATTGTAGCAAATCCACTGCTACCTCATTTGCTGGACAATGACTCCTCTTTAGACTTGGTCGTTTCTCATCTTCATCATCATCCTTGAAGACAAATTGAAACTGATCACATTCTCAGTTTCTCCCTGGTTACAACTTTTGTTAGCATATCTGCAGGATTCTGGCTAGTGTGTATCTTTTCTAGCTTCAACTCTCCATCTTCCAATACTGACCATATGAAATGGTACTTGAGATGTATGTGTTTAGTCCTGGAATGAAACGTTGAGTTCTTTGAAAGATGAATGGAACTTTGGCTATCACTGTATAACGTGCCCATATCATGCTTCTTACCCAATTCATTCATAAACCTTTGTAACCAAATCATTTCTTTACTAGCCTCTGTAGTAGCAACATACTCTACTTCTGTTGTTGAGAGTGCAACAACACTATGGATTTTTGAAACCCAACTGACAGCTGTTCCACCTACATTGAATACATATCCTGTAGTGCTCCTCCTGTTATCTCTGTCACCTGCCATATCTGCATCAACATATCCCTGTAGAGCAATGTTTGAACCACCAAAGCATAATGCTTGATTTGCGGTACCTCTTAAATATCTGAGAATCCATTTTACTGCCATCCAATATTTTTTTCTTGGATTATTCATGTACCTGCTTACAACTTCCACTGCATGTGCAATATCAGGCCTTATGCAGACCATTGCATACATTATGCTTCCAACTGCTGATGCATATGGAACTTTAGACATATAATCCATGTCTTCTTGGGTCTTTGGGCACATCTCCTTACTAAGTTTGAAATGGGTAGCAAAAGGTGTACTAACTGGTTTTGCATTTTTCATATTAAATCTTTTCAACACCTTTTGTATATACTCATTCTGAGACAATGTTAATTTTCGATTTTTCCTATTTCTGGTTATTCTTATACCAAGGATCTATTTTGCAGCTCCCAAATCCTTCATTGCAAATGAGTTTGCCATTTTTTGTTTCAGCACATTTATTTCCTACATGCTAGACCCTGCAACAAGCATGTCATTGACATACAATAACAATATAATATAGCTTCCATCATTTTGCTTTTTCAGATAAACACAAGGATCCGAGTGACATCTAGTATAACCTTGTTTAGACATAAACTTTTCAAATTTAAGATACCACTAACTTGGAGCCTGTTTTAAGCCATACAATCTCTTCTTTAACCTGTACACCAATTTTTCTTTCCCTTTGACCTCATATCCTTCTGGTTGCTGCATGTATATCTCTTCCTCCAAATCTCCATGGAGAAATGTTGTCTTTACATCTAATTGTTCAAGATGTAAATCTTCTGCTGCTACAAGACTTAAAATAGTTTTGATTGAAGTCATCTTAACAACAGGAGAAAATATTTCATCAAAATCAATACCTTTCTTCTATGCAAACCCCTTCACCACAAGTCTATCTTTGTACCTCTGTTTTCCTCCATCTTCTTCCTTTAGCTTGTAAACCCATTTATTCTACAATCTAGTTTTACCTGCAGGAAACCTGAATAAGTCCCAAGTTTAGTTATGCATTAAGGAGTCCATCTCTTCTTCCATGGCTAGATGCCACTTCTTCCTGCTTTCAAACTGCCTTGCTTCTTCATAACATTTGGGTTCACCAGAATCAGTCAAAAATAAATAATATAATGAAAGAGAGTATCGTTCAGGGGGTCTACTTATCTTGGTAGATCTTCTAACACCACTTTCAGGTGTTTGAGGTGCCTGTTTCTATTGTGGTGGTTTTTGCTGTTGTGGTTGTTTATTATTATTATTTTCAGGCACCTTTACTTTTTCAGATATCTCATCAAGAACCGTGTATTCCTTTCTTTCTTTCTCCTGTTTCTTTTCCTACAACTGATTCTTATCCAAGACCTTTTTATTGAATATTGCATCTCTGCTCCTAATGATTTTATGATTTTCATAATCATATAAGCGATAACCAAAATCATTAACACCATATCCAATAAAGGTAAATTTCTTTTATTTTGCCTCAAGCTTTGTTCTATTTTCTTTATTAATATGGACAAAGACCTCACAACCAAAAGGATTTAAAAAAGAGTAGTTTACCTTTTTACCTGTCCATGCTTCCTCTAGAATACCACCATCCAAGGAACTTGAAGGCCCTCTGTTTATTAGATAAACAGCAGTATCTATAGCATCTGCCCAAAATTGTAAAGGAAATCCTGCATGGAATCTCATGCACCTTGCACGCTCCATGATTGTTCTGTTCATCCTTTCTGACACACCATTTTCTTGTGGTGTTCTTGGAACTATCTTCTCTCTACGAATTCCATGCT
The DNA here is from genome assembly GCA_034641835.2 of Pinus albicaulis. Lineage (NCBI taxonomy): Eukaryota > Viridiplantae > Streptophyta > Pinopsida > Pinales > Pinaceae > Pinus > Pinus albicaulis. The sequence goes on from CM076575.1 coordinate 590,641,428, forward strand.
CTGAACAGTACCTATCAAACTCTTTACTACAATATTCACCTCCATTGTCTGATCTAAGACACTTCAACTTCTTTCCTGTCTCAATCTCAACAAAAGCTTTCCATTTCTTGAAAGTATCAAAAACATCAGATTTATTTTGAATACAATAAATCCAAGTTTTTCTAGTTTCATCATCAATAAACGTAACATAATAGCAATAGCCACCGAGAGATGATACCTGAGCAGGTCTCCATACATCTGTATGCACAAGCTCCAATTTTTCTCTCATCTTTTCTTTCCCAACTTTGAGAAATCTGACTCTCTTTTGTTTTCCATAAATGCAATTTTCATAGAAATACAAATCAACATTCTTCAAACCTGGCAACAAATTTCTTGAGTGAAGAATCTTCATCCCCTTCTCACTCATGTGTTCGAGCTTATGATGCCATAAATTTTATCTCCTTTTGGAGATAGCTGATGAGTTAAACCACCATTGCTTAATACACAATGTACCTGACCCATTCCTTTGCTATTCACGAGGCCCCTTTGATGACCTTCCAGATTATCATGAATTAATCCACACAGCCTTCTGCGTCTTTGTTGCGTCAGTTTTCTTTAAGTCAGAACATGCCTTACCTCCTTTGTGATGGTTTCATTCTTCTTTTAAGACACCTGCCCATTCAACAGGTATGAGGTTTATCATCACCCAATCAGACTTGCAAAATCTCTTGAACATAGTCATGAAATGTGCTGTATCAGGTGTGGCATGGAATGAGGCCTGAATCTACTACCCAGGGAATAGCGTAACATTTTTGAAGAAAAATCAAAGCATCTTGTAACACATCACCTGTCACATTTGCTTCATGATTGTTTTCTTGCTGTGTGTCTCCTTCTTTTCCCTTCTGAGATCTACAGTCTTTCTTTAGGTGTCCTTTCTTTCCGCATTTCCAGCACACTATCCCCGATCTAGACTTGGATCTTCCTTTTCTTGATTTACTGCGATATCCTGAGCTCTTTCCTCTTTCCATTCTCCTTCCCCTAGACTCTACACTCAAAGCATTACCTGATGTCTCACCAGAGCTTTTCCGTCGCATTTCCTCACTAAGGATAGCACCGACAACATCATCAAACTTTAAAGTACTAGATCCAGAGACAAAGTTACTAATGGCCATAACTAAACTATTCCAACTTTCTGGAAATGAGGACAGAAATAAAAGAGCCCTAACTTCATCATCAAAGTTTACCCCTACAGAACTTAACTGACTGGTAACTATATTAAAATCATTTAAATGGTCTGCAACAGATCCACCTTTCGACATCTTCATATTCAATAATCGTTTCATAAGAAATACCTTGTTTGAGGCCGAGGGTTTTTCATATAGTTTCGCCAACGTCTGCATCAAACCCTCTGTTGTTGTTCCTTCGAAATATTTAAGGACACTGATGCCGCAAGGCACAACCATACTATTCCGGGTGCCTTTCTATCGAGAATGTTCCATTCCGCATCTGTCAAGGCTGTCGGCTTCTTTGTTTTTCCGCTCAATGGTAGGTACAGATCTTTCTGATACAGATAATCTTCCATCTGCATCTTCCACAGCGAGAAGTTTTGGCCATTAAATTTCTCAACCCTAAATTTACCATCTTCCACCATTGCTCCCACTCAAACCAGGAACCCTTCTTTCCTCAAGTTTATCAGCCAAATATACCTTCGGCTCTGATACCAGTTGTTAGAAAATTATATATTATGGAGCAATGCAACACATAAAATATGTGGAAAATACAAGCACACAAAACACATAAAACTATAGAGATAGAGATATACGTGGTTCACCCAGTTTGGGCTACGTCCACCCTGAACAGCCAGTCCTTCCTTTCTATTATCCAGCAAAATGAAGAGACAAAACCTACACCAGATCTGCTATAATATCCTCTATTTCTCGCTCTGGAAATACACATACCATACACAGGCACAATACAATACCCTCATAAAAGGGAAGGGTTGCCTTCTAGGGCAAAAAGCCCTAAACTAAACATAACTTCTACTGTCAGATCGTCCCCCTAATGAATGGCCCAGATTGACTAGAAATTACTATACTTTTACAAGGAAATTTTACATCTGTTTTTAGTTTCAGGGGCGCTGCCCCCGAAACCCCCCGCCAGGCGGGGCCTCCATAAAGTTGCTACTGCCCCCCCTAGACCCCCCACGAAAGCGATTAATTACGGGTGGCGTTGCCGCCCCATTTAAGGTACAGAGGTCCAATGCTGTGATACAAAGTAAACAAGATAATCAGGCTCCACACCCAAAAAATTACCTCTATCATGTCCTCCCAAGCTATGAAATCGAACAACCATCAAGGGCATATTCAAGTCTCAATCCACAAAAATACACTCTGATCTGATGCTGGTCCTGGAGAATAAATTTGCAAATTCAATTCACCTGTTCAAAACAAACTCATATTATTCTCTTCTATAGTGATTCTTGCTCTAATACCATGTAGAAAATAAACATAAATTCAACTGATCTTGTAATATGATAAAATAAAATACATGAACGTATTATACAAATTGCAGAAAGAAATTACGATCACACAATCACATGAACAAGAAAGAAAAATAATTTTAATCACACAACACAAATATGTATCTAAGGAAAGCCTCAAATAAAATCCTTGCTATCTTTATATTACAATAAATCAAGAATATGAAACAATACAATACTTCTCCTAGGATTGAAAGCATACTGTGCTATCTCTGACTCTCTCACATTGATACCAACAAGTTTGGTCCAATACTTAACCAATTTATTCCCTCTATCTGACCAGACTTTCTCATGCATTATTGATGCAATTGAACCCCAATTAACTAGGAAATTTCCACTAATTGATTATGCAATGCATATAAGGAATCCTGATGACCTCATGCATGACTTGTACAATTTTCTATTAACTCCAATTTCAACTGGGTCTTCCTTAGAATTGATGCGCAACAACTATTTAGAGTGAATCACCAGTTATATGATTTATCACTACATGTGAATTAAATCAGATTTAATTCACATGTAAATCAGATTTAATTCAGATTTAAACTGCAATTGGACTCCCTGAAACTTAGAGTGAACTCTACATGCCTCGAGTTTGACCCCTAACTTAGACTGACTAAGATAACTAAGTCTTCCCAACTCAATTAACTGGTACAAGTTGTCATGTGATATGGAATTACAGTTTCTTTCTAATTTAATTAAGAGAAAATTAAATTAGAATCCTCTTCTTGATGCAAAATTCAACACACATGGGTTTGCAGACTTGGGTTTCCTGAATGGTTAGGATGAAACAAGGTGATCCAATGGTGATCTGTTCATTTCTCCAAACCCTAAACCTACCAAAATAGTATTCCTCCGTCAATTATTGCTTGTGCCTCCTCTAAGCGATTCTAGGTGAATATTTTCATCATCTCATAGCTCCCTGCTTCATCAGGTCTATGTATCACAATTATTCCTCCTGCAGTCATATATTAGGTTAATGTGGTTCTTCATTGACTCAAAAACTGTTCTATGAGTGTTCATCCTATGATATTACTCACACAGGAAATGGTAGCGGAATCTGATATTTATCTCGTAGCTTCTAATACCCAAACTCTCTGCTTTGAATCTTCAGTGAGAAATCTACTCCCGCACCATAGGTAATATTTCCTCTTATAATTTTTTTCTTTTATTTCACTCATGCTCCTCTGTTCACATCTTCTTCAGTCAGTTATTACTCTTATACTAAAATTTTGGGGTTCTGATTGGTACTTGAGGTAACGGAAGAATGCATCCAAATTTTGGCGGTTACTACTTCATGAATTCCCCATTTCACAAATTGTGCAGTGCTCAACCCACCATTTCTTCTTTCCAGGTAATGGCATCTTCAGCCCACCTTTTCGATATATTTATTATTCCTTTTTTTTCCCTTGATATGTCAAAATTTCTTGGATTTTATGCTATAGCAGTAACTTAATTTAAGATTATTTCGTTGTCTCTTCTACAGATGTAAAAGGAGAAAGGTTGCGGTGTTGGTTCAGTAAACAGGTAAATATTTATTCTTATCCACTTAGCTTAGGGTTGAAACCCTTGGTGTTTTCTAGCAACCAATTTTAAAAACTTTATTTCCAGATTTATTTTTTTTTCCTTTTTGTCTCCTTTATAGGTATAATGAATGTATTTTTGTTTGGTTCACCCACCTCATTCTGTCATGAGAATGTATTCAACGAATAACATTTCCTTGCAATGCCTCATTTCGGTTCCATGCCCCTGCCTCAGTGAAGGGTTATTCATAGAATTTGTCTCATTGGGATCCTTCCCTAATTTTGAATTAGGGTTATGTTGCCAAAGATTGTGCCTACTATCTATTTATAAAAAATTTCTTTGTAGAGGAGGAAAACTTGTAAAAATTTTCATTGATAGATTATACCCTTAATGGAATTTGTTTTGTCTTTGCATTCTATATTTGTTTAAAATTTCTTTTCCCGGATGTATGTTGTTACTATTAATTTCTTACTCTGAAAAGGCTTAATCCGGCGTTGTTCAATATGGTATTCCTTTTAGTAGATGAAATGAAATCAAATATTGTTCTGGCTTAGAGCTTATAACCCTGACTAATTTTATCACAACATTCGTTTCCCTTTTTGATAAAATGTGTTCCACTGTATCGATTGCTTTTTTTTCTTGTATTTTCTCCATCTCTTTCCATTTACAAAGATTAAGTTAGTTCTTGCGCTATAAGATGCCTCTTAAGTATGTTATCAGGTTAACTATAGATTCACACTCTTTGTTGATATTGAGGAATGTTCACAAGTGTTAAAAATGTTTTATCGGTTGATCATTTATTTACTTGTAATTTTAATAGGTTAGGAGTCAAGTAGTATAATTAACGAGGGAGTCTATACATTTGAGCCCAGCTAGTGTGTGCTTTTCAGTTTACCCTTATATTCTATCCATAATTTAAATTTATTCATGTAATAACCCAGATATAAATTTCCTATTTCTATTTGTTTTATGTCTTATACTTGACAAAGATGTCTTTCATTGCATTTTTAATACTTCAACATATATATATGGTATTCAACCATCACGCGGATGTGAATTGTCAAACCTAACTTTCTAATCACAACCCGATATTTTCTTAATAATTACTAGGATTCGATTACAAATACTCATCATCTAATATAAATTATATTTGTCCCTAACTCTCTCACATTTGTATAATTGGATTGGGTCAAATTATCAGTAAATGTAACTTCTGGTCAACAAACGACTTTCCAGTTATGTTTTCAGTACCTGGAGTGAATGTAACTATTTCTAATTATTTCTACTCTAGTCCGACGCCCTCCTGGTCCTAAGATATCCAACCGTAATTTGATTAAGAATCACTCTACTGCATATTTACTGTAACTAACAGTTTCCTCTTCTTCTTAATTTTTTCTCACCAACTGGGTACTTTTTTTTTTTTTTTTTTTTTTAAGAAGGAAAAAAACGCTGTATATATTAAAAGAAATATATGACAGTACATGATCATCAATACTTTCTCAAACTGTTATAAAAAACAGCGAGAAAACCCCATATACCAAATACATCCAGAAATACTTCTGAAGAGAAGTAATTCCATGTTCATGGCCTACAACATTATGGGTAGTATAAAACATACCCACAAGATCATCCCTGTATACATAGAAAAGAGCCAGCAGCAAATATATGCAGCATCATATTCATGATAATACAGAATTAAAAGATAACTGAAATGAAAGACAGCAAACGAAAAGGAGAGATCCATAGAAAACCGTCTCGCTAGGCAAAAACCAATCAGGCTCGCTTGAAATACATCATGCACGCATGAAATTTAGAAACCGAGACACTTGATAAATAAGCCTGATCCATATGAAGAAGAAAAAAGCAGCCTTTGACCATACTAAAATCCCTGCACCAAACAAAACAGGCTCGCCTGATGAACTGTCCGGAAAACAAAAAGCACCTGAAAAAACGAAGAGATTGGTCCCCATGATTGGGGGAGATCCGGCTCCCCAACTCGATCCGGAGATCCGACACCTCACTGCAATCTACCAAGACCGGCGAGTCCTTCAGATCCGGGATTGAAAGGATATGATATGTCCTGACGAATAGAGAATACATCATCCATCCAGACCATGCAAATACCCGATGCAGCAGAGATCGAAAGATCAGAAAAATGGATAACTCCGAGATCCATGGAGGCAACAAGGAATCTCTGAGAATAAAATAGTGGCATTGAAGTCACAAATCCAGAGATCGTTAATATAGCATGCCCGAGGAGCTAAATGCCACGATCCAAAACGCCAGATGCTATAATGTTGAGGGAGATCCGGATTAGAAAAAACAACAAAGACATGCCGCAGCACATAACAAGATTCGCCCGGATCTAAAAACTAGTCAAAGAGCAATCCGAGAAAAAACCGGAGCACTGATGAGCTGATTAAATCAGTAGGTGAACGGTCACTGTTGATGTGCGACCGATCAGAGATGAGAAGAATAGATAAAGAGTCATTAAAGGATGAGTTGGTGAAACGGATATATCATTAAATGGGACAACCGTCCACCAACGAGCCAATAAGTCAGATCGTCGGTTATGTCAGGCGAATGGAGGGAAATTTGAAAAGCCCGCTCCCCTGAAAAACAGTTTGAATTAGCCGGAGAAACGACAGGCTAGCCGGAATACCATAGACCCCACAGCAATTGCAGAAAAACTCAATACAGGGCGCCCACCATCACCCGCAAAGACCCCCCACTGCTCGATTAGAGACCCTACATGCCTTGGACCAGCTGATGCTTCAAGATCTTGAATGGTGGTATGCCCAGAAAGACCACGTACCACATACCGCTACCACAATCCTGGGAAGCAAATATCAACCCGATCTCATCCAAAGCAAAAGTCGGCCCGATCTCATCCAAAGGCCTGCCTGCATGCCAATATGGGAATGGCAGAGATCGAAAATGTCATTCACACAGGCCACGCTTTGGCATAGAGAGCAAACACACTCGGGCGACCCAAACGATTCAAACACACAGCCACCACAAACCAGGGCATCAAAAGACCGATCAGAAAAAACCCCAAATCAAAAACCAGCCGGAGCACCGACTATCCCGACACACTTGCATCCAAAATCAAATGCATATCCCGATATCACCACTCGGAATCGCCTCACCTTAATGTACTGAGGTGTTCAACATCCGATGCCACAGATGTGAAAACCCAATACCATCCCTGATAAAATCTCAGCAACAGACGCGACCACGGATTAAAAGGGATAAAACGCAACAGCCTGGGTTCATCCACAGCCACCATAAGCAACATATACTTGTTCACATTGGGTTCCAGCGAAATGCAAAATCGATAGCCACCAAAAGCGATCAAAAAATGTTCACATTGGGTACCAGCTAATGATCTGCTTCATTAACCACCAAAAACTTGCACAAAAGTTGACATTGGGTACCAGCCTCGAAACATGCATCAACAGCCACCAATATCAGACCAACCATATGATCTCATGGGTTCCAGCTCGACAAAAACAGGCGATCATCTTACCTCTTCAGAACCTACTTTAGCACTGTAAACCAGACCCCTGAACCTGGAAACCATTACCTCCCTGATAAAAGAACTAGCAGAAACCATAGCAGGTCTCACAGAGCCCCCCCTTCTTACCCAGGTCTCTCAGCGCTCGGTACTATCCGATGCCTCTCCAGCCATAATCTCCCTACTATAAGATCAAATACAAGCCCCAGCCACCAATAGCCACAATATAATCTTCACATTGGGTACCAGCATAAAAAATAATCTTCAATAGCCACCAAGAGCAACATTAGTTTGTCCTCCATGGGTTCCAGCTTACATATTCTTCAATAGCCACCAATAGCAACAGAGTATTATGCAAAATGGGTACCAGCTAAGAGCTTACCTATCCTAAGCCATAGCAAGTCATTTCAGAGCCCCCCTCGGATAAGGAACTCGGCACAAACTTAAACCAGAGCCCAGATCAGAAGTTGCAGCTATGGAGATCCTCAGATCATTCGTCTGCGAGCCGAGGACCTGAGGTGAGAGCCATTGCTCCAAAACTTGAGCTATACTACCGAACAAGAGCTACAACCCGAAGCTCATCCCTCCTGCGACCACCCGAACGATTTCTCATCCATATCCCCCCACGCATACTATAACATTATATTTAATCACCTCTTTAAACTGGCATCCTAATTAATTCCATGCAGATAAACCAGATTGGATAGGGATTGGAAAAGAATTGGGCATTTATTGACAAGACGGGTGACTGTAAGGAAAACACTACATGTTTTTTCCTCAGATAGTTATATCTCAACATTTGAATCCATAAACACCTATACTGCAGTCAAAAGTACGTTATTTAATCATTTTCCGGCACTATTTGTATACTTCCATGCAAGGAATGACTAATCTATAATTTCTTTGCTTTCGTATTAAATTTATAGTATATTAATACCAATATGGAAATTTAACATAACATGAATAGTGAACTTAATAAAAGAAACATTATTGCAAACCCATTCTAAATCCCTCAAGCGTTTCATAAAATTTTACAGAATCTGTGCATAAGATCCTTATGCACCACCCATCTACATATTATTTAATCTGTCTTTATAACTCAGTAAATAATATAATTCATGTAATTTGTCTCTATAATTCGGTAAAGAACCAAATTCATGTAATATGTCTCTATAATTTGGTAAATAACGGAATTCATGTAATTTGTCTTCATAATTGGGTAAAGAACAAAATTCTTAGTTATAATCAAATGGAATAAATTTCGCATCAGATAATTGTAATAATAAAATTAATAATATAAATCAAACATCAACCTAAAATTGTAACTGTAATCAACTAGATCAACTTGGGATAAACAACTTTTCACCCAACCATGAACCTTCACCCAAGGTTCTCTCTCGAGTTGAGATCTCTTTTTCCCTAGAATCAACAACCTTTTGTGACTTTGGACAACGTATTTTATGCATTGATTCCCTAGTAGTTTTTCCTTAGCGACATCTTGCTAGGGTCTGCCAACCCAATGGCCGAGGCGTTTTCTTATTTTTTAGAAAGCTTCTACCATTTTCGTTAAATCTCACTTTTTTCTCTCGGTACTTTATTCACCCTTACTCATTGTTCTTTCCGCATTTAGTGGATTAATAAATTTTTCTAAATCTCATCAAACAAGTCTCAAGGATTTTTTAGGAGTAAATTGAGGGATTTTTTTCTAATCTTATCCATCCACATTAGTTTCTGGATCTAGATAATGATCATGTTAACCTAAGTGTTCTTTCCCAAATATATCTCCAAAAAAATTTTATTATTTAAAATTTTTTATTACATCACCATATTCATTTCAAATTGAGTTTACTATGGTTTCATATCCATCCTACTAAATTTAGTTCATTCTAAACAAAGAATATGTACATAGGAAGAGAGGGGTTTTAACTGTGATTCACTTAACTTCTAATGTTAGACTTAATTTGTTCTCCTTTACTTTTTTTAACTCTTTATACATTGCATGCATGCAAGTGTACTTATTATTTATATCAAATCAAATGTTTTCTTATCTATGACAACATTGCAATCAATGGAAGTAAATTAAATAGTAAATTTAGGGATAGGTTTTCATGAATTGTGTATTCTTATAATTCTTAAAGCGCTATATGAAGTTAGAGTTCACTTGGTTGTAACACATTTGAATATTTGACAACTGTTAGGAAAGTTAGGTTCTTGATTCTATAAGATTACTTTATTTCATATCATTTGCATATTGGTTATGTTAAGGCACAATGTTATGAAATGATTATCTACATACTCCAATAAGTGTTAAAAATATGAATTTTAATAATAGCATGCTGTATATGTATATTTTTTACAATATTAGTAGAAACTTTTTTTACAATAAAAAAAAATTAAATACTAAAATATTATCTAAGAAATAATTAAATTATTGTTATTTATCTCAATAGTGAAAATAAAATTCATTTGTGAGTATAAGACATATCCAAGAATCAAATTTCTAACTTTTTATTTAGAAAAAAAAAACAAGGTTTAAAATGCATATATTGATGAATTTGTATTTTAATTTTTTTTATTTCTTTATATATAGTTTTGAAATATATATATATATATATATATATATATATATATATATATATATATATATATATATATATATATATATATTTATCATTAAATTGTATCTAATTTCTTACAAATTTATATCAAATTTTTAGTTGAAGTAGTTTAAATATTTTCACATATTAAAAAAATATATAGCTTATGGAATGTAACTCAATTGACAATCACTTTATTATGAAGTATTATGTAAAAGCATCATTGAAAATTCAGGTCCCTATGAATTAGGCCAACCAAAAAAAAAAATTTAATCTATTTATTTATTATATTTTTAGAATGTGGTATGTATATTGTAATTGTTTTGAAATCAAATTATCTTTAATTTATTACTTTATGTATTTTTAAATATAATTTTCAACTAAATATATATTAAATTAAATACTTAAAAATTAGTTAAAAATATTCTAACTTTTGAAAATGTAATAATTTAATTTTGTAATCAATTAAAAAACAATATGATTAGCATGTTATAATTTTATAGTTGATTAAAAAGGATTAAATGAAAAGGAAAAATATAATATAAAAGAAAGAAATTGATATGATTAAATTTTGTGGTTTGAATATTTATCTAAAAAAATTAAAAAATTAATTATCCCATATCCATTCATGTAATATTTGTGTAAACTACCTGAATGCAAAACTAGAGAAGTTGTCACTAATTGTATTAGCAGAGATTGAAGAGACGGAAGAGGAATTGAGGAATTGATGTTTAGGAAATCTTGCCAAGAAAAGTTGTCGCATTCTTGAGAGTATCAGTGTGATGCAAGCATGAAGACTTAGGGCACATGGTCAAAGTCAATTTTGCAAGTGTTAGATAATATTATCTTAAATTAATATGGTTTTGTCTTAATTTTTAACTCTCTTAACTGGTTTCGTCTTAATTTCCATTTTATCAAGTGACCATTGTCTTAAATATAAAGTTTTTTCTAAAAATATTTTTATCTCAAACTGTTTTTGTCTTAAATATAAAGTTTTGCCTTGAAATATGTTTGTCTCAAACTTTTTGTCCAGAATATAAAATTTGTCTTAAATATATATTTATTTCGAATTATTTTTATTTTAAATATATTTTTTTGTCTTAAAATATTTTTATTTTAATTTTTATATTTAATATAATTTAATTAATATTAAATTTTAATGTAAATAACTAAAATAAAAAATAACTTTTTAAAACCATAAATTTATTTTGTATTAAAAATTCCATATAATACAAATGATTTTATAAGATAAGACAATGCAGATAGAGGCGAGAAACAACAATGTATTAGCTGTGAAAAGAATATAATTGTACACATGAGAGATCTCTTTCCAAGTTCTTAAACGACATCATAACCATAGTTGTGAAAAGAATATAATTGTACACATGAGAGATCTCCTTCCAAGTCTTACTACGACATCATCACCACTATTTGGTCAAGGCCCCTCACCCAATTATCATGTCTTCCCCTAAGTAAGACCATCCTTAACCTTGTTTTCTAATGATGTTATCCTATAATTACCATATTCTCGCATAAATCAATATATAAATGGACTTAAAACTAATTGGGAGGAGCTTCCCACGATTTACTTATACATCAAGACATAATTTCATATTGTCCCTCTACCATGGGGATGATGGATGTGTATTGGCATGTAGAAAGGAAAACAAGTGACACATGGAAACAATCACACCCCCGCACAATGAACACCACATATATGGGTGACACACCTCGTTCATTTAGTTATTTTTTAGAATTTAGTGGGGAATATCCTTCCTTATTTACTACACAATGATTCAAATCAAATTGAAAGAACACTTTGTATTTGTACTCAATCTACCAAAGTTTTACACATACATAGTCACATGTAAATGCTTCTCTCGCCCCCTCCCCCACACATTATGGTTAGGAAAATGTGCTTTTTCGTAAGATGTCACAAGTTTAAGTCCATAATCATATATATATATATATATGTAAAAGAGAGTAAAAGTGAGTTGAAATTTAAATATTTTATATATTATTATTTTAAAAAAAAATTCTCTTACTAATATATTTTTTAATATAAAAACACAACACCATATTAAGAATTGAATGCAATATACATGTCACTTACATATAATGTAAAAATCACTTATAAATAGAATACTAAGCTTTTGCATTGCCTTACAATACAAGATGGGGAAATGTTGTAATGGCAGGTTAGATCAAATAATAATAAAACATAATGTAAACTCAATTAAAAAACTACTAAATAAAATAAAAATCATAAATGCATTTAATTGAATTTGTTATATTGCAATTTCTTTTTATTTATAAAATTAGAAAAAAAAATTCCCCCTATATGTATTAAATAAAATTATAAATAAAAATATTTCAATGCATAGAAATATCAAATATATATATAATATAAATAATAGTTATAAATTAATTTGTATTTTACCATGATTTATATTCATAATCGTTATATTCAAAACCTAATATTTAAATTAATTAATTATATATATATATATATATAACATGTGAAAACAAAATGTCACAAGCATATATAAGTAACCATATGTATTATTAGGGTTTCCATAAAAATAAAAATAAAAATTATTTGTATACAGAAATATGTAGGGATGTTAGGAGTGAGAGGGTCAATGAAAAAATACAATCAACACTCTCTTTGAGGCTTGGGAAAATTCCAAAAATTCAAGCAGACGCCTATGCCTTATACTTAGGATTGGTGCTAGCAATTGTGCAAGGAATTCAATGTTTATACATCTTGAAAATTCCAAATAGTCTTACAAATTTTAAGGAATACATCACTCCCAAAACATATTCACTTGAATTCCATAATGAAAACCGTAAAGGTGTACTATCAAGGATTGAAAAATATGAAATCTACCAGATTCTGAGACAACACAATCAACAAGTAGATTCATAGGAAAATGAAAGAGTAAGGTTGCTTCATTTTGTATTAAGGAGGTGACACTCTTGAAAATTATTTATAATCCCATGAAATAGAAAATTAATTCAAGGTGGACACAGCCTAAAATAAGAGATAGCGAAATGGAACACTCTCTCCCACTAGAGCATGCAAGTGAGCCCCCTTAGAGAAACTCATTTTAGGAATTAGCACCTCCACACATTCATTAAATAACATAGATAACATACTTGATTTGATGGGCATGGATAGGAGGTACACCCCCATGAAATTAATTAGATGTCTATAAGAGTTTAAGGCAATGAGGATGTGATATGGCATGGTGTTCCCTATGGGCTAGCATGCTCAAGGCAGATTCACAACAACGTGTCTCATGCTAAGGATGAAAACCATTAGTAAAATACATTCTAATATAGAGGAATATTCCCCCTTACGATTAAAATGATGAGATGCCAAAAATTTTGTACATCATCTATTCAAACTCTATTAGGGTCATGCCAAGAGGCTCAATCGTTTGACAATAAAGACCATCAACCTGCAATATCCCCATCAACATTTCAAATTCTTCTACAAGGTATGCCTAGACTTCATTTCCTCATATATATTTTTGGTTCTCATTTCCCATTCATTAGAGGCATTTAGGATGTTAAAAATTTGGTCTAGTGGCACTCTATATTCAATTATCCTGAGGACTGAGAAGGTTCGTTTAAACTCACAACTCTTCCTCAGTAGGGGAATTATGGAAATCCTTCCACTTATAGAAGTATTCAAGTTTTTGAACCTTTATTCTTTCAAGTGGGGGGCCCTTAGAGGTTGGAGGCTCATTGTTGTTCAAATCATGTCTATTTAGTATCCTCCATTGGCCTCAAATTAGTGTGGATTTGGCTAATGGGTAATTTGAAGCCCTTACATTTGTGTTGGGAAGTTTTCCATATTGAAATTCTCTTTAAAAGGATATAATTGCAAGATTATTTGGACTTGGTGCTCCAAATGGCCAATTCTAGAAAAGGGGAAATTAGGCTTCACTTGAGAAGAGTAAAACAGTTACAAGAGGATTTTCAAAATTTGCAATTGAATCATAACCAATCTAACTTAAGAATAAAAATATTTCATGGACATTTGAAATAAACAGAGGAGCATCAACCAAATAAATGAGGATGAGATGGTTTTCTTGCTTCAACAAATAAAAAATGTCTTATCAGCAGTGGGTAAAGGACCAACTAAACCAACTCCTTCTAGTAGTGAAAAACCCAACATATCTCAACTAGTCCTAGATCTGAATGCCATATAATCATCTCATGAGAAATCACTCAATGAAGAGGGTGGTCCTTGTAATTAGACTATGTACATGTTTTTATGTCAAATTTTCTAATTCTACAAGTTTTGGGTGCATATACGCTTATAGTCATAGTAGGGTATTTGGAAAAGGACTTCAAAATTTCTGGGAAAAGGATCCCATAATAAATCAATGACTCAAAAGTTTTATCTCGTTCATGTCTAAACTTTTCCTTATCCTCCCGACATAGCAGCTACATTTCCCATGTAAATTTTAAGTTTAATAGAAATATTATTCTCATATATATATATATATAGAGAGAGAGAGAGAGAGAGAGAGAGAGAGAGAGATCTTATCTCAAAATCTATCAAATGCTAAGAGGAACCAAATATATCGAGGTGCAAAGCATTTCCTCAAGTTTTGTCTCAAAAATAAGTTTGTGCCTTGAGAAATTTTATCTTTCTTAAAGATTGGTTTACTTCTAATTACTTTTTTTAATTTATAAAGTTGATATAATTTTTTTTTACCTAAAATGATCATTGAAATATTTTGTTCATGCTAGACATTGGAATATATTTTTTGTTATTATCTTGAACAAAACTTTGTACAATGAATATGAGGTAGATGTGAAATACTTAAGAAAAAAAATGTCATAAACTTCAAATACAAAAAGATAGTGATAAAGCAATTAAAAGTAAAAGAAAAATATTACTTCTACAATTATTTTATGCTTCTCTTAGGAGGGAGGTATGTGATTTATAAAAGTATTAAAAATAGAATATTTATTTAAAATAAAATAGTTAATGTCAATTTTATAGAAAGCAATTGAAAGTGTGTTTGTGTGTGTGTGTGTGTGTGTATGTGTCTATATATATATATATATATATATATATATATAGAGAGAGAGAGAGAGAGAGAGAGAGAGAGAGAGAGAGAGAGAGTAATTTCTCTCTACTTCCTAATATAAGGGAGATGTGTAATTCCTTACATGCTCATCTTGAAATTCATTTTCAAAGGTATTTAAACCATAAATAAAATACTTCAATTTCAACTTTAATTTCACTCGGAGATGCTCTACAATATAGCAATGATGTTGTAAAACATTATATAATGTAATGTTAGGTTGACTAAATCAAATTATTTAAAAAAAAAAACAATAGTTACTAAGATATATTTGAGTGTATCTAGCCTATAGTATATTTCCATAGTATTTGTTATGATGAAGTCTTTTTAAATGATTAAGGAATTCCATTATCAAATGCAAAAGTACCAAAGTAGATCCATGATCCATTTTGGTGGCTAGTTTCACATCAACTTTAGTTACATAAAGTAATTGAAAGTAATATATATATATATATATATATATATATAATAATGAAGGAGATATGTAATTCCTTCTATCCTTAATATTGAGTTGAGAAATGACATGTAAAATTAATATTATTGATGTTATATGGTGTTCAATTAATTCTATGTTCAATTGAGGTATAATATTTAAAACAAAAGAATATTAATAAAAAAAAGAAAGTTGATATATGTATAGAGAGATTATACCCCAAGGATATGTGAATGTTAAATAAATTATTTTAATGTGAATTATGTATATATGATATAAAACAAATGAAAATAAAATAATTCTTATAGTTTGTTAGTCATCAGTATTTTTCTCTTGTTGGTGATGACTAAATCTATAAGCTAAGTTTTATAGAAGCTGATCTCCATATGTCAATTTGTCATCTAGAAAACCCTCATAAAACTTTTTTTCGCCCTCCTACGTTTCAGTCTGCCCATGTCAAGGTGAAACCTCATTATCACTATCCTATCTAGCTTTAGCCCTACTAGTCTGCCCATCAGCTCTAAAAAGACAATCCAAGTTTGTTCAAAAAGCCTCCCTTAAGTTAGGAAGTGGCGCTTTAAGGCATCTCACCCTTGGCAAACATCTAATAGCCAAAAAACCTCCATCTGCTACAGACCAGTCACAACAGACCTCCTTCTCTGCTAATCAAGTTGATCACAGCTCTAAGTCGCGCCACTTACACACCCCTAAGTCTCAGCAATGCATAGACCACAGTCTCAAGCTGATTTTAGGTGTTTTACAGTGTTTTACGGATTTTACAAAGACAGGAAACATGTCATCATCTCAGGAAAAAATTCTTCAATCCACATTTAGAAGAAAAGCTACTTCTCAATGTAAACATGAGCATGAGATACATCTGCAGGGTAAGGAGTTACTCATCAAACTCTTACAGCTTCATTCAGCCTGATAGCACAGTAAAAGAGAGACAACACTGTCAAAAAAACTTGTAATTTGTCATGGCCAAGAACCTCCTTCATCTATAAGCAGAGGGTTAAGGCGCCTCCTTCATCTACAAGTAGAGGGTGATGGCCAATGATGACTTGAACAATTGCAAAACTGACTGTAAACAAGTTTGTTTTTTACTAAACAGTGAAATAGTGACTCAAGGTTTCTGAGGGAAAGTGATGATAAAAAACAGGGCTAAGATCAGAAATGTTCAAATCCAGAGAAAGCAGAATTTTTGGTTTTTACCCTAAGAAAGAAGATAAATTGAAGTTTCAGGCATTATCATCATGGCACAACAAGAAGAGACTCCATTAATCAAAGCTATTGTAACAAAACATCTCTGCAGGGGTGCTAGTATGAATGGCTCAAATCAGTGCTGAACAAGAAGACACTTCAGTAAAAAGGACCTTTGTATACTCTTATATTTCTGTTGGGTTGTGGAATATAGTCTATGGTTTCTAGGTATACATAGAGGAAAATGATGCAAGTAGTATACAGCCACAGACATAAGCCATCTTGATATCATTCAAAGTGCCAGTGCAAGTCCAGGTGTCACAATCTACACTTCACCACAAAGACAAGTGTATTCTTCAGATGCAGCAGGGTTGGTGATTTCTAAAACAGTATGGCTTGTTTTTCTAGCTGTTAGGGCTCCATTAGGAGGAAAATGACCAATAAAAGCCTTGGTGTCTATGAGTAATTCTAGCTGCTTTTTCACACCTCATATGTTTGTCTCCTCAACACAAAGATATAAACAGGTGCTTTTCAAATATGCTTATAACAACTGACACAGAAAATCTGGCTTATCTCCTCAAGAGGCATTGCAATTGAAACTATTGTTCATAATAGGCAAAAGAGATGTTTTCACATAATGTCAGTTTTTAGGAAGCCTAAGACAAATGCAGGTCTTCATTATTCAAGGGACAGAGACATCATAGTGATATGTTTTGAGCAGAAAAGTGTGTTGGAAGCAGCGCCATCCTTCATCAAAAGACCATGGCAAAGCCTGAATGAATCCAAAGAAGTTGTTGGCACCTACAGTTGAAGAAGAAACTGATGAAACACCTGGAAGCAGAGAATGTCAAACCAAGTTAAAAAGGGTAGGCTACCTCCTTTCAAATGACAGAGACAAGTATGCCATTCAAGAATCAGAAAGTATAAAAGATATTGAGGCAACAGTTCAATTTCTTCTGCAGCAAAGGGCCCTACAAGTAAGTTTACAAGTTCATCAAGTACAAGAGGACTGTGGCATATTTTTCAAGGTTTTATAAATCATTGAAGGCAAAATCTACACACCACTGTTACAAAGAGAGACTTTTTTTTCCCTAACTAAGAAACAGTCAGAAGTCTAAAGGAAAAATTTCCCAAAAGGTTGTGTCACTTCAAAAAAGGAAGGTTTGGCTTATTAAAATGAGCATTATCACCATGTTCTCATTTAAGAAGAAGGAAAGAGTCTTAACTATGATCTCACAAAGAGGTAAGAACTTCACGTTTTTGAAAACAAAGGCCTTTTGAAATGTTTTTCAAAAACTTTTTTCCTTTTTTCAAATGAAAAGAGTAGGAAACCATTTCCCACTCGTTTTGCTTTACATCTCAAAGCATCCATAGAACCCCTCTTATTATCCTGGAGATCGGAAAAAGAGCTGGAGCAAATTCACAGGAGTTTCCGAAGGTGATTGGTTGCGCGGCGCGCCTGTACAAGCGCGCGGCGCGTTTAAACGCGAAATTTGCACAGGGCTGAACGGTAGCGCGACGCGCCTGTAGGTGCACGCGACGTGCCTGTGGGTGCCGGTCCTGTCGGCCCGACGGTGACCCAACGGCTCATTTCGCGCGGCGTTCTCCACTGTAAAAGTGCCGCGCACATCTCCAAAGATCAACACACCTCCTAAACCATCTAGAAGCTGGTCCAAAGTGCTCAAGCAGGCCTGTCATCGATTTTTGAAGGTATTCCATATACTTCCCTTTCATTTGCAAAATGTTGAGTGGATAAAAGAGATGAACATCACAATGAGCATCACAGTCTAAGTTCTGTTTGTTTATTCAACCTAACGGGTAGTGTTTGGTTGAAGAGAGCCTTGATTGTTTAAAAACTCCTACAAGCCTTTGTTTAAATCCTCAGAAGCATGTCAAAGCTCTGCCACCTTGTCCTATAGACAGTAAATTTTGACTGTGTGCATATATAATCTGGTTGACTGTGTTTATGGTGAAAGCTTTACTGGTTGGATTACATATCAAAGGTTGGGAAGGCCTCATTTTAAGGACCAGAGTTTCTTGTATTGAGAGGGATATTGTGCACAAACATCCAAAAACATTATTTCCTTATCAAGACAGTGGGATTGACAGAGTTTAGCTCCAAGAAGGCATTTTAAAGACAATGAGACATTTTGGTGCTCCAAAAGCATTTTTAGCCCAAAATGCCTCTTAGGAAAAATAGCAGAAGTGGGTTGCACAAGAGGTATGAGCCTATTTCTACCGAGGAAGTTAATGCGCACCCATCTATCCTTTTCAATTCTCATGAGGTAGGGTGTTTGGATTTCTGCCAGAGAGTGCAGGAGGTAAAAAATTTCTCGCCCTTAACACACTTGTGCGCCTTGAGATTCAAAGAAAAACATTTCCAAGTGGCAGGCCTTGATTTCAAGTTCTCTCCGAGGTATGTGTCTAAGGCAACTAAAATCCCATACATTGGCGAAAAATGGTTCAAGCAAGCATATCTAGACTTGGATGACTAAAAGCCTTTCATCAAGCCCAACCACAGAGAAAAATGCACTGCTATTTTTCCTTTCTCTCATCTTCTTGCTAGCTATGCTCCTCTTATGAAGATCATAATGAAATATTTCACCTGTGAAGGGAGATTCTCCCGAGTATATGCATACCACATCCAACTGTTGATGCACTTTACTAGAACCAAGCAGCTCAATCTTCCTTACTTCTTCTGCAAAAGTATTGAGAAAATGGCCTCTTCTGTCCAGAAAAAGCCTCCATCACAACAAGTAGCTTCTCTATGCCATCATTCTCTGATTAAAATCATCATCCTACACCAGCTAGAGAAGAAAGAGGTTTCATGGGATGTTTTCATTAGTCACCCAGATTTCTCCACTATCCCTCCGGTCCATACATCTCCCACATCACCTATTCATCGCCCCTCACCTTCCTCTAGCAAAGCCACTCCTAGAAAGCTCAAATTCACTACAGAACAGTCAAAGGAGCATGAAGAAGGAGAGGGAAGTGGACAGCAAGAAGAGGAAGGGCATGAGCAAGAAGAAAGGGATGAAGAGCAGCAAACTGAAGATAAAGAACAGCAGCAGGACAGTGGTGAAGGTCAGCAGCAGGAGCAAGAAGAAAAGAGTGCTGAACAGCAGCATCTCAGTGAAAATGAACAGCAGGGACAAGAGGAAGAGCAGCAACTTGATATTGAAGGTCATGAACAGCAGTTTGGGCAGAAATTTGAGCAGCAGCTTGAGCCACAAAATGAACAAGAAATCCAAGCACAGCAGCAGCATGATGTTGATGATCAAGGGAAACAAGAATTTGAGACAGATCAACATCATGACATTGAAGAGCAGAAGCAACCTAAAGAAGACACACAGTAGCCTCAAGAAGAGCAGCAGTTTCAAGAAGATGACAAGGGAGAAGCAATTGTGCCTCCTTCTCTTAAAAAGACAAAGCCCAGCACAACAAGAAAGAAAGGGCCTAAGGCTGCCACTCCAAAAGTGAAAAGAGTTGTCCCTAGCAAAAGAAAATAGCCAAAGAAGTCTCCCACTAGCATGTCAAGAAGGAATAGTGCAAGGTTAGCTTTCAAGGGCAAAGGGAAAGGCAAGATAGGAGAAAGTCAAGAACATGGAGGTACATTGGCTGTCATTCCAATCCAAAGTGATGACAGCGATAATGAAGCTCGCATTCTTGAAAATCTTCTAATCCATCGAGAGGGTCAAATTGAAGCATTGGAGAATGACCTTCATCGGGCAAAGAACTTCAATCATTTCTTGGAGATACAAAATAAACAAATGAGTGTCCATATGGCTATCCATGAGGCACGAGCAATCAAATACAAGAATGGGGTTGCTAAAGCACAAGTAAGGATAGAGGAGCTCATCGGTGAGTTTGATGAAGATGAAGAAGAAGACCAGCCTAGGCAGAAGAGGCCTAGAACCATAGGGCTTAAAAGAGCCCTGGAAAAGCAAAAGGAAGAAGAACAAGCCCATCTTCAATCCTTTCCCCTCACTGCACTACTTGAGCAAGAAATTGAAAGTAATAAGGAGGCATGGCTAGAAAGAGCCAATAAAAATTTGGAGATGAAGCTTGAGAAGGCAAACAGAGACCTGGAGCTGCAAAGGAAGATGACACAACACTATCAAAAGCTAAATCAGTTTGCCCGGCGCAAACTAAAGGCCACCCAAGAGAAACTGAAGGAAGCAAAGGAGAAGCGCCCGGCACGGAAAGAGAAGAAAGGCACATCAGCACTCGAAATTTTGGCTTCAGCTTCGGAACACATTGCTAAGGACCCTTGAGGGTCATGCACCCCAATTTTGAGCCCATTTTGACAATTTTAGGTTTTTTGGCATTTTTGGGTTTTTGGTCAAAAACTCATAAATTCGCCATTTCATTTTGAGGATTCGTCAAGGGAGGAGAATGGTATCATCAGATGCCATAATTTCATGAGCATGTCCCCAGCGACTTTCAGAGCATTTGGAGATCATTTTCCCCCTCAAAACGGTGAAAAGGGCTCTCTTTTTGCACACTCTGCCCAGTCTATCAGCATACTGTAATTTTCTGGTTTTTTACACATAGGTGCAGATTTGGAGGACTTCCAGGCATCAGATTGGGAAAATTTATGTTGCGCCAGAAATTAGACACTTAGAGCTTTCCAACGAGCTATCATGAGCCTCGTTTCGACATCAGGAAGGCTGCCAAATGTTTCCGGCAAGTCAGGGGACCTTTTGCTGATGAAAATTTGAAGTATTTTTGTAATTTTTGAACCTCTAAAATATGTTTTTTCCAAATGTGCGTTTAGCTATTTTTGCACATGAAAAATGATGTAAAGTCAATATAATTCCCATTTTTAGCATTTTCTTAGATATTTTATGAGATATTTTGTGCCTTGGGCTTTGCAAAGCCTCAAGGACAAGTTTAGATATTTTGATTAGGCCAATGAGGATGCAAGTTGAACCATGAGGTTTTCCTCACTTGAGCCTATATATTCCAAAGGCTTTCATTGTAAAACAAGGTTGAACTTGAGAAGAGAAGCAATATATTGGTCATATGAGCTTTGAAGGAAATACTTGTGTTATGCTTTTGGATTGACTCTTGGATGTTCTTGGATGAATGAAGAAGGATTGTTTGATGGATTCCATGACTTGGTAGAATGGTATAGTGTCTCTTGCTTTGTTGTTGTCTTCTAGTTTTCATTCATGATACATGTTTCTTGCTTGCTATAGATCAGTAGAGAATAAATTTGAGATATGCCCATGGAGGCACCTCAAATTTCCTGAATCTTCATAGCCTTTTATGTTTTCTTCCTCCTTAGTCACATTAAAGAATTCTTAACTGCTCTTTAATAACTTGAGGACATTGTTGCTAGTTTCATTCATAGTTCTAGGCATGTTAAGTAGGATGTATGGTGTGCCCTGCTTACCTATGGCTATCCATAGTTCCATCCATGAAACTATCTCTTTGACTGATTAGATTATCATCTTGTTGAACCAAGGAGGCCTAGTCTCGATCTAGCCCTTTGTCTAAAACTATGCGAATCTTGTTGTTCAAAGTGCCCAATAACTTGAAGTGCTGTGTTTAGGCATTCTGGCATAGTGTTTTAAAGTTGTTAGTCCGTCTTATGTGTTTTCCCCAAAGTCTAATAGACATTTCCCAAAGTTAGAGGGTCTTATACTTCTATGCATGGCTTGAATGTTTGTTTCTATGTATTGATTAGTTTATAGTCACATTTTGCATGATTAATGGTTTTCCCTACCATGTTTATGTTGTCTATCAAACTAGTTATGCTTGAAACTCTTTGTTGTTCACCAACTTGATGTCCATTTACTCCATTTTGCCTAAAGATCCTTTCTACCTTGAATCAAATCGGCCCTACAGCAGCCTTGTATCATCATCTGATAGCTTCCTTGACCTTTTTTACCCCATAGCCCAGTTGATCTGACATATTTTACCTATCTTACATTTTCGATCAGTTTCATCCCTCACAACCTAAAAAACCAAAAACCAAAACTTACTTCATAACTAGCCTAATATCAGAACACCATAAGCGAACACACCGATATCTTTTACATATAATAGAGAGAGCCCTCTCTGAGTCCAGGAAGGCTAGGTCCTTGGGCTCCAAAGCTTGGTTTGATGTTACACTGTCATTTGGCTTGCCAATCAGCCAAATCACAGGAACCTAACATAATGGCGATCACGGTGGGACCTATTGAGTACATGACAGTCTAGCAAACTCCGATAGAATCTTTAGTCCTTCAACATTTAACTTGGACCATCAACCTTTAGAATTAGTCATAGTAAACTCTCTATTTCACCATCTTAGAAAAGTGATGAATCAGGTTCATAACACTCTTACATCCTAGGCTGCACATAAAACTCAGAAAAAACCCCAAAAAACTCCCTTAGATTGGTTTTTGTAAGTATTGGTGGTGGACCATACACATATACCTCAAAACAACCAAATCCACCTGGCGACTCCACTAGCCTCCAGTAGGCCTTACTATTTTACCGAACTCTAGGTTACTCTCCGATCAACCTATCCCAACGCTCACTAACATAGCGGGAGATGGTGGGACATTGAGTACATGACAGTCTAGCAAACTCTTATAGACTCTTTAGTCCTTTAGATACTTAAACAAGCAAGCAGTCCATAGACTCATTTAGAGTAAACTCTTTTTGTTATCGCCACCCTAGCAAAGTGTTGAAACAAGTTTAGAATACTTTAACAAACCATAGGCTGCACATAAATTCAGAAAATATTAAAAAATATTTCCAAACTAGTTACTGGTGGTGGACCATAGCTATCTCCACAAAACAACCAAGTTCCACCTGGCGACTGCACTAGTCCATCCCTTTTATTTTGACCATCCTTCACCTTAGTAGAAATTTAGAGAGACCACCCATCCAAAACATTCGTCAATACCATCCTCTCTAAAATCTAAATCCAAAATCTGGCTTCACGAAGAATCAACACCAGATCCCATCCAGACCCAAATCCCCCTATCATAGTAGATGACCCAGAGAAGATTTTGTGGCAAGCTTCCGAAACTAACCATCTAGCTACTGGTAGATCCATCCGTAAAACAAGATCAATACCTAAACATCTCACTATCCTACCAAATTCACCTTTTGAATTAGAGTCATCAAAAACTCTTTTCAGAAGCAAGTCGCATAGTAAGATAAACTTTGACAATCTTGAACCCCTAGACCAACCACAGAGTCGTAGTAGAGAAGCCTCACCTTCCACTCCCCCCGACTTTCAGCTTCTCCATCACTTTGGCTCCTACCATCCCAGATCTACTCAAAACCAGATCACTAGTCCAAGTTCATCCGCCACACCTGTTCAAACCATCTCAGCTCATCCCACTAGTCCTCATCTTATACATCATCCATTAGCTCCCGTCATGGCAGCCTGGTACGCACCTTTGGTGTTGCCACTACCTTTGGCTCCTCTCCCAAATAAATATCAAGACAAAATCCCACACTTTACCAGAGAAGACACCACCACACCTCAACAACATATAAGTAGGATTAGTGATGCTTTTGAATACCTGGAGGTACAAGACGAGACCGTCAGAATGAGAATATTCGTCCAAAGCCTGGGCAGAGAACCCAAAACATGGTTTAAGAGCTTAGCTCCAAACAGCATCCACAACATGCCAGAACTATGTCAAGTCTTCAGAAATAGGTGGGAAGTCCGAAAGAACCCTATTCAAATCCTGTCAGAATATAACAACCTAAAACGGGAAAATGGGGAAAGTGTCCAGGCTTACTGCACTAGGTTCAATTGTGTGTATAACTCCCTCCCACCTCATTTCAAACCCCCACTTGGTTTAGCCTTGGCTAAATTCCCCGAGGGTTTCGATCTGGACATGACATATCATCTGAGAGACAAAGATCCCCCTACCTTAGAGGAAATGCAACAAATAGCCATAAAAGCAGATGCCAACTTAGCAGAAAAAAGGGCTAGGACTAGATCAGAAAGAAAGGTCACATATAAAGATGAGGTCTCCACTTCATCTCCCTCCCTAGATCCTAGAATAGATGACTTAGTCAAAACCATGGCCAAAATGTGGGAAAGGATAAATGAAAAGGCTCCTGTAAGAGACAACCAGCCAAACCCTCCAAATAGAAACCGAAACCAAAATTTTAGGAGGGAGCAGCCTCAAAACAGACCAAGGGAAAACGACCAACAAATTAGGCCACCATTCAATGAAAATTACGTGGAAGAAGATGATAAGGATACCGAACCCATTGATGAAAATCATTGGAATCTCATAGGTTCTGATAACGAGAGTGAGGTTTACCTCACAGCAGAAGAGCAAGAGTTATGCTCTCCAGGTCAGGACAAAACCAAATATGAAGATCTCGAGGATCCCGTCATAGACTTTCAAAATTCCATTATAGAAGCTCACAGGCAGTATAACCTTAGAAGTAGAAAAAACCAAGACTGCTCCAAAAAAGGTAGTCCCGAAATTACTAAAACCTCCGATACCATCCCTAAAAAGGCTGTGGATAGCAACACAATCATGACCAAGAAAATTGACCAAAACAAAGATAAAGCTATTCAAACAAGTCTTGGCTTAAATACTCCCAGTACCTCTACAAAAATCCCTGAGATGGTTATGTCAAACCAAATCCCGAACCAAAGTCAGCAAATTAAGAGCATAGAAAAAGTCATGTCCGAGAAAGTTGAAACAAATATGTCCAGACCACAATATCCTTTTAGTTTCGAAGGGGAAATTTCCAAAATAAAAATTACCATACCCCTTACTGAACTAATAACTATAGATAGGTATAGATCTCAAGTCTTCAAAGTTTTTGACATAGGAAGCGAGGCAGATACTTTGAATCTAACTGATGACAAGCCTGAGCTCTTATTCAGACCGAAGATAGAAGGTCAATACCAAGAGGGATCTGTCTCCCCTTTCTATGTAAGTTTGAACATACGGGACAAGATACTACATAATGACATGTTAGATTCTGGTGCCTCCCATAACCTAATGCCTAGAGCGGTCATGGAAAACCTGGGACTAGAAGTAACTCAACCTTACAAAAACCTGTATTCCTTTGACTCAAGTCAGGTCAAATGTTTAGGTCTGATAAAAAACCTAGATTTTTCTCTAACACAGCTACCAGCGAAAAACTTGGTCATGGACGTAGTTGTAGCCGATATCCCTCCTAATTATGGAATGCTACTATCAAGGGCATGGGCTGCCAAAATACAAGGTAGTCTCCAAATGGATATGTCATTCGCTACCATCCCCATTTTTAACCAGACTAGGAGATTATACCGAGAAACTCACATGAAATACATGGTTAGTAACCGGGATAAGCCGAACAACACTCCCATTTATTCCATTCATTCTGATTTAGATTCTTTTATCTTATATAATGAAAGTGATGTGAACAAGTAGATAATAGAAAATGAAGAGGTTTTTAAACCATCGGAAACCCACTTCCCATTACTGAAAATGGAAACCAATGATCAAAGCACCAAGAAGCCTGAAAAACCGCTTAGTATCTTGTATGAAAGAGAAGTTCTTTGGATTATAAGCTTTGATGGTTCTTGTGGAAAAACTGGTTCAGGGGCCGGTATCTGGATACACAATACTAATAAAGGTCATTCTTTCAGATTATAATTCCAGTGTACTAATAACATTGCGGAATATGAGGCCCTTCTCATTGGTCTGCACATACTTAAGGACTTAGGTGCCAAAAAAGTATCAGCCCAGGGAGATTTAGAACTTGTAATCAGGAAAATCAAAGGTGAATATTCAGCAAAAAACCCCAGACTAAGGGAATACAGGAATGCAGCTTTAGATATCCTCAAAACCTTCGAGAAGTATGAACTCACCTTTATCCCTAGGATTAAAAATAGTCTGGCAAATGAGCTCGCCTTTGCTGCAAGCAATAGCCAAACACCATGTCTAAGTGAGAAATATGACATTCAATTTAAACATCGCCCTACTGTACCAGATAATATTAATCATTGGCAAATATTCAAAGATGATGATCAAATTGATGATTTCTTACAATCTAAGAATGAATTTGAAGAAACCAGAAAAAACTTAGGAAATGAAGAAAGGGAATACAGACACAATCAAGACCGAGAGCTAAATCTACGTTCTTTGACAGATCTAAATCTGATAAACCTTTCATCTGGAACTGAGATAGGAGAGGATGTTGACCCAAGAGAACTCGAAGTCTTACATTGTGAAAATGACACCATACCTAGAGGGCTTGCACCTCTAGAGGAATTTTTTGATTTTAACGATGTGGCCAAAAAGCCGAAAATGGAATCCACTGAGGTCGACATAGAAGAATATAACATAGGAAGCTCCGAGGAACCTAGAAAGGTCAAACTGTCCAAAACCCTCCCACCTCATATAAAACATAAATACAATGAGTTGTTTAAAGAATTTAAAGATGTGTTTGCATGGGGATACCAAGATTTGAAATCATATGACACAAGCATAATAAAACATAAAATCCCCCTCAAAGAAAACCAAAAGCCTTTCAAACAGAAGTTAAGAAGGATAAACCCAGTATTACTACTATTGGTTGAAAAGGAAATCAAAAAGATGTATGATGTTGGGATAATAGTGTCTCTCCAATAGTCTGAGTGGGTCTCAAATCTAGTATCAGTTAGGAAAAAGACTGGTGAAATCAGACTCTGTATAGATTTCCGAAACCTAAATAGGGCATGTCTGAAAGACAACTATCCTCTGCCCAAAATGGACCACATACTTCAGAAAGTAGTAGGCGCTAAGAGAATCTCATTTCTTGATGGTTTTTCTGGTTATAACCAAGTGTTGGTTTATCCTACCGATCAACATAAAACAGCTTTCACCACTCCTTGGGGCACTTTTATGTACGTTAAAATGCCTTTTGGACTAATGAATGTTGGCGCCACATTTCGAAGAGCCATGGACATAGCCTTCTCAGAAGACATAGGTGTTTTCATAGTCAAATATCTTGACGATATAACGGTATATTCTAAATCAGATGAAGAACACCTAGTACACTTAAGAAAAGTTTTCAACAAATGTAGAAAATATGGTTTATCCCTAAACCCCAAGAAAACACTTTTCGGTCTAGAGGAAGGAAAACTCCTAGGTCACATTATTTCGGAAGAAGGAATTAAAATAGACCCACAAATAATCGAAGGTATATTACAGATAAGTCACCCCAGAAACATAAAGGAGTTACAGTCCTTTATCGGAAAGATAAATTTCTTAAGAAGATTCATCCCAAACCTTGCTGAACTCCTGAAAGATATCACAAATATGTTAAAAAAGGAGGTCGGGGTTAAATGGACTATAGAAGCCAAAAAATCTTTTGAACTAATTAAAAGGGCCTTAACTGAGACACCAGTATTGATAAGCCCTGGCTTCACCAAAGATTTTTACATTTTTTCATTCGTCTCAGAACACACAATAGCTGCGGTATTGTTGCAGAAAAATGCAGCTGGGCAAGAACAACCCATTGCCTTTTTTAGCAAATCCCTGAGAGATGCTCCCTTGAAATACAACATCATGGAAAAACAGGCATTTTCATTAGTAAAAGCACTGAAAGATTTCCGAGTTTACATCTTGCATTCTCATGTCATAGCTTTTGTCCCTAATACTGTCGTCAAGGACATTCTGAACCAAGATCCCGATGGTAAAAGGGGAAAATTGATCGCTATTATCCTAGAATATGACTTAGAAATCCGACCTACCAAACTAGTTAAAGGACAAGGACTTGCAAGGCTAATGGCTGAAACCAACCTCCAAGCTTTAGATATAAATTTTGTTGGTGCCTTAGAAGAACGGGAAGAATGCACACTCCCCCCTATTGATCAAATGTTTCTGGATTCACCTTGGTATGTAGATATTCTCTATGTATTAACTTATCTAAATACTCCTCCGACTTTATCAAAAACAAAAGCAAGATTTCTTAAACAAAAATCTTTAAAGTTTTGCATTATAGATGGTTTTCTGTATTGGAAAAATCCCACTGGTATGCTGCTTAAATGTTTGATTGAGTCTGATGCAGGGAAAATTATGCATGAAATGCATGAAGGGGAATGTGGGGGCCATCTCTACTGGAAAACCACGGTGAAAAAAATCCTTAGAGCCGGTTATTATTGGCCTACCTTATTCCTTGACACTCACAAACTAGTTATGACATGCCATAAATGTCAAATTTTTGATGGCAAGAAAAATCTTTTACCTTTGCCCTTACATCCCATTATAGTTGAAGGACCCTTCCAGCAATGGGGTCTGGATTTTATCGGGGAAATTCACCCTTCCTCATCCACTCAACATAAATGGATCCTCACAGCCACTGATTACTTTAACAAATGGATAGAAGCCATACCTTCCTGGAATGCCACCGATTCAGTCATCATCAAGTTCCTAGAAACCAATATCCTATCTAGATTTG
Organism: Pinus albicaulis; assembly: GCA_034641835.2. Taxonomy (NCBI): domain Eukaryota; kingdom Viridiplantae; phylum Streptophyta; class Pinopsida; order Pinales; family Pinaceae; genus Pinus; species Pinus albicaulis. The sequence goes on from CM076575.1 coordinate 590,670,733, forward strand.
GCTGTCCCAGAAAGATCATTACAGATAACGCCACTGCCTTCTCCTCCAAAAGAATGGTTGATTTCTGTCACAAGTATCACATTTCATTAGGACATTCCACAGCCTATTACCCTCAAGGTAATGGTTTAACCGAGTCCTCTAACAAAAGCCTAGTCAACATTATCAAAAAAATTCTTGAACAAAATCAAAAAGCATGGCATGGGAAACTAGTACACGCCTTGTGGGCTGATAGATTAACCACCAAGAAATCCATAGGTATGTCTCCTTACCAACTATTTTATGGCATATATGCCATTTTCCCAACATCTTTAGGGGTTCCGGTAATGAAGCTATTACAAGAAGTTCAAATAGAAGAAAATGACATGCAAAGGAGGGTAAATCAGACTATCCATTTACAAAAAACCAGAGAAGAAGTTTACCAAAGGGCTCAGTTAACACAAGACAAAATAAAATAGATTTTTGACAGAAGAACTAAGGAAAATGATTTTCAGATTGGAGATAGAGTTTTAAAATGGGATTCTAGAAGAGAAGACAAAGGTAAACATGGCAAGTTTAAAAATTTATGGAAAGGGCCTTACATCATCAGCTCAGTCAATGGAAACAATGCTTTCTTCTTGCAAGAACCTGATGGGACTGAAATTTTTGGAGGTCATGTGAATGGCAGGACATTAAAGCATTATTTTTGTCAGGAGCTCTAGTTCTAAGTTTGAACACGTCATTCATTGTATATATCACTGTTTGAAAAATAGTTAAACAGAAAAGTCAAAAAATAGTAAAAGATAGAAAAGAGGGCGGTTGAAAAACAAGAAAGAGCCCTATGCATTAAAAAAATAGTCCGTCGGAAAGCGCGCAACTCTAAATGCCGCTACTTGTACTTAAATGTCTTGTTCAGCTATCTAGCCTAATCATAGCTGAGCATGTTTAAATTTATTTGCTGATAAGTTAGTGAGTGAAAAATATGGTCAACATTGTGTAAGATTGACTTATCATAGAGTATATATTAGGGAGAGATTCTGGTTCCACATGCCTAAAACAGAACCAAAGAGAGAAGTGAGGGATGAAAAATACATTGTACATCTTAGCCCCGCTTTTCTAGTTTTCCTTTTGTTGCAGAATAATATTTGTGTGCAGTTTGTCCTGCCATGTCACAAATACATGACAAATCAGACAGTTTAACCCTGATTTGATCATTTTGAATTTCGTGTTTTAGATTAGAGAACAAAATCCTGTCAAACTGCTTAATCTTGACAGTTGATCTAGCATAGGTAGAGTAATGAAGGAGTTCATCAGTTTAATCTGAACTCCCGACAGATATAAGAGTAGAAATAGATAGGTTCATTTTGCAAAAATAAAAATATACATTGTCAAAGGGCTGCTAGTTCAAATGCGCCAAAGAGAAGAAAAAATGTTAGGAAAGATAGTGGGGTAGGTAGAAATATCATTGATGTTAACCATGCTGTCACTTTTCAGAAATAGCATCAAAGAAGGGTGAAATTTTACGCCAATAAGTAAAGCACTGGTCTTCATAAACCAAAGATCTGAATTCTGGACACCTCCTGATGAGGAGCTGCCCTCCCCAAATGGAGCCACTGTTAGTCATCATTATTTTTCTCTTGTTGGTGATGACTAAATCTATAAGCTGAGTTTTCTAGAAGCTGATCTCCATATGTCAATTTGTCATCTAGAAAACCCTCATAAAACTTTTTTTCACCCTCCTACGTTTCAGTTCGCCCATGTCAAGGTGAAACCTCATTATCCTCATCATTTCTTCCTTCAAAAAAGACAATCCAAGTTTGTTCAAAAGCCTCCCTTAAGTTAGGAAGTGGTAGCTTTTAGAGCATCTCACCCTTGGCAAACATCTAATAGCCAAAAACCTCCATCACACTACGAGACTTTCCCAGCCTCTTTTAACTGCCTTTAATCAAGTTGATCACGGCTCTAAGTGGCGCCACTTACACACCCCTAAGTCCTCGTGATACCGCAGACCACGATCTCAAGCTGATTTTAGGTGTTTTACGGTGTTTACGGATTTTACAAGACGAATCATGTCATCATCTCGGAGAAAATAATTGAATCCACATTTGAAAAGACATTGCTTCTCCAACGTAAACATGAACACAGAGATCATTTGCCGAGGTAAGGAGTTACTCATCGAACTCTTACAGCTTCATTCAGCCTGATAGCACAGTAAAATAAAGACAACACTGTCAAACAGACTTGTAATTTGTCATGGCCAAGAACCTCCTTCATCTATAAGCAGAGGGTTAAGGCACCTCCTTCATCTACAAGTAGAGGGTGATGGCCAATGATGACTTGAACAATTGCAAAACTGACTGTAAACAAGTTTGTTTTTTACTAAACAGTGAAACAGTGACTCAAGGTTTCTGAGGGAAAGTGATGATAAAAAACAGGGCTAAGATCAGAAATGTTCAAATCCAGAGAAAGCAGAATTTTTGGTTTTTACCCTAAGAAAGAAGATAAATTGAAGTTTCAGGCATTATCATCATGGCACAACAAGAAGAGACTCCATTAATCAAAGCTATTGTAACAAAAAATCTCTGCAGGGGTGCTAGTATGAATGGCTCAAATCAGTGCTGAACAAGAAGACACTTCAGTAAAAAGGACCTCTGTATACTCTTATATTTATGTTGGGTTGTGGAATATAGTCTATGGTTTCTAGGTATACATAGAGGAAAATGATGCAAGTGGTATACAGCCACAGACATAAGACATCTTGATATCATTCAAAGCGCCAGTGCAAGTCCAGGTGTCGCAATCTAGACTTCACCACAAAGACAAGTGTATTCTTCAGATGCAGCAGGGTTGGTGATTTCTGAAACAGTATGGCCTGTTTTTCTAGCTGTTAGGGCTCCATTAGGAGGAAAATGACCAATAAAAGCCTTGGTGTCTGTGAGTAATTATAGCTGCTTTTTCACACCTCATATGTTTGTCTCCTCAACACAAAGATATAAACAGGTGCTTTTCAAATATGCTTATAACAGCTCACACAGAAAATCTGGCTTATCTCCTCAAGAGGCATTACAATTGAAACTATTGTTCATAATAGGCAAAAGAGACGTTTTCACATAATGTCAGTTTTTAGGAAGCCTAAGACAAATGCAAGTATTCATTATTCAAGGGACAGAGACATCATAATGATATGTTTTGAGCAAAAAAGTGTGTTGGAAGCAGCGCCATCCTTCATCAAAATACCATGGCAAAGTCTGAATGAATCTAAAGAAGTTGTTGGCACCTACAGTTGAAGAAGAAAATGATGAAACACCTGGAAGCAGAGAATGTCAAACCAAGTTAAAAAGGGTAGGCCACCTCCTTTCAAATGACAGAGACAAGTATGCCATTCAAGAATCAGAAAGTATAAAAGATATTGAGGCAACAGTTCAATTTCTTCTGCAGCAAAGGGCCCTACAAGTAAGTTTACAAGTTCATCAAGTACAAGAGGACTGTGGCATATTTTTCAAGGTTTTATAAATCATTGAAGGCAAAATCTACACACCACTGTTAGAAAGAGAGACTTTTTTTTCCCTAACTAAGAAACAGTCAGAAGTCTAAAGGAAAAATTTCCCAAAAGGTTGTGTCACTTCAAAAAAGGAAGGTTTGGCTTATTAAAATGAGCATTATCACCATGTTCTCATTTAAGAAGAAGGAAAGAGTCTTAACTATGATCTCACAAAGAGGTAAGAACTTCACGTTTTTGAAAACAAAGGCCTTTTGAAATGTTTTTCAAAAACCCTCATCAAGAATACCAAAGGGTTTTTTCCATTTTTCAAATGCAAAGAGTAGGAAACCATTTCCCACGCGTTTTGCTTTACATCTCAAAGCATCCATAGAACCCCTCTTATTATCCTGGAGATCGGAGAAAGAGCTAGAGCAAATTCACAGGAGTTTTCGAAGGTGATTGGTTGCGCGACGCATTTAAACGCGAAATTTGCACAGGGCTGAACGGTAGTGCGGCGCGCCTGTAGGTGCGCTCGGTGCGCCTATGGGTGCCGGTCCTGTCGGCCCGACAGTGACCCAACGGCTCATTTCGCGTGGCGTTCTCCACTGTAAAAGTGCCCTGCACATCTCCAATGATCAACACACCTCCTAAACCATCTAGAAGCTGGTCCAAAGTGCTCAAGCAGGCCTGTCATCGAGTTTTGAAGGTATTCCATATACTTCCCTTTTATTTGCAAAATGTTGAGTGGGTAAAAGAGATGAACATCACAATGAGCATCACAGTCTAAGTTATGTTTCTTTATTCAACCTAAAGGGGCAGTGTTTGGTTGAAGAGAGCCTTGATTGTTTAAAAACTCCTACAAGCCTTTGTTTAAATCCTTAGAAGCATGTCAAAGCTCTGCCACCTTGTCCTATAGACAGTAAATTTTGACTGTGTGCATATATAATCTGGTTGACTGTGTTTATGGTGAAAGCTTTGCTGGATTACATATCAAAGGTTGGGAAGGCCTCATTTTAAGGACCAGAGGTTCTTGTATTGAGAGGGATATTGTGCACAAACATCCAAAAACATTATTTCCTTATCAAGATAGTGGGATTGACAGAGTTTAGCTCCAAGAAGGCATTTTAAAGACAATGAGACAGTTTGGTGCTTCAAAAGCATTTTCAGCCCAAAATGCCTCCTAGGCAAGATAGCAAAAGTGGGTTGCACAAGAGGTATGAGCCTATTTCTACCGAGGAAGTTAATGCACACCCATCTATCCTTTTCAATTTTCATGAGGTAGGGTGTTTGGATTTCTGCCAGAGAGTGCAGGAGGTCAAAAGTTTCTCACCCTTAACACACTTGTGCACCTTGAGATTCAAAGAAAAACATTTCCAAGTGGCAGGCCTTGATTTCAAGTTCTCTCCGAGGTATGTGTCCAAGGCAACTAAAATCCCATACATTGGCGAAAAATGGTTCAAGCAAGCATATCTAGACTTGGATGACTACAAGCCTTTCATCAAGCCCAACCACAAAGAAACATGCACTGCTATTTTTCCTTTCTCTCATCTTCTTGCCAGCTATGCTCCTCTTATGAAGATCATAATGAAATATTTCACATGTGAAGGGAGATTCTCCCAAATATATGCATACCACATCCGATTGTTGATGAAATTCACTAGAACCAAGCAGCTCAATCTTCCTTACTTCTTGTGCAAAAGTATTGAGAAAATGGCCTCTTCTGTCCAGAAAAATCATCCATCACAACAAGTAACTTCTCTATGCCATCATTCTTTGATTAAAATCATCATCCTACACCAGCTAGAGAAGAAAGAGGTTTCACGGGATGTTTTCATTAGTCACCCAGATTTCTCCACTGTCCCTCTGGTCCATACATCTCCCACATCGCCTATTCATCGCCCCTCAACTTCCTCTAGCAAAGACACTCCTAGAAAGCTCAAATTCACTACAGAACAGTCAAAGGAGCATGAAGAAGGAGAGGGAAGTGGACAGCAAGAAGAGGAAGGGCATGAGCAAGAAGAAAGGGATGAAGAGCAGCAAACTGAAGATAAAGAAAAGCAGCAGGACAATGGTGAAGGTCAGCAGTAGGAGCAAGAAGAAAAGAGTGCTGAACAGCAACATCTCAGTGAAAATGAACAGCAGGGACAAGAGGAAGAGCAACAGCTTGATATTGAAGGTCATGAACAGCAGTTTGGGTAGAAATTTGAGCAGCAACTTGAGCCACAAAATGAACAAGAAATCCAAGCATAGCAGCAGCATGATGTTGATGATCAAGGGCAACAAGAATTTGAGACAGATCAGCATCATGACATTGAAGAGCAGAAGCAACCTAAAGAAGACACACATCAGCCTCAAGAAGAGTAGCAGTTTCAAGAAGATGACAAGGGCAAAGCAATTGTGCCTCCTTCTCTTAAAAAGACAAAGCCCAGCACAGTAAGAAAGAAAGGGCCTAAGGCTTCCACTCCAAAAGTGACAAGAGTTGTCCCTAGAAAAAGAAAATCGCCAAAGAAGTCTCCCACTAGCATGTCAAGAAGGAAGAGTGCAAGGTTAGCTTTCAAGGGCAAAGGGAAAGGCAAGATAGGAGAAAGTCAAGAACATGGAGGTACATTGGCTTTCATTCCAATCCAAAGTGATGACAGCGATTATGAAACCCGCATTCTTGAAAATCTTCTAATCCATCGAGAGGGTCAAATTGAAGCATTGGAGAATGACCTTCATCGGGCAAAGAACTTCAATCATTTCTTGGAGATACAAAATAAACAAATGAGTGTCCATATGGCTGTCCATGAGGCACGAGAAATCAAATACAAGAATGAGGCTGCTAAAGCATAAGTAAGGATAGAGGAGCTCATCAGTGAGTTTGATGAAGATGAAGAAGAAGACCAGCCTAGGCAGAAGAGGCCTAGAATCATAGGGCTTAAAAGAGCCCTGGAAAAGCAAAAGGAAGAAGAACAAGCCCATCTTCAATCCTTTCCCCTCACTGCACTACTTGAGCAAGAAATTGAAATTAATAAGGAGGCATGGCTAGAAAGAGCCAATAAACATTTGGAGATGAATCTTGAGAAGGAAAACAGAGACCTGGAGCTGCAAAGGAAGATGACACAACACTATCAAAAGCTAAATCAGTTTGCCCGGCGCAAGCTAAAGGCCACCCAAGAGAAACTGAAGGAAGCAAAGGAGAAGCGCCCGACATGGAAAGAGAAGAAAGGCACATCAGCACTCGACATTTTGGCTTCAGCTTCAGAACACATTGCTAAGGACCCTTGAGGGTCATGCACCCCAATTTTGAGCCCATTTTGACAATTTTTGGTTTTTTGGCATTTTTGGGTTTTTGGTCAAAAACTCATAAATTCGCCATTTCATTTTGAGGATTCGTCAAGGGAGGAGAATGCTATCATCGAATGCCATAATTTCATGAGCATGTCCTCAACGATTTTCAGAGCATTTGGAGATCATTTTCCCCCTCAAAACTGTGAAAAGGGCTCTCTTTTTGCACACTCTACCCGGTCTATCAGCAGACTGTAATTTTCTGGTTTTTTACACACAGGTGCAGATTTGGAGGACTTCCAGGCATCAGATTGGGGAAATTTCAGTTGCACCAGAAAGTAGACACTCAGATATTTCCAACGAGCTATCATGAGCCTCGTTTTGACATCAGGAAGGCTTCTAAATGTTTCCGGCAAGTCAGGGGAGCTTTTGCTGATGAAAATTTGAAGTATTTTTGTAATTTTTGAACCTCTAAAATCTACTTTTTCTAAATGTGCGTTTAGCTATTTTTGCACATGAAAAATGATGTAAAGTCAATATAATTCCCATTTTTAGAATTTTCTTAGATATTTTATGAGATATTTTGTGCCTTGGGCTTTGCAAAGCCTCAAGGACAAGTTTAGATATTTTGATTAGGCCAATGAGGATGCAAGTTGAACCATGAGGTTTTCCTCACTTAAGCCTATATATTCGAAAGGCTCGCATTGTAAATAGGGCTGAACTTGAGAAGAGAAGCAATATATTGGTCATATGAGCTTTGAAGGAAATACTTGTGTTATGCTTTTGGATTGACTCTTGGATGTTCTTGGATGAATGAAGAAGGATTGTTGATGGATTCCATGACTTGGTAGAATGGTATAGTGTATCTTGCTTTGTTGTTGCCTTCTAGTTTTCATTCATGATACATGTTTCTTGCTTGCTATAGATCAGTAGAGAATAAATTTGAGATATTCCCATGGAGGCACCTCAAATTTCCTGAATCTTCATAGCCTTTCATGTTTTCTTCCTCCTTAGTCACATTAAAGAATTCTTAACTGCTCTTTAATAACTTGAGGACATTGTTGCTAGTTTCATTCATAGTTATAGGCATGTTAATTAGGATGTATGGTGTGCCCTGCTTACCTATGGATGTCCATAGTTCCATCCATGAAACTATCTCTTTGACTGATTAGATTATCATCTTGTTGAATCAAGGAGGCCTAGTCTCGATCTAGCCCTTTGTCTAAAACTATGCGAATCTTGTTGTTCAAAGTGCCCAATAACTTGAAGTGATGTGTTTAGGTGTTTCGGCATAGTGTTTTAAAGTTTTTAGTCCATCTTATGTGTTTTCCCCAAAGTCTGATAGCCATTTCCCAAAGTTAGAGGGTCTTATACTTCTATGCATGGCTTGAATGTTTGTTTCTATGTATTGATTAGTTTATAGTCACATTTTGCATGATTAATGGTTTGCCCTACCATGTTTATGTTGTCTATCAAACTAGTTATGCTTGAAACTCTTTGTTGTTCACCAACTTGATGTCCATTTACTCCATTTTGCCTAAAGATCCTTTCTACCTTGAATCAAATCGGCCCTACAGCAGCCTTGTATCATCATCTGATAGCTTCCTTGACCTTTTTGACCCCATAGCCCAGTTGATCTAACTTCTTGTTACCCATTTTATATCTTTGATCAGTTTTATCCCTCACAAACTTAAAAAACCAAAAATCAAAAAACTCACTTCATAACTAGCCTAATATCAGAACACCATAAGCAAACACACCGATATCTTTTACATATAATAGAGAGAGCCCTCTCTGAGTCCAGGAAGGCTAGGTCCTTGGGCTCCAAAGCTTTTTTTGATGTTACACTGTCATTTGGCTTGCCAATCAGCCAAATCACAGGAACCTAACATATTTAAAACAAATTTTCAATGTTTTGATCAAAACCAAACCATATTAATTTTAGATGTAGTGAGAACTAAGAGGAATCAAATCTTTTGAGATGTAAACATTTCTCCAAGTTTTGCACACAAAAAGAGGTTTGCATCTCCAACTATTTTATTCCTCTTACCACTTGGTAGATTTGGAAATATGAATATATAGTATTTCTCTAAAATAGAAATGGTAAGAGAAAGTATTCTATATCTATAAAATAAATCATGTCAAGAAATATACATATGGATTAGGACAAATGGCAAGCAATCATGAAGAAATACCAGGCTTATTACAAGTTGTAATACTCACAAACATAGTATAAGTGTCCAACATTAACATATTGAGGATCTCATTTATCACCATTCAACACTTAAGCTATTCACATGAATAAAAGAAACAATACTTTCATATACCAAAAGGTCATAATGACAAAACTAATAAATGTGTGAACCATTCTTGCCACCTTCAAGCTTGGCAATTAGAAATAAATGGAAAATTGTAGTGGGAACTTGCACTAATCTTAAGCATATATAATCAATTTATTCTTATTGAACATCAATCTATGGGATCAAAATGAACGTATAAGGATCTTGGGATGGCATAATAAAAATTATCCATATATAATCAATTTCTTCTTATTAAAAATCAAACCATGGAATCAAAATGAACGTATAAGGAGCGTGGCATAGCATCACAATAAAAATTATGCATATATAATCAATTTATTCTTATTAAACATCAATCCATGGGATAAAAATGAACATATAAGGAGTGTGGGATGGCATCACAATAAAAATTATTCGGGGGTTGACGAATGTTGTGGTAGCTCGACTAAATTTGAGGCATGCAAATGCCACGTGCAAACATCTTCCAGAAAATATTGAAACCAGTTGCAGGATGTAGTATAGAGGCACCATAGGAAAACCTTCCTTAGCGATGATGACACTTAGGTGATGATGAGGAAGATTAATGCCATTAATAAATAGAGGGTGTATGTACGATTAACAGAGTGAGGGTGTGTGACTTCAAGTTGTTGTAGCACCAAAGATCTCCGGAGATTTCCATACTGGTATGTTGACTCAGGACATATTGTTGATGGGAGTGTCGACGAAATCGGCAAGTTCCCTTGGGAATATCAAGAAGCTAGCCTGGTGAACCATATTTGTATGTAGGGATAACTCATTTAAAGCAATGATTTTGTTCTGTGTGGGGTTTTGGGCAAGTTGTACGCATAATTATGGTGATGAAACAACTCTCAGCGGGATTTGTTTATGGTTCTGCGAGCAATGGAACTTCACTCATAGTGCTTGGAGGAGGTACATAACTCGATATGGGTATATAAGCTTCACAATATCTCAACACTACTGAGAGGCTCGTGGCTGGCCCTTTCTAGATTGTTTCTATGAATTTGATTATGGGGGAGGAAAAGGAGTGTTGTGTCTAGGAAAGGAATACTTTTATGGATAGAGACAAGGATTCGAATAGTGACAAGGACTGGTTGGATCATAACTTTTTTTGACTAGCCATTGGCCTAATATATTTGGATATGTACACAATTATTAAATTTATCTATCACTTAACTCTATTTCACTCAAAATTGTTTGGCTCAATGAATAATATTAAAACAAAAACTCTGGTAATAGTAGCTAAGACCAACAGACTAGTTACAAGTGCAAGTGCATGGACAGAGCCTCTCAATTAGTGAAACAAAAGGAGGAATTCCAACTTGAATTATGGTGATGAATATGAGATTAAAGGGATAGATGGAAACCAATGTCAATTTGTTGGAGGTACAACTTCTTAAATGCATTGGAGGAGGTACAAATTATTAGAGCGAAGCTAGCGAGGCACGAGGATGAATTAGAGGCCCTTCATAGTTAGATTGTGGAGCCGCAGCAGTAACTTCAACTTATGTGCACCAACTTGAGTGTATCTAGTATTGCAAGTTGGAATAAAGTGCAATAGTTGTTGGAAATAACTCCCAACCATCACCATGAATAAGTCTGGCAGTAGCCCACACTTCATTGAATTTTTTGTTGCAGGGAAGGATAGGCACAGATCCAAGAACTGCAGGCGTTTTCACGCAATATCCAAAAACAATGTACCCAGCCTTACTCTGCATTTAATTCTTCACCCGTCGCATTGACTTACCTTTTTCTCGCAGTGTGGAATCACAATCCTTTAACCTTACCTCTTAAGCCTTTCACCAAATGTTATTTCCCCACCAATATGCTATCGGTGGGACCCACCATGTACTTTACCGCTTTTGCAAAGCCGCACAAACCTTTGTTATTTCTTATTTCCTTACCATTTTCCATTTCACACTTACCATTGTTTATCGCCCACAATATCGCACTTCGTAGAAGTTACCACTTACCTTTTAAGCCCCGCTCTAAACCTTGCGATGTTGCGATGCGATATCACATCGCACATCGCAATTGCAATGTTTTACGATTTCTGATTAAGTTTCCGCAAGTTATGTTGTTTGAGTTGCGATGCGATATCACCGTCGCATATCGCAATTGCTGGAGTTTAAGCTTTCCTATAAAGTGCCTGCAAGTTGTTTATGATGCGATGTGATCGCAATCGAATATCACAAAGTTCGAAGTTCAAAGCTAAGCACCTGAAAGTTAAATGTTTTTTGTTGTGATGCGATCATTCCACCGTACATCGTAGTCACAAAGTATTAAAGTTTTGCTCTATTGCACCACAGTTAAGTTTTGCACCATGTGATAAGGGCGCGAGCGTGATGTGGTTTCGCAAGAGGAACCCATAATAATTCAGGTCTAGGCTTTTATATTTTGTATGTTGTTTCATGTATAAACAGCAACGCGACTCTCTGTGTCATTTAATGAAGAAATGGGCTTTCATGACAAGAATGACAATTGGTTGTTACCCATCCGTTCCAGCATTGAATTTTCTTAAATTTCCAGGCTACAGCCATTTTGTATTAAAAAGAATGTAATTTCATATTGTTAGTGTGAATTAATGAAAAAAATTGAATTCCTCTCCAATGTGCTCTTGCTCTATCCATTTGTCTATGTGTATGAATTTTATTTTCACTTATTTTTGCATTCTCTATGTTGAAAGGGAACACATTCCTCTATGTTCTGTTTATTTGCAATTTCCAATATGGTATCGGAGTAGGTCTAGGCTCTCAGTGAAAGAATGAGATCTCTTTACTGAAGAAGATGAAAGGTTATTGTCAGCAGCTGATTCTCCGATAGCAAGAAGGTTATTTTGAGGAGTGGATTCTATAGCAGCAAGAAGGCTCTTTTACATAGTCAGAAGGTTTTGTTTTACACAGTCAAGATGGCAGCAGCTGGCATGAGCTTGAAAAATACTCAACTACCACAGTTCAATGGGAAAAATTATGATTATTGGGTCATTACAATGAAGGCCATGTTTGCTTCATAAGATTTTTGGGAGCTAGTGGAAAATGGTTTCCAAGGACCACCAGATGCAATAGAACTTAATGGTTTGCCGCAAGCAAAAAGATACTTGTTGAGAGCTAATAAGAAGAAGGACTCCAAAGCCCTCTTCTATATCTTCCAAGAAATGCATGAAAGTATTTTCCCAAGTGTTGCAGGAGCAACAAAGTCTCAGGAGGCATGGGATATCCTCTAGACAACCTATCAAGGCATGGAAAAGGTGAAGATAGCAAAACTTCAAATGCTGAGAAGAGATTTTGAAACTCTTTGCATGAAATAATCTGATAATATAAACTCATTATTTACTCATGTGATTAGGTTGGTTACCAAAATCAGGTCTCATGGAGAGACACTTGAAGAAAGGAGAATAGTTGAGAAAGTATTAAGAAGTCTACCATCAAGGTTTGATGCCATAGTAGTGGCCATAGAAGATACAAAGGATCTCTCACATTTTTCAGTGGATGAGCTTCATGCATCATTGATGTCTCATAATCATAGACTGAACAGGTCAACAAACTCCTTATTGGAGCATGCTTTCAAGACACAAATGTCTTTTTGTCAAGGTAGAGGTCGAGGAAGATCAAACTACCAAGGAAGAGGAAGAGGAAGAAGCCCACCCAGAGGAAGAAGCATCCTTGTAAGCACAAGTGGAAGGGGCGGCAATTAGAATCAAAGCCAAGGCTCAAGCCAGAATCAAGCACAAGGACAGAGTTATAATAAATCTCATGTCAAATGTCATTATTGCAAAAAGCATGGGCATTATGCAAATGAATGTAGAAAGAAGAAAAATGACATGGCTAGTAAACCAAATGTAAATTTTACAAAAGAAAATAAGAAACATGAAAATATGTCTTTAGCTTGTAACGTAACACAAGAAAAACAAGAAGATATATGGTTCTTAGATTCATGATGTAGTAACCATATGACAGGAAACATAGCAATGTTTTCCAATATAGATGAAAATGTAAAATCTAAAGTGACTTTGGGGACTGATAGACAAGTCTTTGTCATGGGAAAAGGCAGAGTAAATGTTCTGAAAAAGAAGGGAGAGAAGAATTCCATACCAAATGTTTATTATGTCCCTAGTATGAAATGTAACCTTCTAAGCATTGGACAGCTCCTACAAAAGGGCTACAATATGTTTTTTAAATATGATGTGTACACAATCATGGATAGACCTCCAAGTAGACAGCTCATAGAAAAAGTGCATATGACAAGAAATAGAATGTTTCCTCTCAAGATGAGGTCAAACTGGAAGGAAGGAGGTGATGTAGCAGTTGTCACACAAGAAATATTTCAAAAATAAGTGAAATATGAAAACTGGTTATCGCATTTGAGATTTGGACATCTCAGTTTTGGAGGTTATAATTTTTTGCATTGAAAAGGCATGGTAAAGGGATTACCACTCATAGAAAAACTAGACAGCCTATGTGAAGGATGCATCTTGGGCGAACAAAATAGAGAATAATTTCTAGTAGGAAAGAGTATAAGGGGAAAAGAACCTTTGGATATTGTCCACTCAGATTTATGTGGACCAATGAAAACACCATCTGTTGGTGGAAACCATTATATTTTGCATTCATAGATGATTACATAAGGAAGACATGGATCTATTTTCTAAAACAGAAAAGTGAAGTGTTTGAATAGTTCTACCACTACAAATCTCGTGTTGAGAAGCAGAGTGGACACTACATAGAAGTGTTGAGAACTAATAGAGGTGGAGAATATATCTCCAAAGACTTCCTACGTTTTTGCAGGGAGCATGGAATACACAGGAAGTTTACCACAAGGTATACACCACAACAAAATGGTTTTGCAGAAAGAAATAATAGGACGATCATGGACATGGAAAGAAGAATGTTGAAGGCAAAGAATTTTCCAAATGAGTATTGGGTAGAAGATGTCCCTTGTGCAGCGTATATTACAAATAGATGTCCAACCAAAAGTGTTATGAACAAAGTTCCAAAAGAAGCATGGAGTGGTACAAAGCAGTTTTTCACTCATATGACAGTGTTTGTATGTGTGGCATATGCACAGGTCATGATCAGTTAAGGAAGAAGTTGGACAAAAAGGGGGGAGAAATGTATATTTTTTGGGTACAATGATTAATCCAAGGCTTAAAAGCTCTATAATCCATCAACCAAGAAAACAATAATCAACATAGATTTTTAGTTCATAGAAGAAGAAGCTTGGGATGGAAGTTTAGAGAAAACAGTGAATGTGAAGACATGTATGTCTCATGGAGTGAAAGAGGAATAGAGTGCAACAAGCAGCTCCTCAATGGTGGCTCCTCCTCCACCTACAGAAGCACAACAAAGCACACCACAAGCAAGTAATAGAACAACATTGAGAAACCAAGGAAGTGCTTCTCCAAGCACACCATAGGGATCAGCAACTCCCTTGAGTTTAAGTGCAACTCCAAGAACATCTTTAGCAAGTACAAGAAGACCAAGATTCAAAAATTTAAGTGAAATTTATGAGCAAGAAGAAGTTAATAATAGTGCTGGTATAAATTATTTATTTTATTTATTTTTTCATACTGATGACCCAATCCATTTTGAAGATGCAGTAAAAGAAGAAAAATGGGTTGAAGCAATGAATGAAGAAATAGGAGTAATAGAAAGAAATGACACATAGGATTTAGTGTACCTCCCACAAGGAAAAAAATTTATTGGAGTGAAATGGGTCTATAAGACCAAAAGCAACATTGAAGGTAAGATAGAAAGGCACAAAACAAGGCTAGATGTCAAATGCTACAAGCACCAGCAAGGAAGAGACTATGAGGGAACCTTTGCACCAGTTGCAAGGATAGAGATAGTGTGGACAATGTTGTCAATAGCAGCACAACAAAAGTGGAGAGTTTATCAAATTGGTGTGAAGTCAGCATTCTTGAATGGAGTGTTGAAAGACGAGGTGTATGTTGAATAACCTCTTGGCTATGAGGTAGAAGGCCAAGAACACAAAGTGTGTAATTTGAAGAAAGCTCTTTATGGGCTGAAGCAAGCACCACATGCATGGTACTACAGGATTGGTGCTTACTTGATGTACAAAGGGTTTGATAAGTGTGATGGTGAACCCACACTCTACATCAAAGAAAATGACGGTAAAATCCTTAATGTTGTTTTGTGTGTAGATGATTTTATTTTTACAGGAAATGATGTTTCTCTCATTGTTGATTTCAAATAAATCATGAAAAATGAGTTTGAAATGTATGAATTGGGTTTGCTAAGATAGTTTTTGGGCATAGAATTAAAGAGAACAGAAAAGGTGATTTTTATCTCCCAAGCAAAGTATGTTGAAGAAGTTTTAAAGAGGTTCAATATGCAGAACGACAAGCCATCATCAACTCCAACTGTCATGGGGTTGAAATTGAGCAAGGAATATTGCAACAAGAATGTAAATATGAAATTGTGTAAGAGCATGGTTGGTAGTCTAATGTATTTGACTACAATTAGGCCCGATATAATGTATGCACTAAGTTTGATTTACAAATTCATGGAACCACCCAAGGAGATAAATTGTCAAGAAACCAAGAGAATATTGAGGTATGTAAATGGAACAAAGGAGTATGGTGTTCTATACTCCAAAATTGATGATTTTAAGCTGATTGGTTACACTAATAGTGATTGAGATGGAAGTGTAAATGAAAGAAAGCGCACATCGGGGTATGTTTTTCATTTAGGATCAGGAGCCATTTCATGGGATTCTAAGAAGTAGCCAATGGTTTCATTATCAATAGCAGAAGCTGAATATGTAGCAACAACAGTAGCAATATTTCAAGAAATTTGAATGAGAAGGATGCTAAGGGATTTATGCCATGAGCAAGACAAAGGAACCACAATTTTTTGTGATAATAGCTCAACAATTTCATTGTCAAAGAATTATGTTTTCCACAAAAGAACAAAGCATATTGATGCCAAATACCATTTCATAAGAGAACTAGTTAAGAATGGTGAAATTTTTTTGCAGCATTGCAGGTCAAAGGAATAGTTTGTTGATATCCTCACAAAGCCATTGGGACAAAATTTTTTTATTTATATGAGACAGTGTTTTGGAATGATGGATGGAGGCAATTGTGATTAACGGGGAGTGTTGGAAATAACTCCCAACCACCGCCATGAATAAGTCTGGCAATAGCCCACACTTCAATGAATTTTTTGTTGCAAGGAAGGACTAGCACATATCCAAGAACCGCAGCCGTTTTCATGTGAAATCCAAAAACAGTGTACCCAGTCTTACTCTAGGTTTAATTCTTCACCCGTCGTGTTGACTTACCTTTTGCCCGCAGCATGAAATCGAAATTATTTAAATTTACCTCTTAATACTTTTGTAGAATGTTATTTCCCCATTGATGTGATATCGGCGGGACCCACCATATACCTTATCACATTTGCAAACCCGCACAAACCTTTGTTATTTCTTATTTCCTTACCATTTTCCATTTCGCACTTTACCATTGTTACTGCCTGCAATATCGCACTTCGTAGAAGTTACCACTTACCTTTTAAACCCTACTCAAAACCTTGCGATGTTGCGATGCAATATCGCATTACACATCGCAATCACAACGTTTTACACTTTCTGATTAATTTTCTGCAAGTTATCTTGTCTAAGTTGTAATGCGATATCGGTACTCGATATCGCAATCGCTGGAGTTTAAGTTTTCTTGTAATGTGCCTGCAAGTTGTTTATGATGCAATGCGATCACAATCGCATATTGCAAAGTTCAAAGTTCAAAGTTAAGTGCCCACAAGTTAAAGTTTTTGTGTTTCGATTAGATCATGCCACCACACATTACAATCGCAAAGTCTTAAGGTTTTCCACTATTGTGCCATAGTTAAGTTTTGCACCATGCGATAAGGGAACAGATGCGATGTGGTTTCGTAGGCAGAACCCATAATATTTCAGGTCCGGGCTTTTATGTTTTGTACATTGTTTCGTGTATAAATAGCAACGCAGCTCTGTGTGTCGTTTAATGAAGAAATTGGCTTTCATGACAAGAAGGACAATTGGTTGTTACCCGTCCAGTCCAGCATTGAATTGCCTTAAATTTTCAGGCTATGGTCATTTTGTATTAAAACAAATGTAATTTCATATTTTTAGTGTGAAGTAATGAAAAAAATTGAATTCCTCTCCCGCGTGCTCTCGCTTTGTCTGTCTATCTGTGTGTATGAATTTTATTTTGACGTGTTTTTGCATTCTGTGTGTTGAAGCGAAATGCATTCCTTTGTGTTTTGTTTATTTGCAATTTCCAACATGGTATCGGAGCAAGTCTAGGCTCTCAATTAAAGAAGGAGCTCTCTTTACAGAAGAAGCTGAGAGGTTATTATGAGCAGTTGATTCTCCATCAGTGAGAAGGTTATTTTGAGTAGCAGATTCTCCAGCAGTGAAAAGGCTCTTTCACACAATCAGAAGGTTTTGTTTTACACAGTTAATATCGAAAAATCAAGCATGAGCCTAAAAAATCCTCAACTACCATAGTTAAGTGGGAAAAATTATGTTTATTGGGCCATTACAATGAAGGCTCTATTTTCTTCACAAGATGTTTGGGAGCTGGTGGGAAACGGTTTCCAAGAACCAACAAATGCAGCAGCACTCAATTATTTGACACTAGCATAAAGAGGCTTGTTGAGAGATAATAAGAAGAAGGACTACAAACACCTATTCTATATCTTCCAAGAAGTGCATGAAAGTATTTTCCCAAGGGTTGCATCAGCAACAAAGTCGAAGGACGCATGGGATATCCTCCAGATAGCCTATCAAGGCAGGGAAAAGTGGAGACAAAAAAACTTCAAATACTGAGAAGAGATTTTGAAACTCTTTGCATGAAAGAGTCTGACAATATAGAGTCATCCTTTACTCATGTGATTGGGTTGGTTACCCAAATCAGGTCTCACAGAGAGACACTTGAAGAAAGGAGAATAGTTGAGAAAGTGTTAAGAAATCTACCACCAAGGTTTTATGTCATAGTAGTTGCCATAGAAGATACAAAGGATCTCTCGTAGTTTTTAGTGGATGAGCTTCATGTATCGCTGATGTCTCATGAGCATAGACTGAACAGAGCAACAAACTCCTCATTGGAGGTAGAGGTCGAGGAATATCAAACTACTGAGGAAGAAGAAGAAGAAGAATCCCACACAAAGGTGGACGAAGTAGCCCTACAAGCACAAGTGGAAGGGGCAACAATTAGAATCAAATCCAAGTCTCAATCCAAAATCAAGAATAAGGTCAGAGGTATGATAAATCTCATGTCCAATTTCATTATTGCAAAAAGTATTGGCATTATGCAAATGAATGTGGAAAGAAGAAAAATGACATGGGTAGTAAACCAAATGTAAATTTTACAAAAGAAAATAGGAACCATGAAAATATGTTTTTAGCTTGTAATGTAACACAAGAAAAACAAGAAGATATATGGTTCTTAGATTCAGGACGTAGTAACCATATGACTGGAAACATAGCAATGTTTACCAATCTAGCTGAAAATGTAAAATCTAAAGTGACATTGGGGACTGATAGAAAAGTCTCTATCATGGGAAAAGGCAAAGTAAATGTTCTGACAAAGAAGGGAGAGAAGAAGTACATACCAGATTTTTATTATGTCCCTGGTATGAAATGTAGCCTTCTAAGCATTGGACAGCTTGTGTAAAAGGGCTACAATGTGTTTTTTAAAGATGATGTTTGCAAAATCATGGATAGACCTCCAAGTAGATAGCTCATAGAAAAAGTGCATATGACAAGAAATAGAATGTTTCCTCTCAATATGAGGTTAGACTTGATGGAAGGATGTGATGTAGCAGCTGTCGCACAAGAAATCCTTCAAAAGGAAGTGAAAGATGAAAACTAGTTATGGCATTTGAGATTTCGACATCTCAATTTCGGAGGTTTGAATTTGTTATGTAGAAAAGGCATGGTAAAGGGATTACCATTCGTAGAAAAACAACATAGCCTATGTGAAGGCTACATCTTGGGAAAAAAACACATAGAATCATTTCCAGCAGTAAAGAGTATAAGGGTAAAATCACCTTTGGATATTGTCCACTCAGATTTATGTGGACCAATGCAAACACCATTAGTTGGTGGGAGCCATTATATTTTGACATTCATAAATGATTACACAAGGAATACATGGGTCTATTTTCTAAAACAGAAAAGTGAAGTGTTTTAACAGTTCTACCACTATAAATCTCTTGTTGAGAAGCAAAGTGGACACTACATAAAAGTCTTGAGAACTGACAGAGGTGGAGAATATATCTCCAAAGACTTCCTACGTTTCTGCAGGGAGCATGGAATAAACAAGAAGTTTACCACAAGGTGTACACCATAGCAAAATGGTGTTGCAAAAACAAAGAATAGGACCATCATGGACATGGCAAGTAGAATGTTGAAGGCAAAGCATTTTCCAAATGAAAATTGGGCAAAAGATGTCTCTTGTGTGGCGTATATTATAAATAGATGTCCAACCAAAAGTGTTATGAACAGATTTCCAAAAGAAGCATGGAGTGGAAAAAATCAATTTGTCACTCACATGAGAGTGTTTTGATGTGTATCATATGCACATGTCTTAGATCAGTTAAAGAAGAAGTTGGACAATAAGGGGGAGAAATGTATATTTGTTGGGTACAGTGATGAATCCAAGGCTTACAAGCTCTATAATCCATCAAATAAGAAAACAATAATCAGCAAATATGTTCAGTTCATCGAAGAAGAAGCTTGGGATGGAAGTTTAGAGAAAACACTGAATGTGAAGACATGTATGTCTTATGAATAGAAAGAGGAATGGACTGCAACAAGCAACTCCTCAACGGTGGCTCCTCCTCCACTTACACAAGCACAACAAAGCACACCACAAGAAAGAAATAGAGAAGCATTGAGAAACCAAGGAAATGCTTCTCCAAGCACACCATAGGGATCAACAACTCCCTCAAGTTTAAATGCAACTCCAGGCACATCTTCAGTAAATACAAGAATACCAAGATTCAGAAATTTAAGTGAAATTTATGAGAAAGAAAAAGTTAATAATAGTACTGGATTAATTCCTTATTTTCTTTTTTTTTTCATGTTGATGACCTGATCCATTTTGAAGGTGCAGTAAAAGAATAAAAATGGGTTGAAGCAATGAATGAAGAAATAGGAGAAATAGAAAGAAATGAAACATGGGAGTTAGTGGACGTCCCACAAGGAAAAGAAGTTATTGGAGTGAAATGGATCTATAAGACCAAAATCAACATTGAAGCCAAGATAGAAAGGCACAAAGCGAGGCTAATTTTCAAAGGCTACAAGAAGCAACAATGAAGAGACTATGAGGAAACCTTTGCACTAGTTGCAAGGATGGAGACAGTGCAGACAGTGTTGTCAATAGCATCACAAAAAAAGTGGAAAGTTTATCAAATGGATGTGAAGTCACCTTTCTTGAATGGAGTGTTGAAAGAGGAGGTGTATGTTGAACAACCTCCTAGCTATGAGATATAAGGCCAAGAACACAAAGTGTGTAAGCTGAAGAAATCTTTTTATGTGTTGAAGCAGGCACCATGTGCATGGTACTACAGGATTGATGCTTACCTGATGGACAATGGGTTGGACAATTCTGATGGTGAACCCACACTCTACATCAAAGAAAATGACAGTAAAATCCTTATTTTGTTTTGTATGTAGATGATTTGATTTTTACAAGCAATGATGTTTCTCTCATTGTTGATTTCAAAGAAATCATGAAAAGTGAGTTTGAAATGACTGACTTGGGTTTGATAAGATGTTTTTTGGGCATATAAGTAAAGCAAACAGAAAAGGGGACTTTTATCTCCCAAGCAAAATATGTTGAATAAGTTTTAAACAGGTTCAATATGCAGAACAACAAGCCATCATTAACTTGGACTGTCATGGGGTTGAAATTGAGCATGGAATATTGCAACAAGAATGTCAATCTAACATTGTATAAGAGCATGGTTTGCAATCTAATGTGTTTGAATGCAACTAGGCCTGATATAATGTATGCAGTAAGTTTGATTTCCAGATTCATGGAGATACCCAAGGAGACACATTGGTAAGAAGCCAAGAGAATATTGAGGTATGTAAATGGAACAAAGGAGTAAGGTGTTCTATACTCCAAAACTGATGATTTTAAGTTGATTGGTTACCCTAACAGTGATTGGGATCGAAGTGTAGATGACAGAAAGAGCACACTAGGGTATGTTTTTCATTTGGGATCGAGAGCCATTTTATGGGCTTCCAAGAAGCAGCCAATAGTTTCATTATCAATGACAAAAGCTGAATATGTAGCAGCAACAACAATAAGATGTCAAGAAGTTTGGGTGAGAATGATATTGATGGATTTATGTTATGAGAAAGACAAAGGAACCACAATTTTCTGTGATAACAACTCATCAATTGCATTGTCAAAGAATTATATTTTCCACAAAATAACAAAGCATATTGATGCCAAATACCATTTCATAAGAGAACTGGTTAACAACGTTGAATTTTTTTTGCAGCATTGTAGGTCAAAGAAACAGTTTGTTGATATCCTCACAAAGCCATTGGGACAAAAAAGTTTTATTTATCTGAGAAAGTGTTTTGGAATGATCGATGGTGGTAGTTGTGATTAAGGGGGGAGCATTGGAAATAACTCCCAAACACCGCCATGAATAAGTCTGGCAACAGCCCACACTTCATTGAATTTTTTATTGCAAGGAAGGACAATCACAGATCCAAGAATCGTAGGCGTTTTCATGCAAAATCCAAAAACATTGTACCCAGCCTTACTCTGCATTCAATTCTTCACCCGTCATGTTGACATACCTTTTACCCACAACACACAATCGCAATCCTTTAACCTTACCTCTTAAGCCTTTCGCCAAATGTTATTCCCCCCCCTGATGTGATATGGGTGGGACCCACCATATAACTTACCGCATTTTGAAACCCTCACAAACCTTTGTTATTTCTTATTTCCTTACCATTTTCCATTTCACACTTACCGATGTTTACCACCCATAATATCCCACTTCGCAGAAGTTACCACTTACCTTTTAAGTTGTGCTCCAAACCTTGTGATGTTGCAATGTGATATCACATCGTACATTGCAATTGCAATGCTTTACGCTTTCCCTTTAACTTTCCACAAGTTATGCTGTTGAGTTGCGATGCGATATTGCCACCGCATATCGCAATCACTGGAGTTTAAGTTTTCCTGTAAAGCACCCGCAAGTTGTTTGTGATGCGATGCAATCGTGATCGCATATCACAAAGTTCAAAGTTCAAAGTTAAGTGCCCGCAAGTTAAATTTTTTGTATTGCGATGTGATCGTGCCACCGCACATCGCAATCGCAAAGTCTTAAGGTTTTCCGCTATTGCGCCATAGTTAAGTTTTGTGCCATGAGATAAGGGCACAAAAGTGATGTGGTTTCGCAGGTGGAACCCATAATATTTCAAGTATGGGCTTTTATGTTTTCTACGATGTTTCGTGTACAAAAAGAAACACGGCTCTGTGCACCGTTTAATGAAGAAATGGGCTTTCACGACAAGAAGGACGATTGGTTGTTGCCTATCCGATCCAGCATTTAATTCTCTTAAATTTTTAGGCTACGACCATTTTGTATTAAAATGAATGTAATTTCATATTGTTAGTGTGAAGTAATGAAAAAAATTGAGTTCCTCTCCCGTGTTCTCTTGCTATGTCTGTCTGTTTGTGTGTAAGAATTTTATTTCCACGTATTTTTGCATTCTTTGTGTTGAAGGGGAACACATTCCTCTGTGCTTTGTTTATTTGTGATTTCCACAATAGTGCCCCAACTTCAACAAGATTCTAGCATAGAAAGGTGTTGATCTATGGTAATATATGCATTGTTGCAAATTTTATTTTTTATTAAGAAGTTTTAAGAGGTGTCTAAATACTAGATTATAAGGAATTTTTAAAAAACCCGCGGTCCCTGAGAAATGCTTTATGAATTTATCAAAAGGGACAAGAGGGAGAAATCATAAGAATGTAACAATGATTTTTGTAAAATACTGTAGTCCCTCATAAATGCTCGTAATCATTATCAAACAAAGGGACATCATTATCAAAACAAAGGGACAAGGGGAGAAGCATAATAATGTAACATATTTTCTAAGTGTTCGCTTTCACTCGATTTAAAAAAACACATATATATGCTTTCAACATATTTAATAAAACATATATATGTTATGTGATTCATTTCACTAGTTTCAATCTAACTTCTTCACCCCTATGAGCATCACCCGATGCAATGAGTGCTAAGTGGACGATTCAAAAATGATGAAAAAATAGTCACTTATGATTATCTCTCATGGAAATGGTCATATATGAATGACTTAATTAACGCAGTTGAATCCCAAAAATGATATCTAATATAATGCACTGCGGAAACCCTTCATACTTAAACACAAAGAGTAAAGGGAGCTCTATTTGAATGGTTCATGAGGCACAATACTTGCTAAGGTTTTGCAAATGGGTTAGCAAGCTAAGTGGGCTTGATTGTGGGGAAAACTCCATAGTTAAACGCGCTTGAGCCAGAGGAGTTCTGGGATGGGTGACCTCCTAGGAAGTACTAGTTACCGAGTGCAAGCCTCGAAAGTGATTGATGCTATGTGATTCATTTCATTAGTTTCAATCCCAATTCTGATGCAATGAGTGCTAAGTGGACTATTCAAAAATCATAATAAATTAGCGAGTTACAACTACCTCTCATGGAAAGGGTCATAGATGAATGATGCAATGACTGCTAAATGGACTATTCAAAAATCATGATAAATTAGTCAGTTACAACTACCTCTCATGGAAATGGTCATAAATGAATGACTTGCTAAGTGGACTATTCAAAAATCATGAGAAATTAGCTAGTTATGACTACCTCTCATGGAAAGAGTCATAGACGAATGATGCAATGAGTGCTAAGTGGACTATTCAAAAATCATGAGAAATTAGTCAGTTACAACTACCTCTCATAGAAATGGTCATAAATGAATGACTTACTTAATGCAATTGAATTCCAAAAATGATATCTAAAACATATATATTGAGATTTAGTCAAACACATCTATTCATTCTTGTTTAATAATAATAATGTGTTGCTTCATAACCCAAAAAAAGCTTTAACCCATAAAAAACATATAATCGAAAAAAATCCAATATCTCAGGTTAATTATACTCAAAACTTAAATACATTTACAAACAATAATTAACCTTCATCCCACATATACAACCAAATATTAATTTATATCTTTTTTTAAATTTATCTATTATTTAATATTATAATAGTTATATAAATTAAATCACTATAATTACTATCAAAATACAAACATATAATTTGTAATGTTGAAAACTTATAAAACTATACAACTGTGAAAATTAGAAATAGAAAAATTATAAAAAAATAATAATAATTACCTTTATTAAATAATGCATATAACAAATTATAGTCTCAAATAATTAAATTTAAATTTTCCATACTTTTTATTTTTTAAATTGAAAATTATGACCCTTTCTATGTGATTACTCTAAATAATAATAATAATAATAATAAATCATTCATCGTATTTTTAAACGATGACAAAAACTATACAAAACTATATAGTCCCGACTCACGAGATTTCCAAAGCAAAAGCAAATCAAGTACAGCCACAAATCCTAACATGTCACACAAATACAAATAGGACTCAGACTTAAATAAGCTTAACTATCGCCCCCGCACTTAAAATCAGCTAAAACGTCTTTATTACCGTCATCATCGTCCCAAGGTTTTGCATCATGTCCTCTTGCGTTTAGAGCTTCAGTGGTGGCCTTTACAACTTCGACAGTGGGTTCTACAATGTCAATGGCAGCGTGACTGGCCTCTACATCTTCAGCGCGGATGCCGCGGATGCCACATGAATCGTTTTCTTTGGCATCAGCTACAACCTCCCCTCCACATGCTTTGTTGCCCTCGCTCACGGCTATAGATGCTAAAGGCACTGTATTGTTGCCCTGGCTAGTCTGCACAATAAATAATCACAATGTTATTTATATATTTATCATCTCTAGGCAAGCAAATTATTTACAGAGATGAGTAAATCATCGTCATATTTACAGTGGAGCATAAGTAATTGTACCTAAAACAAAACTGGCAGACCCATGGCGTTCAACAAAACTGGAAGACCCGTGGCTTTCCCTGCTAAACCCATGGCTTTCCCTGTTATAGAGGAAGCATGATATATCTTTTCTTCCTCACCTTCCACTGCCCATTTATTTCACTTTTCTATCAGTGCGTTATTTAGCTCTTTTGCCAAGCAATCAACAATAACATTGGCCAATAAGAGCATTAAATTATGGATAACGTTAGCAGAATCAGGACCGATCACTCTAGATGTTTTGTACAAGCCAAAGTTTTCAGCAGCCATCATCCAGTCCATGGAATCATCATCCAGTGCATGTTTTCCTCCCTTGGAAATGGGTTTGATGTACTGTTTCATCTTAGTGGGCTTCATAAGTTTCTTATTCCAATTTTTTTCAATACTGTTGAATTTGTTGTCAGTTGCCATACTTGCTAAATTGGCTTCCGTATCTCAACTTTCAACAAAGTCCATTAGATGCCATGCCTCAAAGAAAGATTTGATGGCTTCATCAACAACTCTGGCATTAGTGTCATCATAATAGTGCAACATAAAATGGATCACTGACACCACTCTCATCTTCCATGAATTTTTCCCAACATACTGCAAATACTTTTCCTCTTGTCAGTATCATTTTCCACCTTCAGTCGCGTCTGTTTGCAGGTGTCTTATTATTCCTATAAAATATATCAAATTTTCACCACTATTCTTGCCTTTCTTCATATGTTCCTTTGTTGACTTAAACGCTGATTCATTGGCCATCCACAGCTTCTTGGTGTTGGAAATTAATTCCAACTGCTGAATTCAATCAACAGTAATTGCAGAGTAAATGAACAGCGGCACATTGAAGCCTAGGCAAAGGCGGTTGCCTGCTGTCTTGAACCAATTGCAAAGGGATTGGAAAGCTGCACAGGTGCAGTAAAGAGCTTTGATTATAGATTGGAACAGGCTTTAAATCCTTACCAATATAATCGGCGGAGTTAATGGATGAGGCGGTAATCACAAGATTTACTCGAAAGTGTCTTGTTGATGTGGTGAGTTCCGCGTGCAGAACGAACAAACATATATTACAATGGCCTTTTTTTATGGGCCGATGCGATCATACAAATCGCATGTTTCATATTATAATCGCCCTCCACTTTTAGCCGAGGCCCGCGAGTGGTCCCACAGACCACGCGGCATTATATAAAATGACCGCAAGTTTCAATCGGAGGTTTTTTTTTTTTGCTTTATGCCCCAATTATATTGACCAAAGGGTGAACCCAATGGAGTTATAAGACAGAGTTTATTGGGCCATCGCGTCCATTTTTTGATCGAATATCGAAACTCTTTTGAGTATGGCCCAATTGCATTTCAAATGGCGGACCCGATCATGTATTATATGGCAGAGTTAATATGCCCATCGCATCCGTTTTAAATTGCAATCAGAAACTCTGTTGAGCGTAGCCCCATGAAAAGTGTTGAAGCCTAGATCCGATCCATTTTATGCAGCGGTATTAAATGGAGCTTATCGTGTCCGGCTTGTAATCGCAATCGAAAGATTGGGTTGATCACTTTGGTTTGATTAAAAAGCGGACCCGATGAATGTTTTAAATAGATTTAAAACGTGCATTCAAAAGCACTATAGTAATGGGTCCGATAATCGGTTTAATGTTTTTTGTTTAATATTTTTTTATGAGCGCGACATATAAAAGCCAAAAGCCCTGTGAGGCAAATGTAATTTTTAATGCACAGTAGTGCGTGAAAGAAAAAAACAAAGCACTGTTGTTTTGAAACAGAGCGTTATTTTGTGAGAGACAGAATGTTTTTGTTTGAGAGACAGTGAAGGTTTTGTGAACTATGTTTGAAGCAGTCACATATTTTGAATCCCTTTGTTAGAGGAATAATTTGTAACAGTTTTTTTTATGAAATAGATGTTTGTTTTTCAGAGTTGAAACTATGTCTCCAGTGAGTAAATTTTAAATTTCTCTGTGTTAAAGAGGAGAGTATTATTCTCTCCACTGTTTGTTCTGGAATTTTCAATATTCCAACATGGTATCAGAGCTAGTCGAGGCTCTTTGAAGGTCAAAGAAGCTGAAGGAAAGGATTTCTTTGTTGCAGCAACTTCTCCAGCAGAGTGAAGACTCAGCCAAAAAGAATCCAAATGTATTTCTCTATATATTTTTTTGTGTTACTGTTGCAGTACAATCAGTTATTTTAAAATACATAGTCAAGTGTTTTTCGAATCATAGTTAAGAGTGCAGAATGGCTGGAGCCAGCACTCGTATGGGTATGGGAAATATCCATCTCCCAATATTTAAAGGGAAGAATTATGACTACTGGTCAATAACTATGAGAGTTTTATTTGTCTCCCAAGATTTATGGGAATTGGTTGAGGATGGCTTTTAAGAGCCAACAAATGAAGAAGAGTTTTATGTTTTAACTCCGGCAAGAAGGGAGTTGATGAAGAGCAATAAGAAGAAAGACTCCAAATCTCTCTTCTTATTGTATCAAGCAGTGCATGAGAGTGTGTTTCCGAGGATAGCAGCAGCCAAGAGATCCAGAGAAGCATGGGAAACTCTCAAGACAACCTATCAAGGCATGGAGAAAGTGAAGACAGCAAAACTTCAGTTGCTGAGGAGAGACTTTGAGACTCTCTGTATGAAAGAGTCAGATACTATTGACTCATTCTTCACTCATGTGATTGGAATGGTCACACAAATAATATCTCATGGAGAGACTCTTGAAGACAAGAGAATTGTGGAAAAACTCTTGAGGAGTCTACCCTCAAGATTTGATGTGATAGTCACCACCATAGAAGAGACTAAGGATCTCACAAAGTTTTCAATGGATGAGCTACATGCATCACTGATGACCCATAAACAGAGATTGGGTAGGAATGAAAACTCATCTCTTGAGCATGCCTTTAAGACCCAGATGTCTTTCGGAAGAGGAAGAGGGCAAGGCAAAGGAAAAAAGAGAGGAAGAGGCAGAAGCCATAACAGAGGTGGAAGGAACAACCCTTCACATTCACATGGAAGGTGCAATAGTCAAATTCAAAGTCACGGCCAAGGCAGCAGCCAACAGAGTGGTCAGCAGAATGCTCAAGGACAAAGGTATGATAAATCCAATGTCCAATGTCACTATTGTAAAAAATATGGTCATTATGCTAATGAATGTAGAAAGAAGCAGAATGATATGGGAAATAGAACTAGTGCAAATTTCACTAGAGAAAATATCAGCTAAAATAATTTTTTTTTAGCTTGTAATATGGCTGAAGAAAAAAGTGAGGATTTATGGTCTATAGACTTCGGTTGCAGTAACCATATGACAGGAAACTTAGAAATGTTTTCTATGTTAGATGAGAGTATGAAGTCACAAGTCACACTAGGAACTGATAGCAAAGTTTCTATTATGGGAAAAGGAAATGTAAATGTAACCTCTTAAGTATTGGACAACTTGTCCACAAGGGGCATAATGTTTTCTTTGAGGATGATGTTTGTACCATCATGGAAAAACCACCCAGCAAACAATGTATTGCTAAAGTGAAGATGACAAAGAACAGAATGTTCCATCTTAGAATGAGAGCAGACTTGAAGAATGAATAAAAGATAGCAGCAGTGGCACAAGAGACTTTCCAAAGCGAACCAAAAGATGATAATTGGTTATTGCACTTGAGATTTGGACATCTCAACTTTGAAGGTCTTAATTTGTTGAACAGAAAATGAATGGTAAGTGGTTTACCATTGATAGAGAAACCGGACAGCCTTTGTGAAGGTTGTATCTTGAGGAAACAACACAGAGAAATTTTTCCTTCGGCGAAAAGCATAAGGGAAAAAGCACCCTTAGATATTGTCCACTCATATTTGTGTGGACTGATGCAAACTCCATCACTTGAAAGCAGCCACTATGTGTTAACATTCATAGATGATTTTACAAGAAAAACTTGGGTTTACTTTTTGAAAAACAAAAGTGAAGTGTTTTAAAAATTTCGCAATTTCAAAGCACTAGTTGAGAACCAGAGTGGGCTGCATATCAAAGTCCTAAGGATTGACAGAGGAGGTGAGTATATCTCTAAATATTTTCTACGTTTTTGTAGAGAAAATGGAATCCATAAGCAGTTTACAACTAGATATACTCCACAACAAAATGGAGTAGCTGTAAGGAAGAATAGAACCATAATGGACATGGCAAGGAGTATGTTAAAGGAAAAGCATTTGCCTAATGACTATTGGGCTGAAGCTGTACATTGTGCAGCGTACATTTTGAATAGGTGCCCTACAAAAGCAGTAATGAACAAAGTGCCGGAAGAGGCATGGAGTGGCACAAAGCAAGGTGTCACACACATGAAGGTTTTTGGATGTGTGGCTTATACACACATTCCAGATCAGCTAAGACAAAAGTTGGACAACAAGGGGGAGAAATGTATTTTCATTGGATACAGTGAGGAATCCAAGGTATACAGGTTATATAACCCATCCACCAAGAAGTGTATTGTGAGCAGAGATGTTCAGTTTATTGAAGAGGAAGCTTGGGATGGAAGCATAGAGAAAACAGTGAATGTAAAACACTGTTAATCTCATGATGAAAGTAATGATGAGTTGGCTGAAATACATCCCCAAACAGCAGCACCAACACAAGAGAAGCAGAGCACACCCTTGAGGAGAAATGATAGTGCTTCTCCAAGCACACCACAAGGAGGAAATTCAAGTGCTTCTTCAAGCATTTGTACATCTAATGAAAAAGGTAAGAAATTTAGAAGTTTGAAAGATATTTATGAAAAAGTTATAGCAAATGAAGGTATCAATTCTTTGTTTGCTTTATATTGTCATGTTGTTGATCCTATTCATTTCAAAGAAGCTATCAAGAATGAGAAATGGATATAAGCTATGGATGAGGAGATAAATGCCATAGAAAGAAACAAGACTTGGGATTTGGTTGAACTCCCAAAAGGTAAAGATGTCATAGGAGTTAAATGGGTCTACAAGACCAAGAGTAATGCTGAAGGCAAAATAGAAAGACACAAGGCAAGACATGTTGTCAAAGGTTATAAGCAGAAGCATGGGAGATATTATGAGGAAACTTTCGCACTGGTTGCCAGAATGGAAACCATGAGAGCAGTGCTGTCCATAGCAGCACAAAAAAAGTGGAAATTTTACCAAATGGACGTGAAGTCATCATTCCTAAATGGAGTGTTAATGGAAGAGGTTTACATTGAACAGCCTCTCGGCTATGAAAAGAAAGGCCAAGAGCACAAAGTGTGCAAGTTGAAGAAAGCTCTTTATGGGCTAAAGAAAGCGCCAATAGCGTGGTACAGTAGGATAGATTCATATCTACTGGAAAATGGATTTGAAAAGTGTGAGGGAGAACCCACCCTCTACATCAAAGAAAAATATGGAAAAATATTGATTGTAGTTTTATATGTTGATGATGTTATTTTTACAAGTAATGATGATTACCTTATTGAACATTTTAAAACAGTCATGAAAGAAGAATTTGAAATGACTGACATGGGTTTGTTGAGATACTTATTAGGAATAGAATTAGAACAAGATAAAAATGAGATTTTTATCTCACACGAAAAGTATGTTAATGAGATGCTTGAAAGATTCAACATGCAGGAAAGCAAAGCAGCGATCACTCCCACAGTGATGGGATTAAAACTCAGCAGAGAGGACAGCAACAAGGATTTTGATCCTAGCTTATACAAGAGCATAGTTGGCAGCTTTATGTATTTGATTGCAACTAGGCCGGACATAATGCATGTTGTTAGTTTGATTTCCAGATTCATGGAAAAACCAAAGGATTCACATTGGCAGGCAACAAAAAGAATTCTGAGGTATGTTAAAGGTACTAAAAGGTTTGGTATTTTATATACTGCTTCAGAATGTTCAGATTTAGTTGGATACACTAACAGTGATTGGGCTGGAAGTGTAGATGATCGGAAGAGCACTTCCGGTTATGTTTTTCACATGGGTTCAAGAGCCATTTCATGGGCTTCTAAGAAACAGCCCAGTGTAGCGTTATCTACAGCAGAGGCGGAATATGTGGCAGCTACAGCAGCAACGTGTCAAGCTGTTTGGATGAGAAAAATGTTGAGAAGTTTATGCCAGGAATAGGTAAAAGGGACAATGATATTTTGTGACAATAGCTCAGCTATTGCATTGTCTAAAATTCAGTTTTTCATAAAAGGACAAAGCACATTGACACCAAGTTTAACTTCATACTTGAATTGGTTAACAATGGTGAGATAGTTCTGCAACATTGCAGAACAGAGGATCAATTCGCAGATATCCTCAAAAGCCACTTGCGCAGAAAAGCTTTGAATATTTCAGGAAATGCCTGGGTATGCAGAAAAACCCAGCAGTTGAAATTAAGGGGGAGTGTTGGAAATTAATTCCAACTGCTGAAGTCAATCAGCAGTAATTGCAGAGTAAATGAATAGCAGCACATTGAAGCCTAGGCAAAGGCGGTTGCCTGTTGTCTTGAACCAATTGCAAAAGGATTGGAAAGCTGCACAAGTGCAGTAAAGAGCTTTGATTATATATTTGAACGGGCTTTAAAGCCTTACCAATATAATCGGCGGAGTTAATGGATGAGACGCTAATCACAAGATTTACTCGCAAGTGTCTTTTTGATGTGGCGAGTTCCGCATGCGGAACGAACAAACATATATTACAGCGGCCTTTTGTTATGGGCCCATGCAATCATACAAATCGCATGTTTCATATTATAATCGCCCTCCACTTTGAGCTGAGGCCCGTGGGTGGTCCCACAGACCACGCGGCATTATATAAAATGATCGCAAGTTTCAATCGGAGGTTTTTTTTTTTTTTGCTTTATGCCCCGATTGTATTGACCAAAGGGTGGACCCGATGGAGTTATAAGACAGAGTTTATTGGGCCATCGCGTCTGTTTGTTGATCGGAGATCGAAACTCTTTTGAGTATGGCTCGATTGCATTTTAAATGGTGGACCTGACCATGTATTATATGGTGGAGTTAATATGCCCATCGCATCTGTTTTAAATCACAATCGAAAACTCTGTTGAGCGTAGCCCGATGAAAAGTGTTGAAGCTCGGATCCGATCCAATTTATGCAGCGGTATAAAATGGAGCTTATCGCGTCTGGCTTGTAATTGCAATCGGAAGATTGGGTTGATCGCTTTGGTTTGATTAAAAAGCGGACCCGATGAATGTTTTAAATAGATTTAAAACGCGCGTTCAAAAGCGCTATAGTAATGGGCCCGATAGTCGGTTTAATGTTTTTTGTTTAATATTTTTTTATGAGCGCAGCATATAAAAGCCAAAATCCCTGTGAGGAAAATGTAATTTTTAATGCACAACAGTTCGTGAAAGAAAAAAAACACAGCAGTGCTGTTTTGAAATACAGTGTTATTCTGTTAGAGACATAATGTTTTTGTTTGAGAGACAGTGAAGGTTTTGTGAACTGTGTTTGAAGTAGTCACATATTTTGAATCCCTCTGTTAGAGGAATAATTTGTAACAGTTTCTTTTATGAAATAGATGTTTGTTTTGCAGAGTTGAAACTCTATCTCGAGTGAGTAAATTTTAAGTTTCTCTGTGTTAAAGAGGAGAGTATTACTCTTTCCACTGTTTTTTCTGGAATTTTCAATATTCCAACACTCGGCGCTTTTTCCAGACATCATTATCCATTCCAAAATTTTCTTGTAACTGGAAAATTCTGAATCTGGTTCGCTTGAGCACCCACACGACAACATAATCTTTTCATGGATCTTTAGTACTGGCATGAATAGAATTGGAGAGAGAAAGCGAGAAGCTTTGCTGAGCAGGACCACAAGTTTTTGCAGTAAAAGGCTTGTGGATAATAATAAAGAATGTAACCAAACTGCTATCATTGTATCCACAATATAACCTTCTAGGAGTGTGCGGTCACGATTTATTTTCTCCTGAAACAAGCGGCCGTTTAACGGTCCATTCTTCAACTCAATAAGACTTCCTGTCCAAAAGTCCTCCACTTGAAATGAACATCTTCAATCTGTATGAAAATATCTCACGGTTGTTAACCATCTGAATGACACAACGACCCATCCGATTAAGACGAACATGAACTGAATAAGAAAAGTTATTTGATTCAGTGGAAGAATAATTCCTTCCTTCAGTTTAGGAAGTTGGTTACACTCACTTATATTGTGACTCTTAGCGAACAAACTCCATTTAATATGATCCAGAAAACTCCATTTAACCACCATCAGTATAATACAGACTGTGACCAACAGGCTGGTTAATGAACTCAATACTGACCTTGCCATAATATATTCTGGTTGGCTACAACGAACCACAATCCAACATCTGAGGACATGATCCCCAATGTTTCCACAGTTTGTACAAGAGGAGACCAATGAATGAACCTTTTTCTTGATGTTGATACGAATGGTTTTACCAGCTAAGACAGTGCAGATAGAGACCAGAAGCAACAGTGTAATGGATGTGCATAGAATAACATTGAACACATTGACCGATACCTTATCAGACGAATACAGGTCAGAAAGCACATGTGCTTGTACGCTTATTTCCAATGCTCCAATGTTGGCCCAAACTCTTCTAAACCGAGAACTTACGAATCCTGGAAGTAAATAAGCAATGAATACACAGATCACAAGTCGTCCGCTATCAATTACGAGATGAATTATTGGTCAGTTGACCACATTATTATCTTCTATATCTGAAAATCCATTGCTAGGGGAATCATCATTCTTATCTTTTATATCTGAAAATCAATTGTGAGGGGAATAATCAGCATAATTTATGAATTGGATGGTAAGAGCGTTGAGAACCAGAAATCCTCCTAGAAACCAGCATGCTTTTCTCTTGATCGCCCTCGACGCATCCAATGACAGTAACAGAAAAAGTATAATCACACAAACACATCCACTTAACAAATCTATAGTTCGAATAGAGGCATTCCCCATCTTCGAAAAATGAAGTAGAGAGTCTTGCAGATTCCTGCCTTCTTCTAAAAATGAAGTAGAGAGACTTGCGGATTCCTACCTTCACTACGCAATAAGCAATGTGCGGATTGAAATTTACTGCAACAAATGCACAAATTAAGAAAAATTTCAGCTATGGGCCACTCTGATTTAATTACATTTGATTATATATAAATTTAAAATGCAAAATATTTAAATCAACTTAAAGTAATATTATTTAAGTCTAAATAATTTCATAACAAAAAATAAAAATAAAGTTGAACATGGACATTTGAAAAAGTCCCGACAAAAGTCCTGACAAAGTAGAAATTGTGCAGAAGACCATAGTAAAGTTGCGGATAATATTGATCATAGTAAAGTTGTGGATAATATTGATCAAGGACTATTGAAGATGCATCCTCTAAAACCAAGTTACGGGATATATACATCCAAAGTCAAGTTAATTATGAGGCCACATCTCCGCACGCCAAGGCGACGCCTCGCATAGGTGATTGATGAGAGTGTTACTGGCCCACTTTCGTTTATGATTTCCTTTACAGTGTGGACCAGATATATCCAAAGTTAATTTTATTATTACAGTGTGCACCAGATACATCCAAATCAGCCAATGTTACATCAAAATTATTAAACATATTTATAATTTTCTGAGTTGTTTTTAATGAGATGATTTAATTTGTATAAAATTTAGTAGGAATTTATTAAAATTACAAGTTTGATAGATAAATTTTGCACAAACAAAATGTTTTTAGAGATAATAAAAAAAAAAAAAACAATTTCAACAACACAAATTAAATTAATATTTCACCTCAAATTTTTAAACCTCATTCAGAAAATCTATTAAAAACTCCAAAAAAATCACATTTAAAACAACTCCATATTTTTTTAACTTCAATTTCAACCAATCTAATATTTAAAACATATACAACTCCATAATTTTTAACTTCAATCTCAACCAACCTAATATTTAAAACATATACAACTCTATAATTTTTAACTTCAATCTCAAGCAACCTATGACAACTCCATAATTTTTAACTTCGATCTCCACCAACTTAATATTTAAAACATATAGCTTAAATCCAATTTCAAAAAGAATATTCAAAGTGATTTCACTGTCGTGTATTAATCATGCTAATTTTTTATAACGATAAATGGAAATTGGCGAAAAATCTGTACGTATGGAAAATAGTAATGCTGACGCACATCACCCTTTCTGAACGGAATATGTGTATACTGAATATTACTCACCCACCTTTAAATCTGTACGTATCGAACATAGCGATGCTTATGCAACCTTTGTGAATGGAATACGTATATGGTGAATATTAGTTACATATTCACGTAAATTAGTGGTGGAGTAAATATAATAGATATTAATTTATCATAAAGTTCAAAATACATCGCTTATAATAAATTTTAACAAATCATAAATATTAATTAAATTATAATTTTATTTTAAATTATTATTATTAATAATTATAAAAAATTAATATATAAGTTAAATATATATGTATTTAAAAATATATAAGATAGATTCTTAATCATAGAGATTTATTTTTATTCTATTATGGAGATTCTTAATTATAGAGATTTAGTGTCATTCTACTATAAAAATTATTAATTTGTAAATAGTTTTTGTTATAATATTATGAGTTAATATTATGACTTATTTATGAAGCATGTCAAAAAAAATATAACTCACTCCATATATCATATATATATGGAATTTTTTTTAATTAATCAATTTAATTAAAAATATTAAAAAGACATAAATCTTAATCATTGATTTGTGTATATTACTAAAAGTATTCTAAAATATTTCATAGAAATTAAATCTCAAATTAATCTTATTTTAAAATAAAACACACCTTTCTCTCTACAAATGTCTTTGAAAAATTTAAGAATTCCACTTGAATTTCAAGCAAAATCCTCCTTAAAAACAAGAAAATCATAATGAAAAAAAATATAAAAAAATAAAAATAAAATTTCAATTTTTTAAAAATATAAATAAATAATTTATATTTAATACTTTACTAATATTTTTAATTATATATATAACTGAACAATTAAGATCTAAGTATCTCAACAATTTTTCAATGTCCCAACCTCCACACCTCATACCCTTATGTTCTAATTACAAATTCTCAAAATTATATATAACACATAAAGATTATATATAACATAGTAACATTTATTAGGCTCATTTAATTTATATAGCTATACTTTTATATATGAAAAAATTAACATAAATGATTACTTTTAATGAATTTGTATTTAGTTCCCAAAAAAAATTAAAATGTTTAAAAAAATGACTAATGTGTTGTGTTAGTGATATTTTGTGGTGCTTTTTAAATGAGGAGGTATTTGTGTGTGAGGAGACAAGACAAGCACTTGTAATATTTTGTGGTGTTTTTTAAATGGGGTATTTGTGTGAGTAGATATGACCAACATTATATAATATTGGTCTTTGTGGGTCATGTAAAGTTTAGTTAATTGAAGGGCAGTAAGAGAAGGATTTATTTTTTTGGATATGATAAATATTGTGTTGTGTTAGTGATATTTTGTTGTGCTTTTTAAATGAGGTATTTGTGTGTGAGGAAATAGGACGAGCACTTGTGATATTTTGTGGTGTTTTTTAAATGGGATATTTGTGTGAGTAGATATGACAAGCATTACACAATACTTTCTTTTGTGGGTTATGTAAAGCTTAGTTAATTGAAGGGTAGTAAGAGAAGGATTTATCTTTTTGGATATGATAAATATTGTGTTGTGTTAGTGATTTCTTGTTGTGATTTTTAAATGAGGTATTTGTGTGTGAGGAGACACGACAAGCACTTGTGATATTTTGTGGTGCTTTTTAAATGGGGTATTTGTGTGAATAGATATGACAAGCATTACACAATACTTGCTTTTGTGGGTCATGTAAAGCTTAGTTAATTGAAAGGTAGTAAGAGAAGGATTTATCTTTTTGGATATCATAAATATGAAAGAGTATGATTTCAATATTCATTTGGTAGAATATTCGAATGGAATAATCTTAATCATGTAATGAGTTTTGGAGAAATGATTGGGAAATGGAGAAATTGTGTTTCATGGTGGTTGTGGTCTTGCATCTATGTTTAGTTCTTTTAGTTTTATTATGAACTTTCTTGTATGTTTAATAGTATGAAGTGTCATTTTTTATGGTTTGTCTTACTTTCATGGCTATGAAGGTAGAGTTTTTTTCTCTACAATTGAGTGAATTATTGTGGGTTAGTTCGAAGGGTTTTTATATGGTTTTCGTCTTCAGGTGGGTGGTTTTATTTTATTTTTTTGGCACATTCCCCTCATTTTTAGTGTCTCCTATTTATTCCTTTTGTAACATATCCCCTATCACTCCTATCATTCATCCCTGGCCAAGATGTTACTCAATATTACAATGCAATCGAAATCTAACACGAAAGATGTTATTTGTGTTGTCAATAGGCATGTTAGGGGTTCCTTGCACCAAGTCCATTGTCTCTTCACTCACACTCAAATTGATGCCATGAAAGTGACTTCTAGTTACTAGTGTCACTTCCCCATTATGGTCAAGGAGAAGGTTTCATACACTAAATATTTAGTCAAGTATAAATTTAGGAAACTATCAAACAAACACATTTAAGAAAAACTTAGGAATTAGATTCTAGACATAACATTGTCTCATTCCATAGACACCAATTTTTTTATGTCAAAAGAGATCTAATGCTTGAACAATTCTTTCATGGAACAGGTTATGGAGGAGAAGGATAAAAAACAACAAGCAATTATCCATAAAGTTGATCTCATGAACGAATATTTGAAGCAATTTAACAAGTAGTTTATAACATTGATGTCATACTAATAGATGCAAATGATATTATACATAACCCAAAAATAGCAATAAATAATTCTTAGGAATATGAAGGTACCCATCCAAAAATATTATAGACACCTCCTCTACCACTTATTAATTGATTAAAGCAGTGTGGGTTCCCATTTTATCACTATTCAAGCTTTCATTATGCGGTTTTTTCTCTTTGCAATGAAAAATCTTCTGCACAATACTTTATACACATGGAAACTGAAGTCATAAATAGATATACATGTTGGCATCATTAGCTTACATCCATGCTTTCCATATCAGCCATAAGCCACCACCACACTTCGAGGATTGTTTTGGGGAGTGCATAGATGGATTTCATTGGATTTGCACTCCGCAAAAATGTGACAAGCATAAAACAAGGCTTGGCAAAATGTACTCCAACATAGTGATAGATGCTAATAAATCAAAATTCGAAATATTTAACCTTAATCATACTACACTAATGGCATTATTACTAGAATCGAGGTTGTTGGAATGATACATGGAGCAATGATAATTAGAGTAGTCATGGTTGAGAGTAGTGTAAGATGGTGGAGATCTAAGCAAGGAGGAGCTATGTTAAGACTCGACTTGCTCTTTTCGATCAATTCTTTTGCTTCCATCAAAGATAAAGTGCAAAGGAAAGAAAATAATTATAAATTGAATTGCATAAACTTCAGGTACTGATTTTAATTACAAGTAAGAAAACGATGTAGAGAAAAACAACTTAACTATAAATTACAGGACATAAACTCCATGCACATAATTAGATTTACAAGTTTTTGTGTAAAGAAAACTTGAGCAATGATGAAGATATTTGAATGCTTAAGGAAAAAATTGCAGAATAATCACAACGGTCCCAAATACCATAAACATAATTATTGAATATTAGTTTTTTGTCTGAGGTCATCTTGCTTATCATATCTAGCAATTTAAAATTGTAGTTATTTTTTTATCATATTTAGCAATTTAAAAATTGCATTGTCCTCCTCGTTTTGTTTAGCGATATGAAATTCAAATGGGAATGAGGTCGAAAGCCAACCATATGGATCTGCTGATATGAAGTCCAAAATAGAGTCAAATTAATAATGGAACTCGAATCAAATGAGTTCAGAAATTATCAATAGAATAACAACGACATGGGATCATCTTTTTTATGTTCAAATTACTTATATTGGAGGCGTGTTGTGCGGGGTGGATTTTAAAAGAGCTATGACTGTGTTAATGCAATAGGCTTAAGTTGCGAGTATTTTTGTCCAATGCATTAAACTCTACGAGTTTGGAGGTGTAGAGCTTTTCTTGTTATGTGGATATCTATGTTATAAATAATGTTTTTATTTATGGCAAGGGAAAAGAATATTATTGTAACGGCACAAGTGGTTGCAAGAATAATGCTCAAGGTTTAGTAACTTTGGAGCCAATTCCATATTAGAAGATCATCTTAATAGCCCTTGGAACTTTCTTAGATCATAGATATCAGAAAGATAGTTTCAACAGTATATTGAAGGATGAAAAACACCTCTTGGATTGAAAGTTATTAATAATCAAAGTTATGAAAGTAAATTCAAAGTTCAAGAACCCCTCAATACAGTCAGTAGCCACGTAGGTGCAGGCATTGACCGCATGGACGAATAAAAGCTTAGGAGGGATAGTGTCAAGAGGACATGGCAGAAAACTCATCTCAGACCTTAGAATCTCAGATGAAAGCAACCTTAGAAGAAAGTGAGATGGACATATTAATTTTTTCTCTGATCTTCTACTTCACAGCTGTACGAGTTAACGCAGCGGAAAAACAAAATCACACACACATCAATTTAACATGAAGACAAGAATTAACGTGGTTCACCCAACCAATATAGGCTACATCCACCAAACAAAGGTATCATCAATCTTATTACTCAACAGGAGATTACAATAGCAGATCTTCACATCTGCACTTCCTCTTCCTCACACCTCACACACATTTGCCTCTACAGGCTTACAATTTATAGATGAGAGAAGAAACTGAATAATAAATTCTATCACAACAAAAATAGGATAGAATATCTCCTCATCAAGATTTAATGCAATCAGTTTTGCAACAAAAAACTATTGTTGGCATACAAAATTTCAACAATCTCCACCTTGACAACAATTAGCCTGATACCTTGTTTCTTTATTTTCATTTTCTGTGCAAGCCAAGAGAAGCTAGACACCATCGTAGCTTCTCTAATAAAACTGGTTTCATGAACATTTCTGCATAGTTTTCCTTTGTATGCAATTTTTCAAGAGAGACTCCCTATTCAGTGATAACCTGTCTTACAAAATGGTACTTTATAGGTATATGATTTGATTTACTATGATAGGTTGGATTTTTAGCCAAGTGAATTGCACTTTGACTATCACAAAATAAATTTATGTTGTCTTCCAGCCTACCAAATTCACCAAAAAAACCTTTCAACTAAACCACTTCTTTGCAAGCATGTGAAGCAGCTATGTATTCTGCTTCTGTACTGGATAAAGCAACAATGTTTTGTAGCTTTGAGATCCAGCTAATAGCTCCACCTGCAAGAATAAATACATATATTGAAGTTGACCTTCTCTTATCCAAATCACCTGCAAAATCAGAATGAACATATATGCAAACAAATTCACCACTTATGTTATAAGTGATACAATAATTACTTGTGCCTCTCAGATACCGAAGCACTCATTTCACTGTGGCTCGGTGTTATTTCCCTGGATTCGCCATATACCTACTGACAACCCCAACTGCATGTGAAATATTTGGTCGTGTACAAACCATCACATACATCAAAGTTCCTACTGCATTATCATAAGGTATTCGAGACATATATTACTTTTCTTCATTTGTATTAGGACATAAACTTGAAGAAAGCTTAAAATTGGAAGCTAAAGGGACTGAAATTGGCTTCACATTGTTCATACCAAACCTTAAGAGTATTTTCTCAATACACTTCTGTTCTGATAACCATAGCTTACCATTGCTCCTGTCTCTGAAAATATCCATGCCCAAAATCTGTCTTGCTGCTCCTAGATCTTTCATATCAAACGTCCTATCCATTCGAGCCTTTAACCTGTTGATGTCAGTTATGATTTTTCTTGCTAAAAGCATATCATCAACATATAATACTAAGATAATGAATATGCCATTACTTAATTTCTTAAAGTAAACACGATGATCATATTCACTTCTTATATAATTTTGGCTCATAATGAAATTTCTTATACCATTGTCTCGGCGACTGCTTCAGGCCATACAATGATTTCTTGAGCCTACAGAAAAATTTCTTGTTGCAATTTTGAGCAAAACCTTCAGGTTGTTCAATATAAATCTCTTCATCTAGATTGCCATGTAAGAATGCAGTCTTAACATCTATTTGTTGTAATTCTAAATCAAGTAAAGCAACTAATGCTAAGACAATCCGAATTGAAACAATTTTAACAACTGGTGAAAATATCTCATGAAAATCAATTCCTGCTTTCTGAGAAAAACCTTTCGTGACCAGCCTCACTTTATACCTGTTTTCTTTATCATCAACACCCCTTTTCAATTTGTAAACCCATTTACATCCTACAATTTTTCTGTCTTTAGGAAGTTCTACCAGATCCCATGTGGCATTCATGTCTAATGCCTTCATCTCATCCTTCATAGCTTCTTTCCACTTATCACTGTTAGAACCTTCTACAGCTTCCTGATAGCATAAATGTTCATCATCATTAGCGGTTAAAGCAACTGAAGTAACATAATCATAATACCTTTTAGGAGGATGTCTGATTCTCATGGACCTTTTCAAATATGTTTCTAGCTCTTCCACAATTTGCTAATTATTATCTGTAGGAGCTTCTTCATGATCTGCATCTAAAACTTTTTCATCTTTACTATCATCAGTATTTGAACTGGTTTCAAACTGAATATGTTGAAACTTAGGTACATTTTCCTGTTTCAATTTATTTTCTACATCTGGATTATCAAGTGAAGATTCATGGAATTTAACA
The DNA here is from genome assembly GCA_034641835.2 of Pinus albicaulis. Classification (NCBI taxonomy): domain Eukaryota; kingdom Viridiplantae; phylum Streptophyta; class Pinopsida; order Pinales; family Pinaceae; genus Pinus; species Pinus albicaulis. The sequence goes on from CM076575.1 coordinate 590,712,718, forward strand.
TCTCTGTTAATGATGATCTTGTGAGTAGTAGGATCCCACAACATGTATCCCTTAATCCCATCACCATATCCAAGAAATATATATATTTTTTATTTAGGATCTAATTTAGAACGCTGATGTTTTGGAATTAGAGCATATGCATCATAACCAAAAAATTTCAGTTTAGAATAATCACAAGGATGACCTTTCCATACCTCTTGAGGAATTTTTCATCCTATTGCAGTTGATGGCAATCGATTTATCAAATAGCAAGCCATAGATACTGCTTCTGTCCATAATTCCTTCTACAAATTGGCATTACTCAACATACTTCTTTCTCTTTCTAAGAGAGTCCTGTTCATGTGTTCAACAACTCCATTTTGCTGAGGAGTATAAGAAGTAGTTCTATGTCTTTCAATCCCAACTTCCTTGCAATAATTATCAAATTCCTTTGAAGTAAACTCACCACCGTTGTCAGTTCTTAAATATTTAATGGTTCTTTCAGTGATGTTTTCTACTAATGCTCTAAACTGCTTGAAAACTGTGAATACATCAGACTTTCTTTTTAACATGTAGACCCATACGTTTCTAGAGAAATCATCTATAAAAGATACAAAATATGATGATCCTCCATATGAGGTTGTAGGAGATGGACCCAAAACATCAGAATGGATATAATCAAGGATTCCTTTGCTAGTATGTTTTCTAGTTTTAAATTTCTACTTGCTTTGTTTCCCATAAGTACAGTGTTTGCAGAAATCTAACTTCGAAGATTTTAAACTAGGAAGTAACATATGCTCAAATAAATATTTTAATCCTCTTTCGCTCATATGGCCCAACCGTTGATGCCATAGTCGAATAGAATCACTGTCGTTTTCAGATACAGTAGAAGCATGATCTGACTCTGTTCTTCCTTCTAACTGAAAAATATTTCCAACCTTCTTTGCTTTCATTACTAATAATATTCGTTTGTAAATTTTCATTACTCCACCTTGAATAAAAGTTTTATATCCATTTGTGTCTAACACTCCTAGAGAAATAAGATTTTTTCTGAGTTTAGACACATGTCTTACATCAGTTAAGATTTTATTTGTCCCATCAAACATTTTAATCTGGATACTTCCAATTCCGACAACATTATATGATACATCATTGCCCATGTAAACTACTCCATCATTAATTGACTGATAAGATTTAAACCACTCTTTATGAATGCACTTGTGATTGGTTGCACCAGAATCTGACAACCAATGTTGATCATGATTTAAAAAATTAACTGATAGAACTTCATCACTTATACCTGAATCGGATGCCGAACCTGAACCTGTATCTATCGTGTTTGCCTCTTTGTTTTCTATTGAAGAGTCTCCTTTGGATGTTTGTTGTGTCTTCCAATAGTCCTTCTTCAAATGTCCTGATTTGCCACAAAACCAGCATTTTAGCTTACTCTTCTTCCCTTTCAATTTTGATCGAGAGTTTTTTTTTTTACTGAAGCATTTTTCTTTAGATTGACCTCTAACCATCATTGCTTCTGATGAAGAGGCTTCTAAGATTGACCTTTTCCTGGTTTCTTCAGCCATCATAGCTCCAACAACATCATTAAATTCAAGGGTTTCTGATGAACTAAGACTTATAGAAGTAACAAAATTATCCCATGACTCGGGAAACGGGCATAATAAAGTTACAGCCTTATCTTCTAAATAAAATTTTACTTCTATGCTATCTAACTACATAAAGAGAGTATTAAAGGTATTCAAATGATCAATTATTGATGTACCTTCCTTCATGTGCAAGTTGTACAACTGTCTTTTCAGAAGAATCCTGTTGGTTAAGGATTTAGTTATGTACAGTTTTTCTAACTTTGTCCGTAAACCAATGGCTGTTTTCTCTCACACAATGTTAAATAAAACATCATCCGCCAAACACAATCATATGTCGCTCAATGCTCTATCATCGATGTCACTCCGTTCGTCATCTGTCATGGAAAAAGGTCATTTGGATTTTCCCAAAAGTGCCTTTGCCACACCTTGTTGAACGAGTAAATCATGCATCTTAACTTTCCAAATCTCAAAGTTATTTCGCCCATTAAACTTCTCGATCTCAAACTGAGCACTTTGATTTTTTTCCATAGTTAGTTTAAATTTTAAATCAAATTAATAATTTGATAAAAAAAAACCATTTTCAAAACATGCAATTATCTCACCAAATTATAAAGCCACAAACTGTAAATAGAAAATACTAAAAAAAATGAAGATCCCGAGTTAACAAAGTAAAAAATAACTAATACTCTTTTGAATATGGAATTCGGCCTACCACCCAATTACCCTCTATTTCAAGACAACCCCTTTAAATTCCTTGGGGAATGCACAAGGGCCGAGATGATCTTTTGAAACAGTTTATGGCTTCCAATTTGTAAAGTTAAAACCTTGGGCCTCCAACCCTTCAATTTGTCTTAAATATAGAGCAGAAATTCTTCCCACGCATTATACCTCTGCACAAACGTTTTTCCAAAAAATCGAAGTTCTTCCTTAAGCTCACAACATTGTTCAACCGCTTGCAAAGAATCCACAAACACTTGAATTCTCATGGCAGAGGCGTAGAGGATAATATTGTTCTAACTCTCGCATGAGAAGTCCGTTGTAAGGAGCAGGCGAGTATCAAAAAGATTATAGCAAAGAAAAAATCCCAGCCGATTTTCTCTTTTTAGCATTTATCATTGTGCTGAGACACTGCTCATTCACAAACATAAACTCGTTGTAGGAGTTAACATAGCGGAAAACAAAAAACAACCATTGGTAAAGGTATATAAACGTTTCTGTCAGCCAGAGACAGCGACTCATGCACTCCCTCACGGCAATCACCATCGGCTCCACCTGCTGCAACATCCATTTGACATTTCTTTTCATTGTGTAGTGTTCATGCTGCCCATAGCTAACAGCATTACTTCATTCCTCCAGCTCACAACAAATTTTATTTTAACGTTCCACTGGCTTTGTGGTGCTAGAAGCCAAGCTCGACCCGTAAATTTCTCTAGACAAACAACCACGCAGATTGCAGCACTGCTATGCGCTCACACAATTGTTCTTGACATCCACCAGATCCTCCCACTGGAACCGTCGAACCAAAAGCTACTGCAGAATGGTCAAACCACAAGCTCTGATACCAATTGTATGAGTTAACACAGCGGAAAAACAAAATCACACACACAACAATTTAACATGAAGACAAGAATTAACATGATTCACCCAACCAATCTGGGCTACATCCACCAAACAGAGGTATCGTAAATCTTATTACTCAACAGGAGATTACAACAGTAGATCTTCACATATGCACTTCCTCTTCCTCACACCTCACACACATTCTCCTCTACAGGTTTACAATTTATAGATGAGAGAAGAAACTGAATAATAAATTCTATCAAAACAAAAAGGATAGAATATCTCCTCATCAGGATTTAATGCAATCATTTTTGCAAAAAACAACTATTGTTGGCATACAAAATCTCAACAACATCTTGGACCTTGAAAGCTTATGGATCTTGAAAGAAACCCCTTACAGATTTATCTCAGATACACCTTGATTTATCGTCGAGATTTGTAGTTGTTCAATATAGAAAGCTTGAATCCGATAGTTTTTACATTAAATTTAGCAATGAAATTCAGAGAAAATCCAAGTCTCAAGATCCCCTCTTCTTCATGCCCTTAGCCACATGGACAAATTGAGAAAAGACACATCACATAATTTCATTGGCTCGTAGAGATTAAGTGGAGACACAATGTCCTAATGACATCATCATGATGTGATGCATATGAGAGCGTGAAACATGGCACAAAAATTTGACATTTTTAGGTACCCAAGTGGGTAAAAAATCGGTGACACGGTGTACCCTAGCAGAGTTGGAAAACATGTGGAAATGACCTGTCATCCCTAGAGCCCAACCCCTAAATAAATTCAAAGATGTACACGTTGGATAACACGTGGCAAGAGAACTCATCTAAATATTATTGTATTGTGTGTCAAGAAGGTAACAATGCATGATGGTAGGATGACGTAATCTTAAAATAAACCTCCTCAGAAGAAACAACCTCAAAGGTTTTTGAAGGGTGCACGGGTGGTAAATTATGAGATATAACTTCAAGACACTGTGACGTATGGCATGGCAGACAAATCATCTCGGACATTTTGTGATTGGCTAGGTTAGACATGTAATATTAGCGGTTATGTGATTGGCCTATGTGGACAGGTCGTCTCAGCAATTATTTTATTGGTGGTAGTGCTAGGTAGGTGGACCTAAAAGAACACAATATTAGAGGAAATGATCTCGACGATATTTCAAGGATGCTCCATTGAGTTTTTGCCTAGAAAATAAATGTTGAGAACTGTAGTTTGGGATTAGGATGAGGTTATGTTGATGGTGTTGGACCCACCAACATTCAAGGGGTACCCCTGATATGTGGTCCCAATTAGACCTCACACCATTTGGGATAGGAAACCCATTTGGAATATGGCTTGGTTACGAAACTCTTAAAGATATTCCTTGGCTCTAACTGTCAGAAAGAGAGATGAGTGCAATTGTGCCTTCAAAAAGCAAGAAGGTGTGCCTGATGAGTGTCCGGTTGTTGGTGTGTCAAAAATATTCTACTACGGAGGGAAAGAGTAAAGTGAGCCCTTAAGAGAGAGGTAATAGTACCACCCTAATAGAGACACACGTAACCAAGAAGGATATGTCTAACATCCAACAGAATAGTCCACAAAAGATGTGATGGTGATTACAACCAATCAATGAGAAATAATTTTCTAGTATGTTGCGAAATATTCCACAAGAATGGGACATTGGTAACAACCATTACAACACATAAAATAACCAAAATATTTCAACTAATTTAGCACATATGAAAGCAAACATGAAATACAAACATTCACATAATACTCTTACAAATATTCATATTACATGTATGAAGAACACGCTGCCATGAAGGCATCAGTTATTAAGTAAAAGTTCCAAGACACGTGTATACAATGCAGACCACTAGCTTTAGTAGTGGAGCATTGGAGCCACTCCTTGCTCCTCAAAAGAACTAGCTTGTCTCTCTAATGCATTGCAGGAGGAGCCAAGGTGAAAAATACTTTTCTCATACAATGAGGGTGTATATATAACCAATGCGGAGGTGATGCTTCACCTTCCTTGTGACTTCATCTACCCTCATGACTATTTGAATTACTATTACTTTTCAACCTTACATGACTCTTCATATTCTATACATTTCCTCTGGACTTCCACTTTACATCATCCACAATATGGTGTGGCATGTGACAACCCATGACATCACATTATGACATGGACTGCTTGATCATAATGCAATGTCAAGCCACACCTGCTTCTCCTTATTGTGTATTTTCTTGATAATTATCTTCTGTCCACCTCTGTATGAATTGATGGTAAGGAGTCTTCAATGATCTCAAGTCTTGAGTTCTGGTTGAAAACTAGTGTCCCTTTCCTTTATCTCAATTGATCAACTTGCATATTGAGATACAAATATGTATTTAAGCATGTTTCCCTTCTTCATCTCCTTCTTCATCATATTCCCATGCCATGATAGGTACTTTCATCTGCAATTCACTCATGATGATATGACACAATTCTGACAAATCCCTAGTCTAAGATAGTGCATGTTGATCCATTGATTGAGCCGGAACTGGGTGACAGGCTCAGAAATGGGCTCAGTGACTATGTAATTGTGTAGTTCAAGAAGTTAGGGGTGAAACTTGATCCTTGAGACTATGTAATGTGCAGTCTAGGCTAGACTGAGGAAAACAACTGTGAAATTTTGGAGGTCAGTGTGATAGGCCGAGGGGATGGGAACTAGATCAACCCATTGTGCAGTTTAGGGAGATAGAAGAGACTAGGGAATTTCACAATTGTGCAGCTTAAGAGCACAAATGTTGATCTTGAGGTTATAGATTGGGCAATGCACAATTGAGGCTAGGTTGGGAAGATGGATTGCAAAATTGTGGAGGCCAAGGTCTATGCTTAAGCACTAGAACTACGTAGTGCAACACTATTGGGAGGCAAGAACTATACATTGCACAATACAAAGAGGCAAGAGTCACATCTAGAGGGTTGATATTGTGTAATGTGTAGTTCAAGAAGGTCGAATGGGGGTAAGTTTTTTGGTCAAAATGTTTTCGGAAATTGACTAAGTGCGAGATTAGTGAGGCTAATGTGAAGAGTGATAAGACTTTTAGTATGATCACACACTTATAATTCTTGATGAAAAAACAACGTATATCATCAAGGATAGATGAAAAATTCATTTCCCTCAGTGCGACAAATTTACAAAAACTTACGACAAGTGCGAGACCAGAGATACACTTTGTGACGATCGTGACAACACTTTTGCAACAATGCTTAAAACTTTGGAATGAGTTATACATATATTTACATGGTTATATAAACTCATTTACACAAAGGTAACCCCTTAAAACTACCAAAACAGGATTACACAATGTGAGACAACTAACATGCGAAAATAAAACATTTTTCCTATCTTGCAAAATGGAAGGAAACACTTCAAAAGAACATATGAAATGAGTTTCAATGTTTGCGACAAAAAATTTCAAGACCAAGGAAGGATCCAAAATTGATCATAGGCCAAAATTTTGGAGGGTTTTGTAGCAGCGAAAACACTTGCGACACAGTAGTAGAATTCCAGCTTCTCTGCTTTAGTTAACCATTTCGTGCAATGTCTCAGTTATTCAGGTTTGTATTGATTCCTCATGTAGATTACTTTGGTATCCTCACTTTCCCGGTGAATAAATATGGTCACATTTATACCTTCCTGGTTGAACACAACATAAGATTAAGCAATATAGAAATTTTTCGAGTTGGGAAGGGTAGTGAAGTTCGCGAGCTTTAAATTTTCAAAGTATGATTTTTCATCTATGGTGTTGCTCTACTACCAGTAGGCCTCGACAGTACCTTAGTGGAGTCACTGCAAGAAAAAAAACATTGCTCCGATGTCAGCGAGCCTAGTCAGTACCCCAACGAAGTTGCTTGCTTCACCTCTCTACGGAAGAATTACTTCACTTCTTTCACCTTTATTTATTTATTTTAAATATGTTTATGCTTCAACACATTCATTTTATGGCTGAAAGAGGAATCTCGACTTATTGAGAGCAGGAGAAGTTTTTCCTTCAGAGAAGCATATAGAGACCTCTGATTTAGGTTTTCTGCTTTATATTTTTCCCCTTCTCCTATTCTACTAATTGGATAAGCATGAAATCAGTGAACATATATAATCGATTGTGGGCACAAGGTTTCTTGAATAGACACAATTTCATGATTTAACCAAAACTCTCCTCACGGAAGGATTGTATTTTCCATCGGAACTTCATTGACCAAAAGATATAACCAATACAAGGAAGATGGAATGAAAGTTGTCCAAATGTTGAAGTGTCAACAACCTATTTTCAATTCAGCCACATACAAAGAAGCTGGAAAACACGTTCACACACAACACTTACTTATTTCAAGAAAATAAAACACAAGCAAAAAAGAATAGAAAAAGGCTATGTACATATTGTAGGGAATATCACCATATCATAATTGAAAAGAATGTCTTAAGTCTTGGCCATCAACGGGGAGAGAGTCAATCATCCTCTCTAGTGATTGTCGATGATGTCATGTGTTGGCCAAGCTTTTCATGAATAGTGAATGGTCCAATCCACATGGATTGAAACTTGGTGTGTTTTACTTTTTCCTCATGGGATTTATCCCACTTCAAGACTAAGTTACCCACAATAAAGTTATTCTTCCTTGCAGACTTCGTTTCGAACCACATCTTGGTACTACACTGGTGAAGGGAACATTTTTTTTTTCTTTTAGCCTTTCTTCCTCAACTTATGAAGAGTGTCCATCCTACGCTGAACTAATAAATATGGCTTGACATGGGATTATTGTGAAAGTTGGAGAGAAAGAAAGTAGATTCTAGGTGGAATGATGGCTTATTTTCCATACACCAAGAAGTAAGGGGGTGTGTTCAAAGAGGGTTTTGGCATGACTTGGTCATCCCATAGGGAATTTACCAAAGCGGAGTGCAAGTTCCTTTGTTAAGAGAAGATAGTCTTCTTAATGATATAGATAAGGTTCTTATTTGTGGACTTCACAAGAACAATTCCCTGTGGATAGTAGTTAGTTTAATGTTTCAATACAATTCCATTTTCTAATGAAAAATCATATAATTTTAATAATGAAAAATATGCATTATCGAAAACAAGTGAAGTCAGAATGCCAAACCTAAAAATGATATTCTTCTTAAGGAATTTGATGACTCATGGTCATTTACTTGTTTAAGTGGAACTCCTTTTGTCCACCACATAAGTAGTCTGTAACAGTGAGGATGTAGTGATGTTGCCTTAAAAAATGCGGAAATATTTCTCCAATGAAATCTAAGATGCACCATTGAAATGGTTCTTCCACTATGATAGGATGCAATGGGGTGACCAAATTCTTGTTTTTATTGATACACTTTAATATATCAGACACTTGTGGGCATAGGCTTGAGCATATTTTAATAACATGGGCCAATATAAACTAGCCCACATAGCTTTATGTGTAGTTGTGCTACCAGCGATGTGTCCCCCGACTGGTCTCTTCTGGAGGTCACACAGTAATTTCTCTTAATCGTGTGCTTCTAGGAACCTAGTAAACACTCCATTATGGTTCTTTCTGAAAATAACCCATGCACCAATTGATAATATAATGCTTTAATTATAAGTTCCCTCTTCTGCCATGTAGCTAATTGGTAGGGAACGGTGCCATGGTCAAGGTATTGGTGCACATTTGTGTACTAAAAGTTTGTGATATTAGTGGGGGTAGTGTGTTCAAAATTTTACATTTATATCTCTTGATCCCATCTGGAAGGATCTTCTTCTTTTATATCTACTGCTTCTGTTTATAGCCGACATAAACCATGGCCCTTAATTATGTGAACTGGATTGAACTATAAGTATTACTCTCTTCTAAACTAGTCATCTAGTTCTCTCTTCTCTCACCCAATTCTTATTAAAAGAATAGTGATCTCACTATTGGGTTCATGATGACAGGGTAGTTAAGTTCAGGTCCTTCACGACTAGCACTCATGAAATATATTGGACGCTCATTTTTCTGATCATCCTTTTGCATAAGCACAACAACAAGAGAAGTGTCAGAAGCCAACATGTAGAGCAGAAAATCTTTGCTAAAATCTGGGTTGTATAAAGTAGTTGCTTTTGCAACAATTTTCTTAATATGGCAAAATGTGTACTTTTCCCTTTTGTCCCATTTGTAAATCACATCCTTCTTTACCATCTCATGTATTGTCTTCACAATATGAGCTTAATCAAAGATGAAATTGTGGAGGAGGTTAATTTTCCCTAGGAAGGACTACATAACTTTCTTGTTCACGGGGAAGGGAATATGCGTAATTTCTTTGACCCTATCCGGGTCTACTTTAATACCACTTTTGTCGATGATATGACCCAAAATATTACCCTCAGACACTGTGAAAATACTCTTTTTTGGATTAAGGGATATCCTATATTTGCATCATCTATCGAATGTTTTGTTCAGGTGGCCTATGTGATTGGATATCTTCTTGGAAAACACTATTAAATCATCAAGATAGACCACTAACTCTATCCGATTAGTCGGCAGAATTCGATGTCCATGGCATGTTGAAATTTCACACCGAAATTGATAAACATAAATGGCATTCTTTTAAATGTGAATGTACCCCACTTCGTGCGAAATGTAGCCTTTAGTTTGTCTGGTTCTGAGACTAGAACTCATTTGTAACTGAAAACCCATCCAACAAAGAAAACATCTCTTCCCTAATAGTTTGTAATAAATATTTCATAAATGGAACGAGGTAATTATCCTTTTCAGAGGCATAGTTCAAGTTGTGGAAATCATCACATAAGCATATTTCCTCGGACTTCTTTCTAACCATGACCAAATTCGATACCTATGTAGAATGACACACTATGTATGTAATTTGAGCATCCAACATTTTCCTCACACTACAAGGAAGAGACCCTCTAGAGGGTGTTTTTGAGGAACCCCATAGAGAAATACCACATACATCCATTTATAATGGAGGTTACTAGAGGAGGTTGGCGAGTAGAGGGTTTTTTGGATGTTTTCCGCTCGGTGCACTTATCATTAAATGTCACCCCGGTGCTCTCATTAGGGGAATTTTGAGGTCTAAAATGGGCCTCCTAAGAAAAATGTACAACCAAAATAAACTTTATAAGAACCAATAGGATTCAAGATGATGATGTCATCCATAATGGATGATTCACCATTTTTGGAGTAAAAAATAAAAATATTAAAAAATAATAAAATAGCAAAAAACTACTTTTTCAACTCGTATTTTAAACTTATCTCCCAAAACTTTTACTCAAATTTCGAGCGGGAGTACTCGTTGGATGCGAATTTAATTCCTCATCAAGGAGTACCCATGTTGCATACTTTCGATGAACTCCTACACGAAAAATGAAATACATAAAAAAACGTGATTGTAATCACGTTTTTTTTATGTATTTCTCATTTTTTAAATATAGTAGAACCCATCGAGTATGCAACATCTCTCCTTGGATGAGGATTAATTTACGCGGCTAACTTGTCTGAAACCCCAGTAAAAATACTTTTGGGAGATAGAAGTTGAAAATATGAATTGAAAAAGTAGTTTTTTCATTTTTCCCTCTAAAATTTGATGATGTCATCAAATCTTATTTGATTTTTTCCACTATTATTTTATAATTTCTTTAGGAGGCCCATTTTAGACCTCAAAATTCCCCTAATGGGAATCGTGAAAGCATCGGTGCACACAAAAACATTGGCACAATGGACACCGTGCACTCCGTACACACCTGCTCAGTGCGTCATATTATTCTATAGCACCGGTGCGTCACAACTCTTCCGTGCCGGTGCATTATAAAACAACGCGCCAAAACCGAAACCACCCGGTCTGGTAGAAAGAAACTGCACTGGTGGATCATGAAAAAACACGCGAAAACACAAACCGACTGGTGTGTTCATAAGAAACATAACCAGTGCGCCTATAAACCACGCGCAATAGTAAAGGGTTAAATAAAAAAAATTACATCAAAAAACCTTGATTTTTCATTTTTCTAGTCCTCCTAAGCTCTCAATTACCGGTGCGCTCTACCATAGAATGGACCGGTGCGCACAAAACATTGGCACATTGGATAGTCTGCGTGATGTACACACCCACCCGAGGTGTCCTATAACGGTAACGCGCAGGTGCTTCACTACTCTTCTGTGCTAGTGCATCATAAAAAACCGCGCCAAAACAAAAATGTCCTGGTGCGTTCTTATCCAAGAGCACTGATGTGCCTATAAAAATCACGCACCTGAATAGCGTTAAATAAATAAAAAAATTATGGCAAAAAAACTGGTGCTTTATGACTATTCCGCACTGGTGCTTTATGAATATTCTGCCCCAGTGCATCATCAAAACATCGCGCCAAAAGTGAAACATCCCAGTGCGATGTTAGGGAACTGCCCCGATGCATCATAAACAAAGCGCCAAATCTAACACCGCCCAGTGCAATTGTAAGTAAGCATACTGGTGCTCCTATAAAATCCCGTGCACCGGAACAGGGTTACATAAAAAAAATTACGGCCAAAAAACGTCATTTTTCACTTTCCTCAGTGCTCCAGAGCTCTCAAGCACTGATGCCATTTCCCCTTCTCTGAGCTGCCCTGACATTGGTGCTCTCATTGCATCCATTGCATGCACTACTGCTTTGCATTAGCCACCAATCTCCATCTTGCATTTTGAAAAACTGTGGGAAATTTTTCTTTTGCAAATTTTACAGCCAATATGCCTCCTCGACGACAAAATGTATAGGTATTTTTCTAGTTTTTCCATAATTAAACCTTTTAGCAGATTAGAATTTGAAATAGCCATTAAAAAAGAAAAAACAATTGTCACGCGGTGCACCTTAGCTATTTGATTCGCACCGAATAATGGTGCTACCTGTAAAATTTATAGGCTGCACCACCACCAGTGCTAACAGTATCCGCACCGTTTCTAGGGCGGTACTAAAAGGCGCCCCACATAATTTTAAATTAAAAAAATATAAAATGAAGTGCACTCATTTAGCTAGGCACACTGTTGACCATTGGAATCGTAGTGCAGTGCATTGACAGAATTATCCGCCCCGGTGTATGTTAGCACACTGTATTCGGCATTTCGAGAGGGTCAACGGTGCAGCCAGCTAAAAGACCACACCGTCGACTATGTAATTGTCATGAATTCGGTGGCATATATTTCAGTAAGCACACTGCTATTATGACCTTAGATATAGTCAACAGTGCTTGAAAAAAATACAGCTACACCGAGGGCGGTGCATTGTGTTTCATTAGGGGCACCGCCACCGGTGCACTACAAACTTAAGCCACACTGGAAGCGGTGCATGACTGTTTTGTTTGGTACACCGACTCGTCTATTTTTTTTTCAAAAAAAAAAATTAAAAAAAAAATATATATATATATATATATATGTATGTATGTATATTCTTAAATACATGTTTGTTTTAATAAAAAAAAATTATTTAATATATATATATATATATGTGTGTGTGTGTGTGTGTGTGTGTGTATTCCTAAATACATGTCTGTTTTAATAAAAAAAAATATTTAATATGTCAATGATTCAGATAGAAGAGGAGGAACAACAGCAACAACAGGTGGAATAGTATGACAGGATTCGCCAATGGGAGGCCCGAGAGAGGGAGAGAGATGCATACCCTCACCCTATTACAACAAATACCCAGGGGATGCTTAGGCAGGTAGGCCTCCTCAAGTTCTATGAGGAGGCTACTTCCCTAAAGGCCCATAGTGTGTTTTTGAGATATCTTATCCGTAGGTGGAATGCCCACTGACAGGCTTTCCACGTTGATCTTGACCAGTGGTACACACCCACTAAGGAGGATATTTATTTTATTACAGGAATATCAAGGAGAAGGGTGGATTTTCCCTCATTCCCAGGCATGCCAGTTGGTTGTGTAGCAGGGAGTTAGTTATTTTACTCCCAGAGATACATTGGAGCACATGTACAATCTCCTTCAGAGTTTTAGGTACCTGGAGGTTAGTTACGTATAGGTGCATTTGGTAGACAGGATGTGCAGTGCCTCTCACTTATCATTTTGACCATTTCACACAACACCAGTGATGGGCAATGCATTATTTGCTCGCTTTTATATTATTTTGATTCTTTAGTATAGCAAACACGACTTGTCAGGTGATCTTTGATTTTTTTGCAGCAGTTTTGTACGGCCTTAGATAGATGTCGTGCTCATGCATAAGGGAGGGTTAACCTCTCTTTTGCTTCAGAGTTGTTTTGTTTATTTTTTGAGATGTTTCCAGAGATGAGACCTAGTTTTGTTTGACAGCCTCGTAGGCCGATGTTTGAGGCCTGGATGCACATGTGGGGGAAGATGATGCCCAAGAGGGGAGACACTATGTTTCTAGCTAGGATATCACATGATGCACTAGACTTACTAGCCAGTGGTGATGGGCTTCATCCATTCATTATGGTCCCATGTCCTTATGCTGGATTAGATTAGCGAGGGTGTCCCAACATCCTCTTCACAGATGATGAGCCGCCAGATGATAGAGGTAATATTACTGTTTTATTTATATTTATTCTAACATGTTCTTTAACTTGTTTTTATTAAATTGTATAATGAAATTGTCTAATTATTATTGTGTACTTGTATATATTTTGCAAATATTGGCTCTTTTGATGGTGAGGAGATGCCGGATCCACCACATGATGCAGGTGTGGATCCTGATGATGATCAAGACATGGCTGATGCCGAGGATGATCATGATCAGGATGAGGCTGGTGCAGTAGAGAGACATACTCTTTCTCATGGTGCACTAGTACTGCCTTTTGCTAAGCGCAATTGGCCTAAGACTAGATATAGGATGGAGTTGGGCAACCAACTCAGTGCATTGATTGTTGAGGCAGGCATCAGGCCCGCTCATTACAGAGACATACATGCCGATGATAGGATGTTACAGATGTGGAGAGGCATTCCGCTTGACATGTACAGCCTGATGCGGCATGTCATAGGAGCTATGATAGTTGTTACGCGACTCAGGAGGATTATCTATAGCTATAGTCGTATTCGAGCCATGGCACGTGATGGACAGTCCACAAGCAACGACTCATCATCTCATGATCGTTCACCTTGTGCTGTGCCCGATGAGCATGAGGCTCCACTAGCAGCATCTAGCAGTCATCATGGAGATGAGGCTGGACCATCGGCCACGTCCAGTCAGTAGCCTGCAGCATCCATCAGTACTAGTCATGATCATCAGCAGGCTGGACCATCGACCGTCGAGGTTGCACTATTGACTGAGCAAACCTCCACTACTACTGCTTATAGTGATGATGTAGTACCACCAGTTGATGCATCCATTAGTACTAGTGATCATGATCATGAGTAGGCTCAACCATCGACCGTCGAGGCTACACCCTTTACTGAGCAGGCCTCCACTTGTACTGTTATTGATATTGTTATACTACCACCAGCTGATCCATGACATATATATATATATATATATGTCATGGATCAGCTGGTGGTAGTTAAATGACCATGATATTTATTAAATATTATGTCGTGATTGTAATTGAAATTTAAATTTTAATTGTATGAAAAATTGTAAAATTGTATTTGTATTTGTACTAATTGTAATTTTAACTGTACTTGTATGTAAAATATTTAATGTAAAGTTTTAAGTGTAATTGTAATATTTAATTTATTGTGAAATGATTGTAATTGTATATATGAAAAAGGTAAAATTGTAAATGTAATTCTAATTGTATGTAAAACTCTAAAATTTTAATTGTATTTGTAATTGTAATTTTAATTGAATTGTATGTAAAATATTTGTAAAATTGTATTTGTAATTGTCACTACAAGAAAAAAGGACATTGGTGAGGGTCATGCTTGTGACGGACCTTTAAGGTATGTCACCAATGTCACATATGGTGACAGTCCTTAAAAAAGCATCGATGTAAGTGTATATAGTGATGGTCCTTTAACGTCCGTCACCAAAGCCATTTTCAATGACACTTTTGGTGAAGGTCGTTAAAGGCCCATCACTAATTCTGTCTTTAGTGACACTTCTAGTGACAAACTTTTAATGACCCTCACCAGTGCTATTTTTTGTTACTTTTGGTGACGGTCAAAAAATTTTCATCACCATTGATCATTCCAATGAGTTTTTGATGACGTTATGTTCTTGTTAATATATTTTTTTGTCAAAAGATAACGTTTAATACCATTATTGTGGACTATTTTTTACAATATGTCAAAGGCCATAGTGGTTATATTAAATCATTTTTTAAGAAGTAATTAGTGTGTATCATTTCCCTCAAATAATGACTAGTTGCGCGAATAGAGTTTTCCTATGAGTCAACACATGATTCGTATATATTAAGTTTATTATCTAGGAAATTCCCTTTAGATAAAGTCCCACTAGTGTGTGTAGGAAATATATTATTTAATACATAATCATGCTATATCAATTCTATTAATGAAAAATACCTAACACTCCTCAACAATCTGAGCACAGCTTAAATTAATGCTTTGGCACACACTAACATCTTTTAGAACCTCACATGTCTTGGAACATCTTTGTACCTATAACATCTTGACATTACACTAATGCCCAAGAACATGGTGGCATGTGCTAGCACAACATAGAACTCTCCTAGCATGTGTTGGCATGCATGTAATCCCTAGCATGCCCTGCAACACCTTGGTTGAATTCATTGACATAAATTAGCACTTGGCACACACTGCCACTTGGCATTTATTGGGAACTATTATTAGTATGGTTAGCATGCCCCTTCTGAAAAAGATAAAGTCTTGACTTATTAACCCTCTTATTGTTTCTTCCTTTTGTTTCCTTGAAACTTCTTGACACATATTGACATACCCTGGCACCCAACACATCCTTAACACATGTCATGTATTGGCACTATTTGGCAAATATAATTAGCACACCCTGGAACTCCCAAGAACACTTTGAGACTTCTTTACATGTCTTGATATTCCCTAGCATCCCTTACCAATCCTTATCATAACTTGTCACTCCCTCCTTGGCATGACAACTAGCACTCATTAACACTAGTCCCTAGCACACGTTCCTCGTATTCACTAACTTCCATGAATTTTGACCTAGTGCTCCCTTAATGTTTTGTACTAGTACTCCTTAACACTCCTCAACATGCATTAGAACTCTCTAGAACACCTTGTCACTCTTCAACATGCCCTTAAACTTCATAGCATGCATAACACTCTGTGACACATATTGGCACTTGGCATGTGTTGGCACTTGGAAAGTCTTAGCATGTATGGAATACATTGACATGCCTTGGTATAATCTGGCATGGTTTAATATAAAATTTATTTCAAATCAACTATTGGAAAGTAGATGAGAAGCAACAAAGGAAGACTTGGCACTTAGAATGCACTAAGACTTTGCACTTGGCACCTATTGGTGCCTTGTGTTGGTGTGCCTAGCATGCCCCTCTTGGAAAAGGTAAATTGATAACTTACTAACCCTCTTACGTGTTCATTTCCTTATAGTTTAACTTGTTTCTCCCTTTTGTTGCCTTGAATGTCCCTGGCACACATTGACACACCCTTGCACATCTTGGCATGCCTTATCACTTGGCACATCTTAGCATGTTTGAAATGCCTTCAAACTATCTGATACATCTTAGGATTCCCTAACATGCCTTGGCACTCATGTCCTCACAGCTAGCCTTTACATTTTTTCATGAATTGGGAACCCAATCAATTCCTTAGCTACTGCAGTTCATGTGACAATATTGGCTTGCTTCAATCACAACAACTTGACCAATTGCATCAACTACAAGTAGATTGTCCTTGTACACCTAAGAACTACCTATAACTCATATTATGCCACTCATGTCCAAGCTCAACTTGTCCCACTTGACTAGTTACCAAGACAAGGATCACATGATATAGCCATGGCCATAAAACAACTAAGAAACATAGATTACATAGGAAATATTTCACATGTATGTTTAGCTGGTATAAATAGTAGAACATTATCTGAG
The DNA here is from genome assembly GCA_034641835.2 of Pinus albicaulis. NCBI lineage: Eukaryota > Viridiplantae > Streptophyta > Pinopsida > Pinales > Pinaceae > Pinus > Pinus albicaulis. The sequence continues at coordinate 590,729,871 of CM076575.1, forward strand.
AGTTTGCAAGAACCACAAGATGCACAAGTCACATAAGATATAAGCCGACACATGTCGACTGCCCCAAAACTTATACACAACAATTTACAATATGAAATTATCTAGAATAGTTTAAAGCATGAGCATGTAGCCAAAGTGTGCCACATCTTGTATAAAAAAATAGCTAAAAGCAAAACAATGTTGTGCCTAGCACAAAGTGATCTCCCTTTGTCTAAAACTACTATGTCAAGCCCCGTATAACAACAGTAGGCTCTCCTCCTACAAATCCTATTTTGAACTTCTCCTAACACACTTCGTCCTTAGCACACTTGAATTTTCTCACACTCCTTATCACACACTCTTATTCATTCCTTTCCATGCATTTTGACCTAGTTATCCCTTGATATGCCCTGACACTCCCTAAAACTCTTCAGCATGCATTGACATTTTCCAACATGTGTTAGCATGCCTTTTCATTCCTAATGTGCATGCCCTGACCCTCCCTAGATATCATGCCCTCACAACTACCCTTACTTAATTTGAAACTTGGGAACCCAACCAAGTTCGCTTGACTACAAGAGCTTGACCGAGTTATTGTTACTACAACTAGATGATGTTGTTGAATTGTGTAGCTTGGGAGGCACTCCACAAGCCTAGTGAGATGGGTTTGTGTGAGTTTGGTCACAAAAGAATTTGTGGGCAAAGAATCCAGGCAAAGGGATTTTGGACCCAAGATGGGTTTTAAAATCTAAAATAAAATTAAAAAGGAAAATTAATATTTCCTAATGTATAAGTGGATAAAACTAGTAAGTTATAGAGGGTTCCTAATAGGTCTAGGAAAAACTATTTAAGGAGGCCTTAGGGTGAAGGAAAGAAAATCAAGTGAGAAGGATCCCATTTGATCAAGGGGGCGAAGAGAGATGTAGTCCTAAAGTAGGTCGAGTAAGAATTTCTAAAGGGATGCCATGATCATCCTCCAAGAGCAAGATCATCATGTGAGGGTTCACAAGAATGTTGCATACCTTAATGTCGGTTCGAGCTAGGAAGTAGGATGGCATATTGTTGGTTCTCTTATGGCAGATCGAGCTTAAGAGAGGTTTCTCATGAGAATCTGGGCATGTGATTTCAATGGTGTATTTGTTGAAGGCCGCATCAAATTATGAAATGTTGAAATTTGCAACAAGAAACATTGAAATTGGAAACCGGAAAGGAAAAAAAAAATGCACCCACACTCGCGAGGAATTTTGATGCACCGGGAGTGAGGAATGTGAGGCATCTAATTTATTTTTCCCTTAAATAAATTGGACAATAAATTGTAATTTCATCTCATAACAACTTGTGTCAGTTAACTAAGTAATGTTGACTGAGTTAGCTCAAAAAATACGAGTTGAGGGTCTAAGATGAGGCATGTAGAGGTATTAATCTAATATTTTTGGAGTCTAGTTGCAGTTGATGCATTAGTGGGGTGCAGGTGTGAATTAGTTAACTCAATTAAATGAGTTAAAATCAATTTAAATAGTTCTAACTAATTTATGAGCTAGAGAGAGGTTAGCCAGTGAATCAAATTAGATTTAATTCACAATGAGTGATCAATTAGATAACTGATAATTCACTATTAATAGCAGCATGCATGTCAGTTCCGAGGAAGCCCCAGTTAAGATAGACATTAAAGGGAACATAACTATCAGTTGTATTTATACTAAATTTCCCATGTGCAATTATAAAGTCATTGGGATGCCATGATGGGTTACACAATCAAGGAAAAATGATTTTCATAATTAATAGGGAGATAATTCCCTAGGAATTGCATGAGTAAGGCAGGTTGAAGGAAGGCTGAGAATTGGCTAAGTACTAAACCGAGTGTGCTTAGATCAGAGAGATACAATTGGGAGAGTGTTGGAGAATATCATGAGAGATTAACCATTGTATTGTTTCATGATTCCTTGAATTAATACACAATAGAGATAGAGGGGTTTTGAGTAGTTGCTTTCCCCAGATACATCTTGTGTTGTGCAATTGATAATTTATTTCTCTTACTTATATGTGATTGTGCGATCATGTTTTGTTTCTGAAAATTTTAGGAAGGATTCAACATCTTGTTTTAGTACATTACATAATAAGATTGAATGTCGGTGGTTATATTTTCTACATGGTATCAAAGTAGGAATTTTTTGGGTGGCGATTTTGCAGATAATATTTGAAGATTTTGGTGTAAAAATTAAAAAAAAAAAGAATATAATTTGGATTCCTTGCGAAAAGCTACCCAAATGGAAAATCAATTCAGAGCTTGGATGAGGAAGATATTGTCGATTTAAAATAAAATATTTTTTAGAAACTTTTGTAATGGCAAGACAATTACAATGTGTTCGAGTCAAGAACCTATATGCACTTGAGGTACCAGATGCATGAAAAGCTTTGAGGAGCAAAGCAGAGGTTAGAGACTTGGCTATTGAGAGGGAGTACAAATTACCTCTCAACATGCATCCTTAGAAGCAGCTTCAGAACGTTTTGGACCAGCCACAATTGGAGAAGAAAAGAGGAGACCGAGTGGAATCGTCCACTCAAGTAGAGACCTCCACGAGGGGGAAATTTCGATCCAGATGGGCAGAGGGAACACATGCAACCATACCTCCAGGTGAAAGGTGGGGTGATATGTAGACATAATCCCAAGGTAATAAATTTGGGGAGGGTCCATTGAGATAGTGTGTCTCATGGATCAAACCTAGCTACGAAGAGTCCATAGTACAAAAATAGCAAGAAGGATCAGTTAGATTGATGCAGTCAGATGTCAGGAAGACATAAATCAGAGTGACAGATGTTAGATACTGGAGCACGTATCAGAATTGAAAATAGTGCAAAGGGCATGGATGCAGATGCTAGCAACAACACGGAGAGTCCAGTAGACAGGTGCAGTAGTTAGCAGCAGTAAAAAGACTCTAATGAAAAATGCATTATATTGATTTAGTTGTTTGGAGGCTATTCAATTTCAGGATTTGTAGGTGAAAAAAACATTAGATAAGTGTTGCATGCAAAATTCCAAAGGCACCAAATGGGATAAATTGAATTCCTTTCTTGTTGAGAGGGAGTGTTGAAATTTGCAACAAGAAACAGTGAAATCGGCAACCATAAAGGACAAAAAAAAATACAGCCACACTGGTGAGGAATTTTTATGTACCAGGAGTGAGGAATGTGAGGCATCTAATTTATTTTTCTCTTAAATAAATTGGACAATAAATTGTAATTTCATCTCATAACAACTTGGGTTAGTTAACTAAGTCACAATAACTGAGTTAGCTCAAGAAATTCAAGTTGAGGTGATCAAGGTGGATATTGGTGGCCACCCGCTTATTCCACTTGGGCCCTCACCATTGTCTCTTTCAGTTTTTTAGTTTCCTTAATTATAGCACAGTTTACTATTTTTGTTAGTTTTTTGGGTCCTAAACTTCCGCTGCAGTTTTGAGGCCCCAAAAAACATTTTTTGGTCATGAAAGTTTTACTGATTTCATAGAAATTACATTAGTAGTTGTAATCCTTAGAGATATCTTTCTGATGAGGTATCATGCACATCAAACGAAGATCATATGACCATGTTATGACCACAGGAAATTGGTTGCCTAACTACCCTCAACATGGCCCATAAACTCTTGGTGTTACATCTCCTCGAGTTAGGGTTTTCTCTTATTTTTCAATAATAAAAATGTCCTTGAGCCTTATTGTAACACAGCTCAGAGGCATGTAGTCACCACATCTCTTCTCAGAGATAAGCTACCATCACCCGAGCTAGTTTGTTTTCCATTATGTATGTAAGCATTTTTTTAGTATTTGATATTAATGAAATGGAGTGTTATTCCTACTGCATCTCTGTGTTTATGTTTATTTTTGTATTTTATTTTATTCCTACATATTTCTGGATCATTAGGGTCTAAGATGAGGAATGTATATGGATTCTAATATTTTTTGGGTCTAGTTGCAGTTGATGCATTAGTGGGGTGTAGGTGTGAATTAGTTAACTCAATTAATTAAGTTAAAATCAGTTTAACTAGTTCTAACTGAGTGATGAGCTAGTGAGAGGTCCATTGAATTAAATTAGATTTAATTCACAATGATTGATCAATCAAATAACTGATAATTCACTATTAATAGTTGCATGCATGTCAGTTCCGAGGAAGACCCGATTGAGACAGAGGTTAAAGGGAGCATAACTATCAGTTGTATTTATACAAAATTGTCCATGTGAAATTATAAAGTCATTGGGATGCCAAGATCGATTGCACAATCAAGGAAGGTTGATTTTCCTGGGAGCTAATTCCCCAGGAATTGTGTGAGCAAGGCAGGCTAAAGGAAGGCTGAGAATTGGCTAAGTACTAGACCAATTATGCCTAGATTAGTAGGAGACGATTGGCAAAGTGTTGGAGAATCTCATGATAGATTAAGCATTGTATTGTTTCATAATTCCTTGACTTAATACACAATAGAGATAGAGGGGTTTTGAGCAGTTGCTTTCCCTAGATACATCTTTTTTTGTGCGAGTGCGATTGATAATTTATTTCTCTTACTTATATGTGATTGTATGATCATGTTTTGTTTCCGGAAATTGTAGGAAGGATTCAATATATTGTTTTAGTACATTACAAGATCAGATTGAAGCCTGTTGGTTATATTTTCTACATGAAATAGAAGAGAGGGTTGATACGATCTCGTCTTGCGGTGGTTATAAAGACAAAAATAAATGGAGGAGGGCTTTCACTGTTATTTAGAGCTAGAATAGAAGTAGACGCATGCATACTATTGACTGAGCTAACCCTAGTTTGAGCGTCGACATTGAGATCTGAAGTTCATGTCAAGATTCAGTCAAAGAAATCCCTAAAATATATGGATCCATATGAGCTAGGTCGAGTCTCTTATGGAGGCAAGAGTCATGGTTTTTTCTATGGGTGGATAGGGTTTGTTCTACAAAAATTAGAATTACATAAGTATAGTGCCCTAGTTAGGACAGTTTCCTAGCATGTTTAGTTCATAAGGTATGCCTTTAATACTGTGAAAAATTTGTGTAGAAGAAGAGTAGTTGTGACCCTTAAAGTGAGGTTTATTTCTGAAATATAGACCACAGATCTGGAAGATGGTTTGCAGATTCAATATTTTTGGAGATAGTAGATCCAAAGGATGGTGGAACCTGAGCAGAAGATTGAGCATGCAAAAGAAGTGTGCCATGTGAAGAATGGATTGACATATAGAGGAGTTGATTTGGTGGACTATGCATGGAGTTTTAGACAGATATCTGAAGCAACCTATAAAAAATTAGTTAGTGGACTATTAGTGGTTGATTTGTGACCCTAGTTCAGTAATCTACAGATTGTTAGAAGGATGATAAGAGGAGTAGTTCAGATTTATACATAGATTGGAAAACAAAGATCAAATTTTTGATACACAAGAAGAATGATTTTGAAAGGACTCAAACCATTGTTAGGTGGAAGATTTGAAGAGCCCTAGATGAAGAAAATATTGTGAGCCCTAGATCATTAAAAATAATTGACTGTGGTTGGGTAGATTGATGGTAGTCCAAGTATAGTTGGAGGGTTGTTAGGTGACTATCAAAGAAGAGCCCTAACTCTTGTACTTGTGAAGAACAACAAGATTGGTAGAAGGGCAGGTGTATAGAAACTAAGGATGTGCAAACTTTGAAGGACTAAAGTAGCAGTCAAGTGGGCCAAACAACTAGCCCTAGTTCACTATATTGTAGAGGATTAATTAAGTCAGAAGAAGGGAAACCTCCATAGCCCTAGACTTCTCATATTGGATCCATAGTATGGAAAAAGTGGGCATACCAAAGCGTTTTTCACAAATGGATTTGTGAACAATTTGTTACCACTCAAAATAGTAGTGGACTTAAAAGGGGTTCCTAAGAGGGCAACAACTAGGACAAGCGAAACAGTGGAGGCTTAGCCCATTGTCACCACAGCTAAGGCTCCTTGCTCTTCATGAAATTTCACCTATGGGAGGAGTCCCAATAGTTTAGGAAGTCACTTGTATATTATAGGTCAGTGAATAGGTGGGAAGTGACCCTAGAAGCCCTTTCCCTAAGATAGAATAAAGAGTGGGACATGCTTTCCTTTTAAGCAAGGGACTTGATCTTATAGGGAGAGAGGAGGGGGATTGAAGGGTTGAGGGAGAAGAATAAGACTTATGAAGGAAGTTATCAATCCCTAAAATCCTTTGGGAACTTGGATTCCAAAATGGTCCTTGCCGAAAGGCCTTTGACACCAAATGGGACCACACGGGGCCAAGTGGACTCAGCCAAGGTTCAGGGATGGAATTTAGCAACCAATGATGTTCCTATCTTGGAAAATGTGAGGGGAAAAGGATCAGGCAAGATTTTTTACTTCGATGGGTCAAATTGATCCTACTAGATTCTAGCCTTGGGAACACCTATGCAAAACTTGATCTTAGAGCTAGGGCTTGAGGCATCTGAAGATTCCATCGTCAGAATTGGCCCAAATAATGAGGAGAGTGAGGGGACCTACCAATTCAATTGCCTCTAGAAGATCAATTTTTTCCTCTGGCTATATTCTTGGGAAATTTATGCCTTAGGTGACCTAATGGGGCTAGACCTAAGGAAAAATGGAAATTTATGAAAAAAGGGGGGAAATCATTACCCTTTTTGAGGTACTAGTGCATAATTCACTTGGGGATATGGAGTTAGGGGTGATAATGAACAATAATTCAATTTCTTGATCAAGGAGGCCTAGAAAGTCAACTTCGTCCAATGTTAGAGGAAAACAAAAAGTGACCTTCAAGAATTTATACTTCGTACAAGTGGTGCAATTTTATTGAGATAAAATGATATCTAAGACATTTCATTCATCCAATAATTTCCCATACATTAAATAAACTAAATAGACACATAATTCCACATTTCCATCATGCAACAATTGACCCTACATATAGCGAGATTCAATAGTATGCAACACCAAGTAGAATAGTGTTAATTTTTCACTCACAATGTTAGAGAGTATATCCAACCAGCTTCACATTTGCAAAAACAAATCTCTAAGATAAAAATATCCCAATTCAATACATAAAAATGCATCCATCATCCAAAATAGTCCCCCAAGGAAAAATGTGAATTTCTCTAAAGATAGAGAGATCCCAAGTCAAGTGATGATGCAAATGAATCCAACTAACTCCTATTTACATTGATTAAGAGTTGATCGAATTAGCTTATGGGCATACATTAGCCCCTAAACATAAAATAATATGCAAGTAGCCCTAAATTTTGGTGAAAATCCCACCAAACTATCAGACATGGAATAATAAGCCTCATAAGAGGTCAACTGATGCTTAGGGCCTTCTCAGAGGCATACTGGGGTCCATGAGTGGCATAATGATCCATGGGACCCATCAAAAGTGTTGGAAAAGTGGGTGGCCCCTTATTCTTCAAACATTAAACCTGTCGTGCTCTCATTAAACTTGTGGACTAAAAGGGTTGTGTGTGGCCACCATCAACAAGTAGGTCAAGTGTTGTCTTGTTCATGATAGATTAATTGTCAAATGATTAACACCAATACCTAGTTGTATTCCTTGTATCAGTGTAATTGTAAAGGGTCATGATCCATGGTACAAGAGCTCTAGCTTATTGTATTGTAGTTTGTAATATAATGAAGAAGGATTTTCACACTAACACTCCCTGACATGCCCTGGCACTCTAGCATACCTTGGAATTTCCTAACCTGTAAGCTTACTACTCCCTCCTTATCACACCTGAACCTCACTGACACTCCCTAATATATACTCTTATTCGTTCATTACCATGCATTTTTAACTAGTTATCCCTTGCGTTTCCATGGCACTCCCTAGCACACATTGACACACCCTAGCATTTGGAACATCATAGCATGTGTTGGCTTGAGGGATCCTGACCTAGGTTTGGTGTGCAAGGTTTGCCAACAAACCCTATAATATTGGCCCTTTTGGCAATGAGTACCTACTTGCGCAGGTAAAAGTCTCACCTGAAGTAGTATGGGTGGGTGATGGAACCAGGTTTCCGCACCCTGAGAAAGGATAGGTAGGGCAAGCAAAGCTGTGTTTGGCCCTAAGATACCTGGATCACCTTGTTATGTGCAGGGCCAAGCAGGTCGCGTAGATGGGAGCTGCATTTTCTATATCTTTGCTTTCAGGGCTGGACAATCTTCCAGTGTATGGTCCATCTATCTACAATACCTGCAGGACTGTCATGTGGGGTTCGGGAAATCCCTCGCAAAATGCCTCGTGCCCCCATATTTATGGCAGATCAATTGGCCCCATCCCCGAACTGCGATTCCACTTCGCCTCCCGTCCTTGCTTTTGGAGGGGGAATCATCCCTCCCTATGGGAGTTTTCGGTGAGGCAGGGTCTAACTGTACTTCTAACAGCTTTCTCCATTCTGTTACTAGACTATGGATTTGGTAGTCCTGCTCCTCATGGCCAACTGACTAGCAAAACTGGCACCAGCGTCGCTTTGGTTCTAAAACTTTGGTGCCCAAACCGGGGCAGTGGTTGGTATTATGTAGCCCATCTATGCCGCCATCCCTGTACCAGAACATAGGTCCACTTGAGCTCCGTTGTTCTGGGCTGGGCCCTCCTGCTCCCTAATGCCTTGGGCGTAGATCGTTCATCTTTCCTGACACTCGCCATAGTTTCGCGTTGGCTTCCCTTTGAATTTCCCGTTGTAGGTCCTGAATCTCTAGGTGCATGGCCCCGAGATACGCCTGGATCTATTGTACCTTCAATGCAACATCTTTCTTGGGTGTAGCTTCTAGTTTCATGGCAGCTTCCAAAGCTTTATCTTGTGAGTCAAAATTTTGGTGACCCATAGGTATGCGTAGGTGAGGGAGTAGCATGGCGATGAACCATTCCGTAAGTTGTTTGTCATAATACTTAAATTATCCTTCTGTATAGATTTTTTTAGGCATTGATCCACTTCCCATACGAACTTAGTTGCTCCCTGCTTGAAATCTTTTACATCCGCTACAACGTGAGAGTAGGATTTAGGTTTCCAAAACTGTTGTTTCAGGGCATCCCTAATATTTTGAATAGATGCGGCCCCATTTTGAGATATGTACCCCATATACCAGTCCAAATCTCTTTCTTCGAAGGCTAGGGATAGTTGTGGTTTCTTCATATTATTGCTCACCATGCCCTATGCAATCCATACCGAATCTGCCACAAACCAGAACCAATTCATGTCTTCATCAGGCACACCTTTAAAGTTGGGTAATTTCAAGTGCATTGCCATGTCTCCTCTTTGATAGGTGTCTAATATCCGCTTGTCAGTACCCGATCCCTTTCTCAAGATTCGCCCGATCCCAGCAACAGAACCATTTGTTGGCTTGAGGGGTCATGATCCAGGTTTGGTGTGCAAGGTTTTCCAACAAACCCCTATACTACTGGCCCTTTCGTCAATGACCTACTTGCGCAGGTCAAAGTCTCACCCAAAGTAGTATGGGTGGGTGCTGGAACCAGGTTTCCGCACCCTGAGAAATGATAGGTAGGGAAAGTAGAGCTGTGTTTGGCCCTGAGATACCCTGATCACCTTGTTCTGCGTAGGGCCAAGCAGGTCGTTATTCGCATCCACGTGTGCTAGGTCTATAATTATATGCTTTTATGAAAGTATCACAGCATTGCATGAACAGAACATAAAAAATCTAGATACAAAAAATATGCTTACACAGATCTTCGTAGTGTAAATACAAAAACACACAATGCGATAATTATCAATGATTCACACCAAGAGTACTCACAGATTCAGTTCTTAATCAACCTTTCTTATTCATCAATTCTGCAATTCCTTCTTACAATTCCCTTCCCAACCTGCGCATACAGCAGCAGGGTCCGCACATAGTTGGACTTGGATCTCCGCACACACAACCAACAGGAGTCCTTTCCCCAAAAACCCAAAAAGATAACTTAAACCACAATTTGCATCAATAGCTCTTCATTTCTCCTCCCTTACAATACAAAATGTTCCTCTATTTATAATAATCTAGCGTAGACTTTCCTATGGTCCGAAAACTGTGGTTTTTGGACCCCTGGTTTACCCTTTTACCCATTACAATGCTTTCGAGGCTTTGACCCACCCCAAAACCCCTGCGCTAAACTAAATCTAATCAAAAGTATTCAAAATGGACCAGTTTCACAGCTTGTAGGTGAACCTCTTCCAACAGCATGTCGCCTAGGCACTTTAGCATTCCTTGGCACTAACTTGCATACCTTTAAACTCCCTCCTTAGCACACCTAGAACTCATTGATACTCCCTGTCACACACTCTTATTCATTCATTTCCATGCATTTGACACTAGTGCTCCCTTGTTTTTCCTTGGCACTCCCAAACACTCTACCCTGGCATACATTGGCACACCCTGGCACTTGGCACATCTTGGCATGTTTCTATGGCCTCTACATGCCTTAACACTGCCTAGCATACCTTGACGTCACTCTCTCCTTAGCACACCCGAGACACACTAACACTTCCTGTCACAAACTCGTATTCATTCATTTTTAAATATATTTTTATCTGTTCTATTATTATGAACTATCTAGTGGAATATCCATGATAGTTTACGAATCACTCCAACACACATCCTTTATGAAAGTCATATGATGATATTTCTTCACACTTATTTATCTCTAGTTGTCCCAACACGGTGCAGGTCATCACCACCACCCTTGCAAAATTGAACATGATAGGCTCGTGGTCCTATCTAAGCTTGGAAGAAAAATTCAAAACTTAGTTACACAACACGATGGAAGATTATCATAAAGGTTTCCCATGCTTTCTAATCAACAATATCTAGTGGGATTGGAACAACAACACATTTTTTTCACGATAAATATCCATGACAGTTTACGAATCACCCCAGCATATATTCTTTATGCAAGTCATATGATGATAATTCTTCACACTTATTTATATCTTGTCCTAACACAGTGCAGGTCGTCACCACCACCCTTGCAAAATTGAACATGATAGGCTTTTCAATGGACTGTTAATGGATGATTTGTGACCCTAGTTCAGTCATCTACAAATTGTTAGAACGATGATAAGATGAGTAGTTCGGATATTCTCATAGATTTGAAAAAAAAAAATTGGTACACAAGAATAGTGATTTTGAGAGGACTCAAGTCACTATTAGGTGGCATATTTGAAGAGCCCTAGATGAGGGTAATGTTGTGGGCACTATATCAGTAAAAAAATTTACTGTGGTTGGGAGAATTGATGGCAATCCAACTACAATTGGAGGGTTGTTAGGTGACTGTCAAAGAAGATCTCTAAGTCATGTACTTGTGAAGGAAGACAACACTGGTAGAAGGGTAGGTGTATTGGGCCTAAGGACATGCATAATTTGAAGGACTAAAGTAGCAGTCAAGTGGGCTAGCCAACTAGCCCTAGTTCACTATATTGTAGAGTATTGCGTCATTGAGAAGAAGGGAAACCTCCATATCCCTAGACTTGTCATCTTGGAGCAGCAATATGGCAAAAGTGGGTAGACCAAAGAGTTGTTCACAACAGAGTTGTGAACAACTAATCGAAAACTTTAAGTGTTTTATACCTTAAGGGAAAAAAGAGGTACTTAGAGGGAAAAGTTTTTTTAGCCGAGTTCAGTAACATAAAGGAGTTTAGTTCATTGATAGAGGCATATTGAGGATTTGCATAATGGGAGGAAAGAGGATCTGCTAGATGTGTTCAAGACATGTGGATTGAAAGGGCTATGTGTGTCCAGAATAAAAATTTGGGTCAAGTGTTGTCTTGTTCAATGTATATTGGTTGTCAAATTAAAGGACTAACACCAAGCCCTAGTGTATTCCTTGTATCAGTGTGATTGTAAAGGGCCATCATCCCTGGTAGGAGAGCTCTAGCCTATTCTACTACATTTTGTAATTTAACAAAGAAAGGTTTGAAAAAGTCAATGGATAGAGATCTAAACTAGTCTATAAATAGTTAGTTAATGGACTATTAATGGATGATTTTTGACCCTAGTTCAGTCATGTACAAATTGTTAGAAGGATGATAAGATGAGTACTTCATATTTTTTCATAGATTGGACAAAAAAAAATTGGTACACAAGAATAGTGATTTTTAGAGGACTCAAATCACTATTAGGTGGCATATTTCAAGAGCCCTAGATGAGGGTAGTGTTGTGGGCACTAGATAAATAAATAAAAATTACTATGGTTGGGAAAATTGATGGAAATCCAAGTAAAATTAGAGGGTTGTTAGGTGACCATCAAAGAAGAGCTCTAAGTCATGTACTTGTGAAGGAAAACAACACCGGTAGAAGGGTAGGTGTATTGGGCGTAAGGACTTGCAGAATTTGAAGGACTAAAGTAGCAGTCAAGTGGGATAGCCAACTAGTCCTAGCTCACTGTATTGTAGAGTATTACGTCATTAAGAAGAAGGGAAACCTCCATATCCCTAGACTTGTCATATTGGAGTAGCAGTATGGCAAAAGTGGGTAGACCAAAGAGTTTTTCACAACAGAGTAGTGAACAACTAATCAAAAACTTTAAGTGCTGTAGAAATTAAGGGAAAATAGAGGTACTTAGAGGGAAATTTTTTTTGATCTGAGTTCAGTAACATAAAGGATTTTAGCTCATTGATAGAGGAAGATTGAGGAGTTGCATAATGCGAGGAAAGAGGATTTGCCAGATGTGTTAAAGACATGTGGATTGAAAGGGCTACGTGTGTCCACAATAAAAAATTAGGCCAAGTGTTGTCTTGTTCAAGGTATATTGGTTGTCAAAGGACTAACATCAAGCCCTAGTTGTATTCCTTGTATCAGTGTGATTGTAAAGGGCCATCATCCCTGGTATGAGAGCTGTAGCCTATTCTATTACAATTTGTAATATAGCGAAGAAATGTTTGAAAAAGTTAAAAATTTTCATGTGCACTAATTGATTCCCTGATGTGTGTAGATTTCATTGTGAAAAGTTGATGTGTTGTGGCACTTGAGTGTGTTTGCATCACATTTTCATTTTCATGTGCACTAATTGATTCCTTGATGTGTTGTGGCACTTGAGTGTGTTTGCATCAAATATTCTAAGACCAAACCAAAGTTATCATGTGTCATGGAAATTAAACATATGCCTTGTTCACCTAAGAATTACATGTAACTCATATTAGACTACTCATGTCCAATCTCAATTGATCCCATTTAACAAGTTACCAAGACAAGGCTCATCACATACAACTATGGTCATAAAAAAAATAAGAAACATAGTTTACATCTTGACATGCAATAACAAATGACATGTCTTAAATACCTTGGAATTATGTGGCATGTGTTAGCATCCCCTACATTCCCTAATATGCCTTGTCACTCCCCCCTTGCCACGCCTAACACTCGCTGACACCCGCAACACACCCTCTTATTCATTCATTTCCATTATTTTTGACTCGAAAATTTATGTTTGATAGGGTGCATGTCTAGAAAGAGTTCCTTTAAGAGAATAAAAGAATGATCTCACGATTACTGACATACGTAATTGAGAGATTCTACTTGAATGACATTAGGAAACTACACAATATATTTTAAGAATGACATTTTTATGGTTTTTTGTTATGATGTGAGAATGGTAATATTTGAGTGGTCAATAAGGTGTGTGAATGCTTAGAATACCTTCCCACTCCCTCCTCGGCATGACAACTATCACTCATTGCCACTCCCTGACACACCCTCATATTCATTCACTTCCATGTATTTTTACCTAGTGCTCCCTTGTGTTGTCCTAGTACTCCTTAACACTCCTCAGCATGCATTGGCACTCTCTACTTAGCACTTTTCGACATACCCTGCCACTTCATAACATGCATAACACTCCCTGACACACTTTGGTACTTGGCACATGTTAGCACTTGGAAATTCTTAGCATGTTTGACGTGCATTCATGAGATGACTTGGTATGCTTTGGAATGGTTTATATTAAAGCTATTTGAGATCAAGTATTGGAAAGTAGATGAGAAGAAATAGAGGAATATTTCGCACGTAGAATGCACTAACACTTGGCACTTGGCACCTATTCACACCTAGTGTTGGTGTGCCTAGAATTCCCCCACGAAAAAGGTAAATTGATGACTTATTAACCCTCTTATATGTTCATATCTTTGTAGTTCAACTTGTTTCTCCGTTTTTTTCCTTGATTGTCCCTGACACACATTGTCACACCGTTTCACATATTGGCATGCCTTAACACATGGAAACACCATGGTTTAATGCAATGTCGTGTAATGTTGATGAGACTATCCTCTTAGAGGCATAGGTTAAAAACAAAAGGGGGTCACTTTGTTGCCAAATTAGGGTTTCTCTTAAACCCTAATATACTAAAGATAAGGGGAGCCAATAATGAAATCTTGCTTGTCCACATGTACTGCTTATGTTGGTTGCGATACATACTAGGGAAAGATAAGTTTTGAAGTCATGGGAATCTCTTGGCACATCACCGAAGCAACACCTTCAAAACCCTAATGTAGTCTTAAGGTCAACATATGAGGCAAAACATGATGTGTGGGGGAAACATGTAAAGTGCGAATGGGGACAACATCAGAGTTCGACAAAAAGGGGGAAACGAGAGTAATTAGTTAAGAGTCTCATCAAAACCCTAATGGGTTGAGCGGGAAAAATACCATAATGCTAAATCTAGGCAATTAGCCTCATTATGATAGGTGGAAGCTTAGACCAAAAAAAAAAAAAATTAACTATCAAACCTTAAGAGAGGGCATTTTATCATACCTTTTCATGTCTATATTAAAACAAGAAAAAACAACATAAATTTATTTTTGGGTCTTTTAATTTAAGTATTAGGGGTTTCCACAATGCATTATATTAGAAATTATAATGGGAAATCATGAGAAATTAGTAAGTTAAGAATACCTCTAATAGAAATGGTCATAGATAAATGACTTACTTAACCTACTTTAATTCCAAAGATAATTTCTAATAGTATTTAATTATGTTTTTAAATTTTACCTATTAAATAATTTATATGCATATTACTATATTATTTATTTATATTGAAATTTTAATTTAATACTATATATAATTTTTTTTAAAATTATTATTGACATTTAATTTTTATTTTTATTTTTATTTTTTTATTAATTTGGATTCCCGCCTCTAAAAAATTTCACCCTTCGCCCTCACTCTGGCATTAGTTGAAGATTCAATTTGAATACTTCTGAGGTAGTCTACAGATATTTGTTACAGCAGTCGAAAATTTATGTTTTTGTTAGATTTTGATGGATCTTGTGCATGTATGGCATGCCGAAGGTTTAAAGGAAACAACAATTGCATGATGAGGCAAGAATAGCCGATGGGAAGGTTAAACTGCAGTTGAAGCAAATGATTCTATTTTTAATTTTTTGATAATGTTTTATTTCCACCTGCAAAATAATTCACCATTCAGGAGCACGAGAAAGGGGAAAGAAGATAGTTGCAAAGCAAGAGCAGAAGGGAAAATGGCTCGAACGAAGTAGACTGCCCGTAAATCCACCGGCTGGAAAGCGTGAGGAAGAAGCTCGCAAAAAAGGCTGCCTAGAAATCTGCGTCGGCGACAGGTGGAGTGAAGAAGCCTCACAGATTTAGGCTGGGCACTATTGCCCTGCATGAGATACGAAAGTATCAGAAGAGCACGGAACTTCTTATAAGGAAGATTCCCTTTTAGCGTCTCATAAGGGAAATTTCCCAGGAGGACTTCAAGATGGATCTGAGGTTCCAGTCTGCTAACTTCATTAACTCAGGTCAGGCTAACCTCAACCACAGTTTGTAGATTCGGTATAGCTCTTTAACCACGGTGAAGTGAATGATAGCATTTAAACGAAATAGTAGATAAAACAGTTAAACCCCAAGCGATGTTATTTCAGAGGTATTTTCAGCAGAACAGACCCCAAATGGTTAATCTATTACTCTCTAGAAGCAAAATGCTAGTCCTTGGCTATAAAATGGAGCCAAAATTGCTGGCTTATTTATGGAAAACACTGGCTTCTTGATGTTAAAAAAGGGGAAAATAAGTTGTGAGAATCGTCCACAAGTGGAGAGTGGTAGGCAAAGAGTGCGAAAATTTTTGGGGAAAAGGTTGGTTGATTTTGGTGACTTTTAATGTAAGCTTTGCCAATATTTGTGTTCCTTAGAGAATTTCAAGAAAATGAACTAAATATGTGTTTAAATGTACTGAAATGAATGGATAAGTGTAAAGGAAAGTTAGTTTTTATACGAAATTTGTACATGAAGACTTATGATCCCGACAGTGCAGAAGAGAAATTGATTCATGTCTTTTTCATGTAATTTAGCAGAATCTGATAGTAATATGTTGAATTTTGTTTTGTTTGGCATTTTTGGAAGAGGCTTAGCGGGATTCAGCGTTCCTTTTCGTAGATTGACAAGAATGAGCTAGATAGTCGAGTAAATGATCAGATTAAGTGGTTAGCTGGGATGAATCAAGGTGATTTTTAGTAGTTTGGGCTTATAAAAAGGTGCATTTACGTGTCTATGCTGTGAAAAGATCCAATCTAGTTGCATTGCGAAAAATCGAGTCAAATAAACAAGATATAGCAAAGAGAAATGGTTAGTTTCGTGCCTCGTCAGGCTTGAAGAATTTTTATTTTATGTTAGTTCTCTCTTTTTTTCCTAGATTAGTCAATTTCTTTAAGATAATAAATTAAACTGATTGCGTTTGCCGGATTTTGCGGCACTGAATGGCTAGATCCTTCATTTGGCACCAAAGCTGGCTAAGTTTTTTTTAAGAAATGTTCTTATTTTTCCTTTCTTCTCATGAAAATACTTGTCCAAATATTCAAGCTATGCACAAACATAAAAACCTCTGCTGCAGTTAAGGAAACTATCATAAGATGTCCTTCAATGAGTCCTTCAATGGCATGGGGATGAATTTCAACTTGATTTCCTTCAATGAGTCCTGGCAATGGTAGGGGGGTGAATTTCAGCTTGATGTTGATTCGCCTTGTTACACCATTTTTTTTTCATCTAACCTATTATCATTAGATGGACCCAAGTACACCATGTAAGACCAATTTTACCCTAAGTAAAATTTCTTTCACTATGTAAAATTACTTAATAAAACACATTTATTAGGTTGTTTATGGTCTAAACAGAAAACCCCAAAAGGAAATATTAAACAAATCTATATTTGTTTGATCTTCCTCATGGAATAATTAATTAAAAAATAATTTAATTATTATTCCTGATTATATTTAACCCAAAACAAGGAAATTAATTAGATAAATCCTTATTTATCTTATTATTTTCTAGAAATAATTATTTAAATCTTATTTAAATAATATTCCTTGCTAAATATGACTAAGTCATTTATAAATAATTAAATAAATCATTTATTTATTTATTATTTACAATTAAAGGGATTTGACCCAAGTCAAATACCTTTTCCCTCCAACAAATATAATAAAATATTCCTAAAATGGGGTTTTAGAATTTGGTTAATAATATTTTATTCATGCACCAAGTCCTAGACCACCCTAATATTTTGTTATAAATAGAAGGGTTTTCCCATTCATTTGTCACCCTTTGTTGCCTATTGGATCACTCTGGATCTATACTCTTGGCTTGACTTTGAGCCATTATCATTGTCAAATTTTCCATCATTTCACTTTGTGAGCTCCCTTTGAGTTCTATGTTTGTCTGGGTTTTCTACACCAACAAGAGAGAGAAATTCTAGATCTGAAGTGCTGAGGACTTTCAAGAACCCATCCCATTGAGGAGAATTGGAAACAACTTTCCTGTTTTCCTCTCAGGTGCCCTTTAATATAAAAATTATTTCAAATATATTGTTCTTGTCTTGTCTATTGGATGCATGGAGAAAAACCTTATTTTCATTGCTTAATGTATTTTTATGCATAGATCTGGATTTGTGTAGCTTTGTCTTGATCAACTAACTGCAGATTTGAAGATATTGGCAGCCATAATTGATATTAGGGCTATTTGTTATGCGTAGCTAAAGTATTCTTTTTCTGACAAAAGATTCATACTAACAATTGGTGACTCCACACTAGTTTTCTTTTGCGACCTCTGTCATTTTATATATTCCTACATATCTAGCTATTTCAGACCCTAGGGTTTCTCTTCAGTTTTTTGTTTTTCCTATTTTTATGGTGTTTTTTACCTCTAAAACCCTCAAACATTAAAATTTTTAACTTCCATGTGTTTCTGGCCCTATTACGCAGGTGATAGACATCAGCCGCAGCTGAGACGACAAATTTTTCTAAAATTTGCTGTCGAGAGACCCGAATTTGTAGGTCACAATAATCGGCCCAAAACCTGTGACCTGGACTGGAAGACGCACTTTTTTGCCGTAAAACTGCGACTTGGACTGAAAAAAGGTCAAAACCTGCGACCTGCACTTTTTTCTGCACTTTTCCAACAATTTTTCTAGGTTTGCCTGAAGCTTCTATCAGGGTTTTCCAGCCTCTGTCTCCACCTATTTAGACCTTTTTCTGATCTGTTTTACTCAACTAAGTGGGAATATCGCCCCTTAGGGCTTTAGTACCCTCCACTTTTTGTGGAAGATTTTTTGTTGTTTCAGACGTCTAAATTTTCAGAGTTTCAACCTTGTTCTTTTCAAATCTGATACCTCATCTTCAGATCCCTTTTAGATCAGCTCTTCTCCCTTTCAAATCACCTCCTATAGTTTTGTTTGGGTTTTCCTTTAGGGTCACCTCCTTGTCCCTTCTACATTTAGCTGATTTCCTCCTTTTTACAGCATCCTTGCCTTTGCCTCTTTGTTGTTTTTTGCAACTCTTTTCAGAAGATTTATCCTTTAGATCCCTGTCCCTCCTGACCTTAGATCTATTGGCCCCTTTTTAGTGTGTTTTGACTAGATTTTTTCCCTCTTTTAGACTATTTTTGAGAGACCCACCTTCATGGGTTAGACTGATGCATTGTTAGCTGTTAATTTTTTGTTATTTCAATTTTATATACTATTATCTGTAGATTTATTTTCAGTTACGTTGCACACTTTTTACTTTTACTCTCAAAATGTATGGGTTTAAAAATTAAAATTAACACATGCCACACACTAACCCTAAGCGAAGAAGAGCCTGGTTAACACCGCCAGGCAAAGAATTTAATATCAATTGACACTGCACCTCTCTACCCTTGTTTCAACATTGTAATCACTTACTTCTGCACCTCCTTGCCCTTGTCGGTCTTTCTTCTTCCCTTTGTGCCATCATCATTGTGCCCCCAAGGCGTATATCTCGGAGACTTCTTGGCCTTCACCCTTAGTTTCCCATTGATTGACTTTCTCCTTCCCGCCATCGTCGAGTTAGTCCTCCCCCGAGTCTACACTCCGACTCCTCTTCTGATTCTTTGGGTTCTCCCCCTACTTCAAGTTCTCCCCATGTCACCTTCACTATGTTTGGTCTAAGGGCTAACGCTAGCAATAATGGAGCTCTTTTTCATCCATACGCTCAACCTCCTATGGGCTATGGTCTCCCTCCGAGAGGGGCCAGCACCTCCAACACTTTTACCCCTCCAGGTAGCATGTATATAGGATATGACATGCCGCCTCCTTTTTCCCAACCTCCTGCTTACCTCAATGTTTCCCATCCTAACCATTATCCTTAACCACAGCCTGGTGTCCCAGCTCCTCCAGCATTTGGAACTCCACCTCCCTTGCGTTCTCAACCCCTGCAACAGCAACTACTACCCTTTCCAGGGCAAGTATTTACACAGCAGGTCGCGACTAATCCTCCTTCTTCTCAAAGAAAGAGGAAAGGAAATAAAAATCAATCTTCCCTTGGTAATCGTGGATCCAATCCTTCAAGTATTGATTCTAAAACTGCTAACTAGCAATAGGGCTCTCACCCCAAGCTGAACAGACCTCTTCGCACCAATAAGCCTTGTTCGTGTTATGGTGTTTACGGTCATTACACTCACAATTTTCCCCTATTACCACAGATGCGGCAGATGCCGGAGTCTCAAGCTACATTGCATGGACAGCATGCCTCCCCTACTATTCCCCCCAATTTGGCTACTTCTCAACCAGCTGTGTTTACCAATCCTTTCCCTCAGCAAGGATTCATGGCTACTCAACCACCTCATGCCCCAGTAA
Organism: Pinus albicaulis; assembly: GCA_034641835.2. Taxonomy (NCBI): domain Eukaryota; kingdom Viridiplantae; phylum Streptophyta; class Pinopsida; order Pinales; family Pinaceae; genus Pinus; species Pinus albicaulis. Next base: position 590,749,962 of record CM076575.1, read on the forward strand.
CCACTCAACGTTCCCCTTCTGGTTCCTCCAATTACCAAATTCTTGTGATGAATTCTGACCAGCCTCTCACTGTCAACCTTAACCTTAAAACTCGGTATCATCAATACCCCAAGCCTCCCGCTCCGTCTGTCCCCGAGTCACCTTCTTCAGGTCTTATAGAGCCTCCTTTGACACCCAATGGTCCTTTGCAGATCCCTCAACCTAAAGTTGAGGTTCCTATCAAGGTTCTTAAGGGCCCATTATGCTGAAATGCTACTTCCAGTCGAGCTGCTCATTCGTATAGCATAGTAGATGATTTGGCACAGTCTCCTGCTACCATTTCAACACTGGAACTACTCCAGTCGTGTCCTTCTCAAAGGAAGGCTCTACTATCCGCCATGGGAACTGTAGATCCTTTTGATGACCAATTGATTATTTTCAATGCCCATTAGTTAGATCATCCCCCCCTTCTTGCTTCCGTCGTTTTCCAAATCCTAGTCAAAATCCAGAACGCTAATGTGTCTCGGTGTATTATTGATGAGGGGGCATCTACCTTTGTGATGTCTACTTGGGTTTGGAAACAACTCGGATCTCCTATGCTAGCCCCTTCCACAATCACCCTTCGTGCATGGGATGGCCACGCCTCCCAACACATTGGCCTATTTCATAATTGTCCTATCACCCTTGCGGGCAAGACTATTTGCGTTCACGTTGAAGTCATCGATGCCCATATTGACTATAACATTATTTTGGGGTGTAGCTACACCTATGCCATGTCTGCTGTCCCATCTGCGGTCCACCGCAAGATTTTTTTCCCTCACAATGGAATGATAGTCACCATTGGCCAGTTGAAATATCATGAGACAAAATCTTAGACCTCCCCTGAGTCAACCATCTCTTCTATAGCCAATAAGAAAATCGTCGATTCTTTGACCAGTGTTTCCCAAGGTGTCTACAAAGACTCCTCCTTGCTTGGAACCTTCCTTGGTCTTCCTCCTCCTCTTGTCTCTGATCCCAGCTTAGTGAATGTTTGCATGATGCAATCGTCTCGGCCTGACCTTAAGTGACCCGCTTCGGCTAGTCAACAACCTCAACCTCACCCACCGCAACCTGCTCCTAGCCCTTTTCCTCAGTTGGTCGAACCTCTTCCTTCTAGACCTTCTCGTCCAGCTAGTACCCATGAGCCTCTCTAACCTCCTGGGTCAGTTGCCCCAAGCCTCAACCATCTTGAAACCATCCCTCCTAGCCATTATGCCACCGGTCAAATACCTTTCCTTGCTCCCCTTCCCAGAGTCTATTCGCTCCCCATCATGGCCACCCTTTCCCTCCGTAATTTGACCCTGGGAATACCCATCTGGTATCTCAACCCTCCAGCCGAGACCCCATCAGGTCACCCCAAACCATACCTTGCTTTGACACCAGTTCAACTGATTCCCTTAGCTTCTTCCGTTGCTAAAGTTCAACTAGCATTTCAACAAGACCCTTCTCCTATTGTGACAGCTACGTGAAATAAAGAAAAATATTGCAAGGGGGAATCCAAAGACAAGGGCACCCCGACTGACCCTACCCCTCCTACACCCGCCAAGCCTTGTGCCTTGTGTGATGGTGTCGGTCATGCCACCCATACTTCTCCCGAGTTACATTGTATTAAACCCATGGTTAAAGTCATGTTCCCTGAGTCTACAGTCCCTGAACCCTTTGTTTCTTCCTCGTCCATAGCCAAGAACCCAAAGACTCTTCGCACCAACAAATGCTGTGCTCTGTGTGGTGTCCATGGCCATTATTCTCACCATTGTCCTCACCTAATGCATTACCAAGCCTCTTTAGAGGTCATTCGCAAGTATGAGTTTGAAAAAAATCAATCCGCCCCTCCCATCCTCGCGCAGTATGTGTCAGGTCAACTTGAGGATCCCCCTACTACCATTGACATTCCCCGCCTGATGTTGAGATGATAGAACCTGCCACCCCCATCCTATACCTATCATCATCCATGTGACCCTCGGAGTACATTCCCTCTAAATCCCCTCCGTCTGTTTTACTTGATCTCCCTTCAGCAACATTCTTGGGCTCCACATCATTTGACCATCTTTTTACTTGTTCTTCTGTCATCCCCCATGATAATTTGTATGTGAGCCTTTCTTCCCATGCTGATGATTTAGGTAGCTTTGTAGTGTCATGTGGTTTCCCCGACCTTTTCTTTCCCACCTATAACCGAGATGATACCATCCGTATCTATGATGTTCTCTACAGCATGAGCTCTAGCTATTCCTCACGTAGCCCTCATACATCACCCTCTAGTCAGTCTATGAGTCATAGCCATCCTATCCAGACTACTCCCTCCCATAGTTTTCCTTTGATGTCTACTCTACACTCACACTGCCATCATTGTTCTTCCTCCTCACATTTCTTGTCTTTTGACACTATTTTGCAGGACCTCTCATCCACACATTATATTGGCTACATTGATGGGGCAATTCGCTATTCCTGGAATCTAGCCTCGGCAGCTTGGGCCATCTTTACCCCCTTGCATACCCTCGTTCTCTCTAATGGGGTTTGCATTGGTAATGCCACCAATAATCAGGCCGAATATGATGCAGTACATGGCCTCTTAGCCAATGCCCTCTCTCATCGCATCCTCCATCTGCACGTTCTTTTAGATTCCCTGCTTCTTGTCTTACAACTCAATGGTGTCTATTGTGTGCATAATCCTATCCTGTTTAGATGATATTACGAGTGAAACTTTTGATACATGAATTTAGATTCATTACTTTCAATCGTGTACCTAGAGGACAAAATCACTACGTAGATAGCATTGCAAACCATGTTTTAGATTGGCATTTATCACACAAAAGACAATAACATTCAAAATCATCAAAACAATGCATATTCATAATATATATCATACAACATGTTTTTAGATTCCATCTACTCTGATACATATGACATACCCATAGCATGTTACAAAAAACACATCTCAAAACTGGGGGGAAACACTTGCGCCTACATACACACTAGGGAGAACCACTTGCCCCACATCTAGTAACTCTCTGGAGGATCCTGAGCCAATGGCTCTGCTCCTGCAGCTCGTAGATCACGCAAAGTCTGATCAGCCATCGCCATGCACCGCATGACGCCTCGCCATTCCGAAGGTAGACCAATACATAGCTCTATGTACTGGTCATCTAAGTTTTTCCATCCCTCTAAAACACCGGTAAGCAGCCCCTCACATCTACGATGGATGTCCTCCAGGAGGGCGGCCATGTCCTCATTCTGTGCCATTATTGATCCACTAGCACCAGCAGTCCCTGCTACTACAGGTCGTCCCATATATCCGACCGGTTTTACCAGAGATATATCTGCATACCAAAAGTATAAGACTCAGTACCATATATACTGTTCACAAACTTTAACATGCACATAAAATATTAATCACTTTTCACTTATCATCAGGCCCCCATACTCGACCAGGCGGAAGTGGCAAGTCCAGATCTCCACAATAACTGATCCCACTATAGGGATAGTCATCTATGTACAACGACATCTGATACCAATGGGAAAATAAATCTGGTCAGAACACCTACCCGACCACCCCTCCTCCTTCTCTACATAGTAAGCGCCCCCACCAGTGCATCCTGGGTTCTGTCGGACACCCATCTGGTAGCTGTACACGAGGTTGCAAGGTCGGGATCTTCTCGAAAAAGAAGGAGCACAATACTGTCCCATACGAGAAATCATGGTTCACTTGCCGCTTTCAAAGTGAAAGATGTCGTTTCAATGACACCAACATCATTTGGGCCCACCCATAGTAGGTCCTGCTCAACACTAATTCCACAATCATCATCTTCCCTCCAGTGATGTGATGGAGCGCCTGACTGCCTAGGATCCGCAACACTGCTGCCGCCACTGCACGGGTCTCTAACCTCTCTAGATCCCCAATCGGTATTCGAGTCCCTTTGACTTGGAGGCCTGGCGACAATGTCGCTCTACAAACTCCATAATGTTATGCCCCTGTGGTAACACTGGCTATGTATTTCCCACCATCCCTAATGGTGGGAGAGCAGTCAAGAAATACAAATCATGGACTGTCAACTTGATCCTATGCCCCTGCACTATAAATATCTCATGATCTGGATCCCAATAACTAACAATCTAGACCAACAAGAGCTCCCCAGCTCTCATCAGAGGATTCTCCACGAATTTCAGGACCCCAAACCTGGCCAGTGCACGACAGACACCCTGATCTGCTTGGATCTTTGTCCGTAATGAACCCAGGTCTCTCTCTCTCCAGTTGATCCGTATATCTGCCATATATGCACAAAAATATCATATTTTTCAGTCTACAGATAGGAAAAACTGTATCCAATTACAAAAAACCCAACTCTCAGCCCACAACAGCACTGAAATCACCTTCATCTGACAGGTCGCCATTTTTGGCCAAATCCTTGGACATGTCGCACTTTTTAGGCCAAAACCTTCTTCCCAGGTCGTATTTTTTGACCCAAATAGTGCGACCCAGCCGTAAAGATGAGGGAGGTGTTGTTCCTGAGATTTGGGACCCTAATCTGAACCTTTAATCCATCAAAAACAAAGAGTAGGATTAAGCCTCTTACCTACAACTGACGAATCTTGATTCCAATAGTCGGTTTGTCCGCTACGATTGCCACATGATTTAGGGCCTTCTCTCCTCTCTACATTCACCACGACTACACAAGAAAATGAATGCATTTGAGGGAAAATGCCTTATTAGAAGAAAAACCCCTGATTTTTCTTTCGCTCGCTGCGACCAAACTGTAGCCCCGTTTGACACACCGTCTGCACCATTGGAAAGCTCTCACCGAGCAATCAACTAGGTATATATTAGTATTTCATGATTTGATACTTCACCAGGACACATTTTCTCCACGAAGGGTCTATTCACCTCTCCTTCAAATTGGATTTCCTCACTTACAACACTTGTATTTGGGGCACCACTTTGCCTCCATACTTGTCCTTGTTCATGTTGATTTTCATCATGAGCTACCCTCTTGTACTCATGTTTTTATGGTCCCCCACTAGACCTTTACTGCATGGCAGCACCATCGATTTGCCCTTGTTTAGAGCATCTGAGTTGAGTCATCATTGCATTAATGGAGTCTATCCTGAGGCCCTTTGTACCCCGCTATAGTCCTCCATCCTTCATTGCTTGGTCCCTCTCTCATCTCGCACATGATGGCATTCAGTCCCATTGTCCCCTATCCCTCCTGATATTGTGTCAGTCATTTCCAAGTCATCCATGCCCTTTATGCTCTAACAAGGGAAGTCGTCCATTATCTACTCAGTATCCCCCATTTCATCATCATCATTAGTGTCAGTTTGTCTGTCGCTCTACTATTTTCTCTCGTGCCTTAGTTGAGGATCCCTTATTTCCTCACCTATGGCAGACCTCCTTCTATCGACATCAGCTCATTCACTCTAGAAGATAGGTCTAGAGGGTGGTGTACCTTGGTTCGAGCTTCTACACTTGTTTGGTGCCTCGAATCAGGCAAAGGGATTTCTCATTACCCTTTGACTTGATTGTTTCTCAACTCCAGCTCCTTTCAGCATGATCGAGATCCATATACTTGATGGTCCAGTGATGTAGAAGTAGCTATTGGTGATTCCCAGGTGTGTGTGAGATGTCTCAATCATCAGGAGGGGGTGGCCCTGCGAGTAGCCCCCCACATGCTCGGATGACCTCTTCATTACAACCTTTGATTTAGCTCCATATATTTGATGAGGTTGGCCTTAACCACTTGTAGCACTTCTTTGATTTGCATGTATTAGTTAGATTTTGTGAGCCCTTCCCCGTTTATAGGGGGCATTTGGGTTGTATTTGTATCTCGTGTACTCAAATATTGTTGTATAAGTCCTGGCTATTATCCTAGGCACAACATGTATATGGGATTCCTCATTATATCTTTTATCTGGCTCATGTTTATGAAAGCATGTACTTTATCGTTCGGTCCATTGTTTACTGGACGCACTATTCTTTTGTACTTTGTCTCAGCTGGCATAGGTATGGCTCCCCTGCCGCCTCTAGCATAGGTACCCTCTCATAAAATGAGACTTGTTGCACCTGTAAGTCTCATCTCCTCAGGGTCTAGTTCTTTAGCACTTTAGAATACCTTACATTTTTCTCTCTGACTTCCCTTTTGATGTCTGCTGATTGAGTTCTTACAACGTACTCCGGTCATACGATTTGCTCCTAACACTCGTATGCTGGGGGGCAATTTGTTACACCATTTTTTGGTCATCTAACCTATTATCATTATATGGACCCAAGTACACCATGTAAGACCAATTTTACCCTAAGTAAAATTGCTTTCACTATGTAAAATAACTTAATAAAACACATTTATTAGGTTTTTTATGGTATAAATAGAAAACCCCAAAAGGAAATATTAAACAAATCTATATTTGTTTGATTTTCCTCATGGAATAATTAATTAAATAATAATTTAATTATTATTCCTGGTTATATTTAACCCAAAACAAGGAAAGTAATTAGATAAATCCTTATTTATCTGATTATTTTCTAGGAATAATTATTTAAATCTTATTTAAATAATATTCCTTGTTAAATATGACTAAATCATTTATAAATAATTAAATAAACCATTGTTTATTTAATTATCATTCAACCACTTCCTTAAAATAATAAATAAATCATTTATTTATTTATTATTTACAAATAAAGGGATTTGACCCAAGTCAAATACCTTTTGCCTCCAAGAAATATAATAAAATATTCCCAAAAGTTGGTTCTAGAATTTGGTTAATAATATTTTATTCATGCACCAAGTCCTAGACTACCCTAATATTTTGTTATAAATAGAAGGGTTTTCCCATTCATTTGTCACCTTTTGTTGCCTATTGGATCACTCTGGATCTATACTCTTGGTCTGACTTTGAGCCCTTATCATTGTCAAATTTTCCATCATTTCACTTTGTGAGCTCCCTTTGAGTTCTATGTTTGTCTAGGTTTTCTCCACCAACAAGAGAGAGAAATTCTAGATCTGAAGTGCTGAAGACTTTCAAGAACCCATCCCATTGAGGAGAATTGGAAACACCTTTCTTGTTTTCCTCTCAGGTGCCCTTTAATATAAAAAATTATTTCAAATATATTGTTCTTGTCTTGTCTATTGGATGCATGGAGAAAAACCTTATTTTCATTTCTTAATGTATTTTTATGCATAGATTTGGATTTGTGCAGCTTTTTCTTGATCAAATAACTGCAGATTTGAAGATATTGGCAGCCATAATTAATTTTAGAGCCATTTTTTATGCGTAGATAAAGTGATATTTTTCTGACAAAAGATTCATACTAACACGCCTCTTGGTAAGCTTTCAGGGAAAACCTCTGCTTTGCAGATTGGTATGTTGATTTGACTTCAAAGTGGGCAATCAACATTATTGATTTTGTATTCTCGAGAATCTGCATTCAGATTTTGGTAGGCTTGTAGCAAAATCCGAGCCACGCTAAGTGTTGGTGTGAATTCTGATTCTCATGCCTATTTTGCCTCTGCCAACTTGATTTGAACTTCAAGCAGGGGCAACTTTACCCATTTCCCAGCCTCTTCACACATTTGTACGGAAATCTCTACTTATGCTTGTTGATGTTGTAAAATCTGAAATATAGGCATTTTTTCCAATGCAATGTTCATATGTGTTTCATTATTGACTGTACCATCTAAACATACCTACCATCGTGATTGTCAATTTGATGTCCAAAATTTCAAATAGTTTCACCTCTGTTATGACCTCTCTTATGATATAAGATTCCACCCACCGACACCAACATTACCTGTTTTAGAGCCTACCAAAAATATTTGTCTCCCAAAACACTACACCTTCTTTTTCTTCTTGAAAAATTAGCGGAAAATCTCTACCGTTTCAAAACCTGATCGATTTTGTAAATCTTAGAACATTTTTGTGACGATATGAATTCCAATCGGGAAGCCATCACTATTGAACTTAAGCACCTGCAATATGCTATCAACCCAAAATACCATTGCATTTCGGACTTTTGGTAGGTTTTCAGAAAGTTTGATATGCTTACTATAATATCAACTATAAAGATATTAGTCTTTTTTCTCCAAAATCTCAAACAGTTTCACCGCTATTATGTTATAAGATTCCACCCACCGACACCAACATTACCTGTTTTAGAGCCTATCAAAATGATTTGTCACCCAAAACACTGCACCTTCTTTTGCCTCTTCAAAAGTTAGCAGAAAATCTCTATTGCGCCAAAAGCTGATCGAATTCTTTAATCTTAAAACATTTTTGCGATGATATGAATTCCAATCAGGAAGTCCTCATCACTGAAATTAAGCACCTGTAATATGCTATTAACCAAAAATACTTCATTGCATTTCTAGAATTTTGGTAAGTTTATGATGTCAACTCTAAATATATTAGACTTTTTTCTTCTCTGTTATGTTGATGTGGATTTTAACCAGGGAAATAAACATGACTAACCCTATATTTTGACCACAAGAAGTATGTGGACAATAAAGCATTGAACCAATCTTAATCTCTTGGCATGTTCATAAACACCTCTGCAATGCTTGATCACTGATGTCAGTTTGAAAATGTCTGAGATTCTATGGCTCTAATGTCATTGTTGTAAGGTATTAACCAAATATATTTCACAACTCTAAATATATTAGACCATTTTCTCCTCTGTTATGTTGATGTCGATTTTAACCAAGGAAATCAACAATACTAACTCTATATTTTGACCACAAGAAGTATGTGGACAATAAAACATTGAACCAATCTTAATCTCTTGGCATATTCATAAAAAATCAGTTTGAAAATGTCTGACATTTTTTGGTTCTAATGTCATTGTTCTAAGGTATTATTAACCAAATATATTTAGCAACCTTTTTGGGGCTTTGTGCATTGTACATCTGTGGAAATGTCTATGATTTTGTTGTTTGTTGGTGTGTCTTTAAGATCTTCATCGCTTTCCATCACTCACGTTATCAATTCTGACTAGCAAATCTTATGCTACTGAACCAAGTGTAATATATAACTAATCCGAACTTTTCTTTTTACTTATTCGGTTCTCTAGGAAAGATTGTGGAGAAATCCTTCCTCTACTGATTGTTGATATAAATTTTTTTTCACCTTTGCTATATTGATGTGAATAGGGAGTTTGAGACTACTGCAGCACTTCTTTTTTCTATTTCTTGAGCACCTAAAATATAGTAGGGAGATAAAAGCAACAGTTCAGTTAACTAGAAATTTCTTTAGCATAAGAGTGTATAAAAGGCTTCCTTAGTATTAAGATTTTGAGGATAAATCTACAATATCAAATATCTATCATCAACTCCTCATTTATGTAGATCTAAATGTTCTATTTGTTGCTTCTTATTCAACAATTTCACATATCTTATGGGATGATTTGACTAGAAGTAAAGAAGAGTCACAGAATTTGTTTGAATCAACTCCTGCTAAAGACTATATGGAGTCTGAACTTGTTCTGAATTCCATGGCCAAACAAGGTGTTTTTTATTAAAGCTCAGTAGCAGCTCAGATTTGTCATCTCGTGATATTTAAATATTGGACCATTGCTAAGCTAAGGTTTTAGGCCTTACTTATAGCAACTTATTTCTTTTTAGGGTATCAAGAACCAACCTTTTCGCCCCCTGTAGTGTAGAGAGATGTAGATATTCCCCATTCAAAAAGACACAGAATGCTGCATTTTCCTGATCCTACCATATGCAATGAACGTACTGAGCCTGGATTTGCAACAGTTGAGGTGGATTTATATGATTTTTTTATATTTTTACGCACATGCAAGTTTGAAGGAAAAAAACAGGCCTGACAAAAAATATATATTCCTGTTACATAACTAGATAATATTGTTAATGCATATGGCATGGATTCGCAATGCTAACAGAAACACAGGCCATCATGTGTAAACCGTTTTTTTTTTAATTTCATCACAGTAAAAAAAATAAATTACTTTTTGTACATGGCTATTGGCACTTGATGATTTCTTCCCAATACTACTTTGTCAAATGAGTCTTTAAAATGTTTTGCATATCTGTTTACATGACCCTGTTATAACAGGCATTCAATTTCTTCAATAGAAGGTTCATATGTTATGAATCTGTTCAAAATTTGAAACAAAAAGAAAATACCTTGACATAGCACTACAAATTTTCCAAAAGAAGTCCAAAATTACAACATTAATTCTGCCCAGCCAATTTGTTGTTATAGAAATTTACATCAAAGGAAAAAAATATGTGATCACATATGTATTCTGTAGTAAGCTATAACTTTGCAGTATATCAGAGAAAAGTGATATGAAAGGTCCTAGATCATATTTTCTCAGCAATCCATGATGTGCCCAGATATTCCCTGTACCGGGAACCATCTGCACACCCAATTTTGGTGAGGCATTAGTAGTGCAAGTCCTCTCTCTGAATACATGAAAGAAAGAAACTTCATTTATTGAGTTTTTTAAATTGTTGATTTCATCAACTATGACCCTCAAATGAAAGTTCCTCATAGCAGAAAGACTTTTTATCTGATCAATTAGAACTTTACTTGCAATTTCTAAGTTCTTTTATATTTTTTCCACAACTAATATGAAACTAGTTTCAAAGCAATTAGTTCTTCCCTATTGTTTGTATTTCTGTCTGGCCGTACTTTATACTCCAGTATCTAGACTCAAAGCTTGTTGCAGTATCCATCCTCCCTTGGATCAGGAGGTGGATTCATGTCTCAGATGGATCTGCCATCGATCGTCAGGCAGAACTGCAGTTCCGAAAATCGGAACTTTGGTTCTGCCAAATTTTATGGTTCTTAGAAAAATGGGACCGTGACGGTTCTGTGCATGGTTCCGTTGCTCCAATCTGTGGTTTTTCCACATATCTCATGCGATTACCCCACATATCGCGACTGCAACCGAGAGAGATATGGATGCTTCTGCGGACATGGTTTTTCTATCTTTTTGGTGGACTTGACTTGGGTTTTCTAACTGTTATGTGAGGAATTATGCTTCCTGAACACTCCCAAGGTGCTTCCTTGATGCTCCCTATACGCTTCCTAGATGCTCCCTAATGGTATTGTTAAATTCATTTTCATCTTTTTACTTAAATTTTTAACATTATCATGAAATGACTCAGAATATTTGAGAGTGGTTCCAACTTCATCAGGCTTCATGTGGAGAAAATAGAATTTCATATCTCATTCAAAATTCAACAGACTTAATAGTTTTAAGGATTTCAGGATAAATGGGATTGTGACATTTCATTAGATTATATCATGTATGAGGGTATGTAATTGGGATTTAATTAAGAGCACCAAGCCCTATATGTACCCCAGCCTTGGCAAAAATCTACCCTTCACTGAAGTCAAAATCATTGATCAGGCATGCTAAGATTTCTCTACCATATTATGAGGCTTGGATTAGGCCATTTGATCAAAATTGGGCAATGTTGACTAATATCCCTAGAGATCAAATTAGAGGCAAAGGCTAGACAAGAGGAGAGAAATCTAGATTCTAGGTGTTTGATGCTCATATAATTAATCTTTGATGTATAATGGATGCCATATCTATCTTCATTTATGTACAAACACACATGTTTTCATATCTTCTACAACTAATTTGGTATTTTGGGATTTTTTTTTAAATATATATATATATATATATAGAGAGAGAGATATATATATATATATATATATATATATATATAAACACTTTCAAGATGCTTCGCTTCCTAGATTTTTGGAAAATGAGGCTTCCAATGCTTTGCTTCCAAAAACATCCCTGCTTCATGCAACATTGCTCAGAGCTATATAAAATTTCTCCAGCTCCCCCCATGGAAGGAAAACCATGAGCAACACCATCAAAGTATGCCCTCCTCCTGTTCAATCAATGACTTCTTCTTTTAGAACTCTGGAAGGTTTTCTATCCTGCAACTGTTTGAAGCTCTTGAGGATAGATCACATGTAAACTTATGGGTCACAAAACAATATTGGTCATATTTTTAAGTACAACTCTGACAGTTAAAAATGTCATTCAACTAATTTCTATGTCTATCATATATGTGGTGAAATTCAAGAAGATAAACCACACATTTTTTCATGAATTTCTTTTAACAATCACTTATTAGTCATTTGTGGTTTTGAATATTAGGATGGAGAGAATTCATTTATTTGCAGATCTGGAGACATACAGATTTCTAATAACACTTCACCATAGTTGGCAACCAATGGTATGAGACTCGAGAACTTTTTGTTCTGTTTCTGAGTGTTTTGTCTTTACCTAAGGAATAAAACTGTTTTGGTTTATAAAAGGTGCATATAGTTCTCCAAGTGAAAACATAGGACAAGTATCAGAAAGATGGATGGAAAACTATTTTAATGAAGGGGAATTACAATGTATGTCAGAAGAAATGTGAGTTTGAAAGTACCAATATATTTTATTTTGTGGTAGGTAGGAAACAACATTTATACAATTCTTATGATTTTTTTTTTCTTTAAATATTTTTGGATAAATAATGAATTCGAATTTAAATCTTAGAATTATATCTGCAGGAAAAGAGAAGTGCCCTTTGATGATCAGATTTACATATCAGGTAAGATATGACATAATCCCAACTAATGAGAGTTCCCCATAAAAAGGGGCTATTTGGCGATTAGTTTAGTAAGTAGTTCAAAGGCTTTTACAAAAGTTCAGATCAATATAATGTAAGGTTTGGCCTCAAAAAGTTCGCTTAAGGTGGTTTAAACTATAACTACTTATTTTAATTTTCAACCTGTCTTGTGTTTCTCAGAATAAAATTATAGTTTTATTATACATAACAAAATTACATTCAATAGATGCAAAACTGTTTTCCAAAGATTCCCCTTACAGGGTGAGTAGATAACAATGGGTTATCCTGCTCCAACAACTACATCGAAGGAGGTCCCATATAAGGATTAGATATTGAAAAGAAATCAAAAACATATCAGAGGTCATGTAACAAGTATCCAAGTAGTCTAAATACAATTTCAGCACCTAACATAGTTTTTTAGATATTTCAAGCATTTTTGGTAACTGTTGAAAAATCCCAAATATTATATGAAATGATTATGAAAATATTCAATGGATTGGCCCTCCACCTTCACCTGAATGGTCCAAACTCTTGCATCCGAAATTATTCCAAATGCAAACCAGCCTTTTTGTTTCACCTAAATGGTCACCTACATCCGAATGCAAACTAGCTTTTCTGTTTCACCTGAATGGTCACCTTCATCCAAATGCAAACTAGCTTTCATCTTAATGGTCCACACACCTGCATCCGAATGAAAACTAGCTTTTCTGTTTCACCTGAATGGTTAGTTGCATCCAAATGAAAACCATCTTTCACCTGAATGGTCCAAACGCCTGCATCGATATGCAAACTAGCTTTTGAAAGCCCATTGGCATCAACGTTCCTCTTTTCGTAGACATGACGATAAGAAATTGAACTAAAATCTGTCCAAGCTATTGGGAAAAATACTGAGAGGGGGGGGGGTGAATCAGTATTTAGTGCAGACAATCAAACTTTTACTTTTTCTTTTCTAAAAACCCATACGCTACTTTCTTGAAGCCAACTAGCGTATATACGCGGATATCCTTTACAGAACTCGCGTATGTCCAGATATATAATTATGTATTTAATTCTTAACTTAGATCATTGCATTATTCATTCATCAGATGTTTCAGAAACAGTAAACAGGTGCAGAAAGAACAGAATAATCATCACACATAAGCAACACACATGAACACCAGGATTTTTAGGTGGAAACCCAATTCGGGAGAAAACCACTGCTGTCGTCGTCTCAGTCTTCAAAATTTATTATAAAGAAAAATTATTACAATCATGTACTGGCGCAGACTCAAACCAGCACGCAGGCACACACCTGCAGAAGGCTACAACCTTCTCTCGTTTACCAGCCTCTCCTGGAAGGGAGCTACAACCCCCTGCTCTCGTTTACCAGCCTCTCCTGGAAGGGAGCTACAACCCCCTCACTGAAGGCTTCGACCCTCAGCACCACTGCAGACCACGTTTCATCAATTTTCAAACTGGATCAAACAACTTCAACACAACCCATCACTTATCAACAATCATACCTTGCCCATTGCTTCATACAGAACAGTGAGACCACTGTAACCAGAATATCAAATATAACCCAAACTTCAGAATAGATATGCAGAAACACATTCAACCTTGAGCAACCATTAGATCAGATACCATACGCGCTTTTATTTAACCAGACCCGCGTATATACGCGCTTTACATAAGACTAACCCGCGTATACTTCTGTGCATTTTTCAGAGAAAAACCCTAACTGTGCATACGCGCTTTTCCTTCCACAGACCCGCGTATACACGCGCTTTTCATGAAACGAACCTGCGTATAGATCTATAAAAGATAAACTTTGCAGAACAGACCAGATCTATGAACTTACCCAGATTTCTTCAATCTCTTCAACAAGTTTGCGCCAGGTCTTCTTCACTTCTTTTCAGATCATCCTTGACATTCACCATTTCTAGATCTAGAGATCTTGAACCTTCATCATGTTCATAGGTGCATCATAGATTCAGATCTATCAATTAGGAATAGGGTTCAATCATACAGATATACTTCAGAGTGAAGTATTCATCAAAGTCCAGACACTTGCACACCCTTTGCACAATGAAATTCTTCTCCTTATAAAGATTTAGCCTTTTCAATACCATGAGTCAAAACCACATTACTTCTGATGGTTTTCCTAGACGGGATCAAATAGTCGATCCAGCGCTCAATACAATGGGTCAATACCATGGTAATGCCCCTTGGTATTCTAATTTCGGAGCGTAAAATACCATACGCGACTTGGCACATACTTTTCTGCGTACATACGCGACTTCCCTTTACTAAACTCGCGTATGCCTTGTGACATACACTTTTCATCATTGTTCTGGCCCATTCTGGAAATTCTTTCTTCTACACCTTCTATACTAATTGTAGATACATCAGATGTACATCATTCACAAGCTCATCAAGTCAAGAACAACTTCATCATCATCTTCATAAAGTAGGTTTCCATCAAGGACAACACATTGCATCATATTGCCAACAATCTCCCCCTTTTGACTTGATGGCAACCACGATGGTGTTTGATCACTACAACAGATATAACCATCATGTTACTCTACCCTTATTCAAACACCATGTCACTCTCCCCCTTTGACATCAAGGGCAAAGGATGGATCAAAAACCAACGAGTGCTGTAGATCTGACGTGCACTGAAGTTACCATGCTCCCCTTGAGTTCATGCTGAAAGTTCAAACATATTTTTCAATGAAGTACATGACTCTATGACCTTCCTATCACCAAGGACTCATATTTAAATCAAAGATCCAACCAAGTGGATTTACATATGAGACTCAAATACCCAACCAAGAGGGTTTACATTTTTGACTCAGCTACCCAACCAAGTGGGTTTACAAATTTGAACAAGCCCTTTATATGACTCAATATTACAACTTTACATTATTAAAAATATGCCCTTTTACAACAAAAATCAAAAGGGACCTCTAGAGAGAGATCATATTCAGAAACACCATAACGCCAACAATGCATTATACACGGCATGGCTAATGCTCCCCCTGAAACTTTGCATCCAATGCCTCCTTTCCGGAAGACCATTGCTCCCCCTCAGCTTGTGCATCCTGACTACTTTCAACTGCAAATCACCAAGGCATCTTTATCCAAAAGAGAATGAAACAGAAATAGAAGAGTTGAAGTACCACCAGAGACTCCAAAGCACATCAGAGATACCAAACAGCACCGCAGCTTGTGCTGAAGAAATGTTGACCCTGAAAAAATTGTCAGCAACCACTTATACGCGGTTTTCTGTGTATGAACTCGCGTATATATGCGACTGTCTTTCAGGAAACCCGCGTATCCAATTTAATCTTCTGAATTTAGGCAGATTTGTTCTTCTGACTAGCATAGGCTACTCCCATCTTTTGTCTTAGATATTCGAATGCTTCCCTGGGCAGAGGTTTGGTAAAGATATCAGCAACTTGTTATTTGGAGGGAACATACTCCAACTTCACCTTTTGTTCAAGCACTTGTTCACGTAAGAAGTGATACTTGATGGGAATGTGCTTAGTCTTCGAATGCATAACCGGATTATTTGAGATACTGATGGCACTTGTGTTATCACACATAATGGAGATAGGAGAAGTACATTTGATTTGAAAATCTTGTAAGGTTTGCATCATCCAAAGGAGTTGAGTGCAACAAGATGCGGCAGCCACATATTATGCTTCTGCTGTAGATAAGGTAATAGAATTTTGCTTCTTGCTGAACCAAGATACTAACCGGGGCCCCATATAGAATGCACCACCACTAGTGCTTTTCCGATCATCAACATTTCCAGCCCAATCTGCATCAATGTAAGCATGAAGAGTAAGATCAGCATTCTTTGGATACCATAGTCCAAATTCTTGAGTTCCTTGCAGATATTTGAATATTCTTTTGACAACCTGAAGGTGAGACTCTTTTGGATTAGCTTGGAATCGTCCAACAATCCCAACTGCATGCATAATATCTGGTCTAGTCCCAGTGAGATAAAGTAGGCTTCCTATCATTGATCTGTATTCTGGTTGATTCACCACGGGAGAATCATCATGAGAACTGAGATTACATCCGGTTATCATTGGTGTACTTACAGGTTTGCATTCTTCCATGCCATACTTCTTCAGAATTTGCTTAAGATATTTTGCTTGTGATAAGAATATACCATTTGTAGTTTGATGCACTTGCAAGCCAAGAAAGAATGTTAGTTCTCCAAGTAAGGACATTTCAAATTCTTGCTGCATGACAGAAGCAAATTTCTGACTCATAGATTCTTCATTACTCCCAAAAATGATATCATCAACATATACAACCACAATCAATAGTTTATCATTTTCAACTTTTGTGTATAAGTTACTATCAGCAGACCCCTTTGAAAATCCTTGTTGATGAAGATATTTGTCAAGACGATAATACCATGCCCTTGGAGCTTGTTTGAGACCATATAGAGCCTTTTTAAGTTTACAAACAACATTTTCATCATTTCCCAAAATGAATCCTTCCGGCTGTTCTATATACACTTCTTCTTCTAGATCACCATTGAGAAAAGCAGATTTAACATCCATTTGATAAACTTTGATTTGTTGAAAACTTGAAAAAGAAAGAAACATTCTTATGGCTTCAAGTCTAGCTACAGGAGAAAAATTTTCTTCAAAGTCTATACCTTCTTATTGAGTATACCCCTTGCAAACCAGTCTAGCTTTGTTTCTTATAACATCCCCATTCTCATTTAACTTGTTCTTGAATATCCATTTAGTTCCAATGACATTTTTATCATGTGGTCTTGGTACCAATTCCCATGTTTGATTCTTTTCAATTTGATCAAGCTCTTCATTCATGGCTTGAATCCAACATTCATCTTTGCTAGCTTGACTGACATTGTGTGGTTCAATTGTGGATAAAAATGCTAGATAGCTAGAAGATCCCACAAGAGTCCTCCTTATTTGTACACCTGATTCCTTGTCTCCCAAAATTTGAGATTTAGGATGATTCTTTTGAACATATCTGGATGGAGCCTTTTCAGATAAATCATCTTCAGTTTCTTCATTGGATCCACTGTCTATATCATTTCTATTTGATGTAGAAGGACAAAAATCACCATCATCTTCTTCTGTTGTTTGTTTTTCTTCTTTAGGAGCTGCAGGAGACTCATCAATAACAACATCAATACATTCAACAATCTTTCGAAGCCTTTTATTGTAACATTTGTATGCTCTGCTTGTAGATGAGTAACCAAGAAGTATCCCTTCATCTGATCTAGGTTCAAATTTGCCAAGATTTTCATCATTATTTTTGATAAAGGGAGAATTCTTCACAGAGGGAGAATTAAATTCTTCACAGAGGGAGAATTACCATACCAAAGTTCATATGGAGTTTTGTCACTATTTACCCGAACATGTGCCTTGTTGGGAATGTTTGCTACTGTATGTGTTGCTTCTCCCTAGAACATGTCCGGAGTTCCAGAATCATCAAGCATAGCTCTAGCCATTTGTTGAATTCTTCTATTCATTCTTTCTGCTACGCCATTTTGTTGTGGAGTGCCAGCAACAGAGAATTGTCTTTTTATGCCATGTTGTTCACAAAATTCAAGGAATTAATTTGATGTATATTCTCCTCCTCGATCAGATCTAAGATACTTGATTTTTAGATCTAATTCATTTTCCACCAATGCTTTGAAGATCTGAAATTTTTGAAATGCTTCATCTTTGTGTTTAATTAACCCAATCCAACAAATTCTAGAGAAATCATCAATAAATAAGATATAGTATTCTTCCACACATGGTGAATTTTTCCTCATAGGTCCACATATGTCAGTATGAATGAGTTCAAGAGGCTTACTTGATGATCCTTCTTTGGCATTAAATTGTACTCTGGTCTTCTTACCAAATTGGCAAGATTTGCATATGATACTCTCTGGTAGAGTAATATTGGGAAGACCAAAAACAGCTTGAAGTCTGCTTGATTTTTTGATTTGAGAGAAGCTCAGATGCCCCAGCCTTCTATGCCATAGCCAATTTTCTGAAGATTTTCTCAAGTAACATTGATCTTTGCAGTTCTTCAATACATACAGGTTAGTTGGAGTTCTTTTCCCTTTTATAATAGTTTTACCTATATCAAGATCATGAACCACACATTCTTTTGAACTAAAGACAACTTCAGTTCCTTGATCACACATTTGACTTACACTTAACGGGTTATGCCTTAATCCATCCACATACATGACATCATTAGCCTTCACCTTTTCTTTTAGAAATACAGACCCTTTTCCTTTAATTACAGCAGGAGTATCATTTCCAAATGTAACTTTCTTTTCTTTTTCTAGAGCATTATATGCAAGAAGTTTTCTTTTGTCACCTATCATGTGTCTTGAGCATCCACTATCAATGTACCATTGATTTTATTCACCTTTTTCAAATAACGCTATCCCACAATTTTCAACCTGTAATTCCTTCTTTTTCCATACTTTGGAACTTGAAGGAAAATGTTGTTTTGGCTAGACTTTGCTCCTGCATTCAGATTCTTCATGGCCAAAGTTATTGCAATAAGCACATTCAACTTCATTTTGAAGAGGAGAAAAGTTGTTATAGGTATTCTTATTTGGTTCAATATCCATCCTTTTCTTTCTTGCTTCTCTTGTCATGATGGTTTTATATGGAACACATTGAACAGCTTTATGACCAAAATTGTGACATGAGAAACATTGTCTATTGAAGTAGAAATTTCTATGATCATGAAATATTCTATTTGAATTTACCTGTTGGTTGTTGCTTCTTTGAGAGATATCCCTATTAGTGTTCCTTGAATTGTGATTATCATGCTTTACCTGTAAAGATTCTTTATTCCCTTGCTGAGTGGCTGAATGTAGTAAACCAGTTGTAGCTGCTTTTAGATAATTTGGTGCTGAAGCATGAGAAGATTCTCCGGTATATCCAAGACCTGTCTTTATAAGAGGAGAACGTTGAACCTTGATAATATCATCTAAGGTTTCAGATCCTTTAGCAAATCTAAGATTCAGAGTCTTTACTTTCTCAAGTTCTTTTCTTAGACTTACTACTTCACATTCTAATATCTCATTGTGTTTCTTTGCTTCTTCATTCTGCCTTTTCAGAGTCTCTATGATTATTTTACTTTCTTCCAAGCATATTTTGAGTTGATTATTTTGATCAAGAAAATCATTGTCATCTAGAGCATCCACAAAAGTATCATTTTCTTCAAAAGCCATGAGAAGTCTAAGATCTTGTTCACATTCTTCCTCACTATCAGACACCCCATCACTGTCATCATGAGTATAGTAACTTCTTCTAGTACTAGACCGGTTCTTATTTCTAGCTACTTCCTTTCCTTTTGCAGGTGTTTCTTTGTAAGGACACTTAGTAGCATAATGATCAACTCTTCCACAATTAAAACATTTGAAAGGAAGCTTACCTCTAAACCGTCTTGTACCAAGTTGAAGTTTCTTTACAAAATTTGCCTCATCTTCTTCTGAAATATATCCTGATCCTTCTGCTTCTTGTACTTCTTTCCCTTTTGTAGAAGCTCTAAAAACAACTTCTTTGACCTCAGATGGTCCTCCTCTTCTCATTTCATATGCAGTCAGTATGCCATGAAGTTGCACCACAGTAAGATTTTGAAGATCCTGTTTTTCTTCAAGAGTAGAGACTTTTGACTCAAATTTTGCTGTTAGCGATCTCAAAATTTTCTCAACCAAAGTAGTTTCGGCTATTGTTTCTCCCAGATTTTTCATACGATTTACAACATCATCAAGACGTAAAAAGAAACTGGCAATACTCTCATCACTATGCATCTTTAAATTTTCATATTCAATTCTGAGAGTTTGGAGTTTTGCACTTTTTACCTTTGCATCACCTTCATAACTCAGAATGATTTTGTCCCATATTTCTTTTGTTGTATTCAGCTGCATGACTTTGACAAATTCTGATTCTGTTAGACTTCCTGTTATAGCATTGATGGCTTTTGCATTTGATTCATAATTCTTCCTTTCAGTTGGATCTGTTGGTGTAGTAGCTGGATATTGATATCCTTGTTCAACAATGGCCCATACATCTGCTCCCATAGACTGAAGAAATGATCTCATCCTCATTTTCCAAAAGATTAAATTGCTTCCATTGAAGAGCGGAGGCTTGATAGACGTTATTCCTTCTTGATGGCTCATCTTGCTTGATCTTCCTTCTAGCAGCTAAGCTTTTCCAGAAGGAACTGCTCTGATACCAATTGTTGGGAAAAATACTGAGAGGGAGGGGGTGAATCAGTATTTAGTGCAGAAAATCAAACTTTTACTTTTTCTTTTCTAAAAAACCATACACTACTTTCTTTAAGCCAACTAGCGTATATACGCGGATATCCTTTACAGAACTCGCGTATGTCTAGAGATCTAATTGTGTATTTAATTATTAACTCAGATCATTGCATTATTCATTCATCAGATGTTTCAGAAACAGTAAACAGGTGCAGAAAGAACAGAATAATCATCACACATAAGAAACACACATGAACACCAGGATTTTTAGGTGGAAACCCAATTCGGGAGAAAACCACTGCTGTCGTCGTCTCAGTCTTCAAAATTTATTATAAAGAAAAATTCTTACAATCATTTACTGGCGCAGACTCAAACCAGCACGCAGGCACACACCTGCAGAAGGCTACAACCTTCTCTCGTTTACCAGCCTCTCCTGGAAGGGAGCTACAACCCCCTGCTCTCGTTTACTAGCCTCTCCTGGAAGGGAGCTACAACCCCCTCACTGAAGGCTTCAACCCTCAGCACCACTGCAGACCACGTTTCATCATTTTTCCAACTGGATCAAATAGATTCAACACAACCTATCACTTATCAACAATCATACCTTGCCCATTGCTTTAAACAGAACAGTGAGACCACTGTAACCATAATATCAGATATAACCCAGACTTCAGAATAGATATGAAGAAACACATTCAACCTTGAGCAACCATTAGATTAGATACCATACGCGCTTTTATTTAACCAGACCCGCGTATATACATGCTTTACATAAGACTAACCTGCGTATACTTCAGTGCATTTTCAAGGAAAAGCCCTAACTGCGCATACGTGCTTTTCCTTCCACAGACCCGCGTATATACACGCTTTTCATGAAACGAACCTGCGTATAGATCTATAAAAGATAAACTTTGCAGAACAGACCAGATCTATGAACTTACCCAGATTTCTTCAATCTCTTCAACAGGTTTGCGCCAGGTCTTCTTCACTTCTTTTCAGATCATCCTTGACATTCACCATTTCTAGATCTAGAGATCTTGAACCTTCATCATGTTCATAGGTGCATCATAGATTCAGATCTATCAATTAGGAATAGGGATAAATCATACAGATATACTTCAGAGTGAAGTATTCATCAAAGTCCAGACACTTGCACAACCTTTGCACAATGAAATTATTCTCCTTATATAGATATAGCCTTTTTCAATACCATGAGTCAAAACCACATTACTTCCGATGGTTTTCCTGGACGGGATCGTATATTCGATCCAGCGCTCAATACAATGGGTCAATAGCATGGTAATGCCCCTTGGTATTCTAATTTCAGAGCGCAAAAGACCATACGCGACTTGGCACGTACTTTTCCGCGTACATACGCGAGTTCCCTTTACTAAACTCGCGTATGCCTTGTGACATACACTTTTCATCATTGTTCTGGGCCATTCTGGAAATTCTTTCTTCTGCACCTTCTATACTGATTGTAGATACATCAGATGTACATCATTCACAAGCTCATCAAGTCAAGAACAACTTCATCATCATCTTCATCAAGTGGGTTTCCATCAAGGACAACACATTGCATCATATTTCCAACACAAACAAGTTGTAAATTTTGACTTTCATTTTCATGAGTAGGTTGTGTAAATTCCTCCTACTTTGCATTTCTCTCTTCTGGTTGATTGTTCACAATTCCTGAACTTTAAGTGTTTTTTCTGTAAAATTTAAAAATGTGGTTGCAAATTGCTTTTTGCTTTGTTCCACTATTTTTCTTAAGCCACATGTTACATATCATAAGTGCTCCCTAAGTGGTTACCCTTCCTAGCATTACTCTGGGATGATTGTGCTAAATTATAAAATTTTATCTTGAAGTATTTCCACTCCACAGGACAGGTATAAGTGTTGTATTTTCTAGATCAATGTTTCTTATAACAGGTACAATGAAGGATATTGCATCAGATTTATTTAATAAATACTTGATTATGAAATTATGTATAGTTTTTCTCATTGCAACCTTTGGAATCAAATCTTGAGATCCAACATGAACCTATACCAAAAACTGTCTCAACAGGTGTTCTTTAATGTTTAATCTTTTTGAGTTAAAGCTACTGTAATGTTGCAGTAATATTTTATTTTTCAATTTTTGTCTGCTTCAGCCAAGGAAATAGGTTACCATTCTACAACCAAGCTAGTAATAAACTAAAGCCTCATAATAGGTGTTGAGGAGGTAAATCCCCTCTGCGGACAGAGGCGATCCCTACTAGCCCAGCAGGGGTCTAGCAACAAACAAACAATGCTATGACGCAAGCTCCTAGTTACGAATGAAAGACTTGGGATAAGAGCCTACCTGGATTCCAACGCTAGATCTGAAGAAGAGATGCCCCCGTCCTTCAACCCTGGCAGATCACAATCCTTCCACGATCTCCGTGGATGAACACCTGCACACAGAAGAGACGAACAGATACATGCATAGGAACCAGCATACGTAACTAAACATCGGTCAGAAAAGATATTACTCGCATTAACATGATGGAAAAAGGAGTGAAACCATAATCATAGTCATCTATTAAAATGATAAATGAATAGAAGTTACAACCAAGTTCTGACGTCGCAGCTTCCTTCGAACGGGTCTCCGGTTGTCCACGTCTCGCAAAGCTCGCCAAGGAAAGGGGAACCTCTCCAGAGTCTCGTAACAATGGTCTCCTCGCTTGAATGGGCCTTAAGGGAAAGAAGGGATTCTTTACGGCACAAAGGCACTTGGGAATAGGGAGATGCAAAGCTTCAGCACTTCAAGACTAGCTTGCCATGGATCTGAGCAAGCTTTTATAGATGGGGAAGGAGGGAGTTGGGATCCCTATTATTATGGGGTTGGCCCTATCAACAAGGAAGGTTCCATGGGAGGTGGCAAAACCAATTCCCTTCCATAGAACTCCCGCAGCCAAACCTCCCAACTCAAGATAGGCAGTGGTTTGTGAGTTTGTTTGAACTCAACTTCCGCCATCCATATTTAAAAAACAGTTCCTAAAATGGGTGGCGCGATTGCTGCTCTATGACAGAGCGCCAAGTGGCGCGACCTCTTTACAGGATTTCCCTGATTGGCGCGAGCAGTGAACTGTCTACCCGCGCCAATGCAAAAAGAGTTGTTTTTCATGGATTTTGCAAGGAGATGTCTCGAGGGGAAATGAAGCTCATACTCAGAGGGATGCATTGATGATGTTTTCAAGGCATGACAGTGTTCACAGGTCACGGAATGGATCCTCCATTGTGCGGGACGGGGAATGGTAAGGACGGTGACAAATTACTGTGTAACAGATGCCCCCTAAAGTATGAGGCCCGAGAGTGAGAGGGGTGAAATGCTTTACGAGGACATGTCCAACTGAAGGCCCGCCGTCGGAAAACCTGCGCAGAAAGATACAACTGATATCTCAAGTACATGATGTATATATATGGTATGGACGCAGCCATCCGAACAGAGTATGCTATAATACGGATCCAGGGTATGGGCGCAGCCATCCAACTAAGATCAAATAAATAGACTCAGGTATGGTCGCAGCCATCCAATCAGCGAGTCATGTACACGATGATAATAATCCACAATCGCAGCCTGGATTACAACAGACACAATCCAGGGTCTTGCGCTCCATCTCGACCTAAACAAGTACAAGTTCGAGCATGTGAATGTGTGAGCTGATGTCGAACATGCAAGAACATCGTCTGATTACCAGCCAATGATGAAAGCTGTTAACAGACGCGAGAGAAACCACCAATAATGACAATGGTCCTCAAGGTACTACAGGTACAATCTACGGCGTGCGAATAAACAAGTTGATGTCGAACACCCGCAGAATCATTCGATCGGAGGTCAATGATGTAAACCTCACGTCGAATGCGACGAACCTGCCATTGAGGCATGCAGGCTCCAAGGTACCATCAGGAGTCTCTAGACCAACTTCTTGGATAATGAGTTGAAGTCGACAGGAAGTGACCTTGATCGAAGGTGGGCCATAATGATTCCCACATCATCGACACGAGACAGAGGAACATAATGTTTTGTTGTGAATTAGGACCATATGAGAAACAGAGGAAGGTTGATATTTGCAGAGGTCAACTTCTCTTGAACACATGAACGGCACGACAATGGACTTGGTAGTATTTGACATCAACGGATCAAAGGCCATGGCGACGAGGCAGTGAACAGACGAGAGGTCAAAAGAGATTACCCAAACCCATGGAGGCAAAGTGAAGCAGCGAGATGAGATGTCCCCAACCCGACACGAATGCAGACAGGTGCCATGTTCAAGAGCGACATACTGCCGACGACAACGATGATGGTACCATTTTTCCCCCACCATTTCTGGCGAGTACCCCAATTATTTTTGATAACAAGCTTGAAGGGAATAGCATATGCTTGTGATATAAGTCCGCCCTTTGGGCGAATCCATCCTAGTGCATTTAACGAGTCCTAGGAAGGAGAAACTCGGAGAACGTCATTTCGACGGAATCCAATGTCATCAAGGTTTAACGAGTCTGACAAAGGAAGAACTCGGCGTCTTTTCATGTTTAGAGAGTTTGAAAGGACAGCTGAAAAGAAAACTCCACAGGTCCCTTTTCGTAAATAGTTTCCCAGATCCGAAAAGGTAGAAAACAATATCCGGGAAAACCTCCTAGTCGCGATAGGCTAGGGTATTCCTTTTTCGTAATCGATCCAGCCCAGCCCGAAAAAGGGTTAAACTTATACTAGGTGAATGTCGATTCGCGTCCATTTTAACGAGATCGAAACGACAAGGGCCTCGGCGATCTTTTCATATTTAGAGAGTCAGAAAAGAGCTGAAAGTTGACTCCTCCTGGAGGAACGAGTGGTATAAAGGGTAGCAACTGGTTCCGGTAATGGTGGAACTACTCTGAACAAATAAAGGTCGAGAGGCTGGCTAACAAGACCACTCATAGCAGCGGTTCCTCAGGAACGGGTAAAACAACCAAGTGAAGGCATATGATCGGCCAAGCAGATAGTGACGATGGAGTGAGAAAACCAAGGTTCATCTGGAAAAAACGGGCTGATAAAATGGCCATCACAAGAGGTAAAATGGGAAAGGTTTCATTTTTACACAAGCTTGAAATCAGGAAACTCTGCTTGAAGTTGGTTTCATTTTTACACAAGCTTGAAACAAAGGTAAACTATGCTTGAAACTGGTTTCATTTTTACACAAGCTTGAAACGGAAACAAACTATGCTTGAAAACAAAATTAAGCATGCCCCCAGCATGGTGACTCAATTCGAGGTACATGCCCCCCAAGCTTCAGTTCATATGAAAGGAAGATGGAGTGAAGGTTCAAGTTACGAGATCTAAGAAAGACTCGACTGGGATTTTACGAGATCTGATCAAAGACTCGAATTGAACAGGAACGTGTTTCATTATTTTAACGAGGTTGACACATTAGAAGAACTATCCTCAGGACACCCTTGTTTCATTTTTTAAGGAGCTTGACACAAGACAAGGAACTATGCTCCAACAACCTTGTTTCATTTTTTAAGGAGCTTGACACAAGACAATGAACTGTGCTCCGACAACCTGGTTTCATTTTTTAAGGAGCTTGACACAAGAAGACAAACTATGCTCCGACAACCTTGTTTCATTTTTTAAGGAGCTTGACACAAGACAAGGAACTCTGCTCTAACCACCTTCATCAAAATGAACAAGAAGGCGGTGCTTCCAAGAGTTCCACTCCTGATGGAAGGGAAACACCTTGGAAGTCAGGACCCAATGCCCCCAGCACATTATGCACAACGGCATCATCACTGAGCACAGGCACGGGGTAAGTAGCCACATAGTTGACCTGCGGTGGGGCAAAAACAACAGGTGGATAAAAACCCGGAGGGGGTGATGGTGGACCAGTTGCCACATTAGGACCAAAGAACGACAGCTGATCAATGGTCACGATCCTTCCTTCATGTGGAAAACAGCCCACACGAAAGAGGGAGGAGACGAGCGCTCCCATGGCATAAGTGTAATCTCGCCCCAGGAGCAGATTGAAATCCAAGGGGCCTGGAACAACCATCACGTCCATATGGACGGTTTTTCCTCCCAAGGTAACAGGTAACCTTGGAAGGATCCCCAACGGTTGACTCATTCTTCTATTTAATGTCAACAGATTCTGCGTAACGGGCGCAAGCGGTGGCGAACCGAAAGCTTGCGAGGTAGTTGATGACAGAATACTAACAGAGGCACCTTCGTCTATAATGGTGCTGGGTACAACCAGACCAAGAGCCTGTACTGTGATCTCGAAAGGCACATAAGACGGAAGGCGAAATCCTGCGAATCGATTCCAGTCAATGGAAGCGACCAAACTACTCGGAGGGGCTACCATCGACAAGCGAAGGTCTTCCCCTAATGTTACGGAAGCAGAAGCCTCCTCCACGACCTCCATCTCGAAGGTGGGAGGAATATCCTCTGGAGCCTCCATCATAGGAGGCGGAGGAGGGGCTTCTTGAAGCACAGGGACAGGAGAATCTTTCTCCAAGTCCCACGAATCTGAAGAAACCAGAAGGACATGAGGAGTGTGAGATCCACTCTCGACAGAAAAGACCTGGTGCACCGCGGACGGGGCCAGTTCAACCGATCCTACAACCAATGGTTGGTCAGGGCCGGATTCGTGAATTTGAATTTCTGGGGGAGTGGGATCGACCAAGGATGACTCTTGACCAATCATGGGATCAACTGGCGGATGACTCGAAGAAAGCCGATTATAACCAGGTGGAAGGCGTGGTGTAGAACCGACTGGGTTGTCCAAGACTTGCTTGGCTTCATCCATATAAGGACAAAGGTGAATGGCATGGTGCCCTTCACACAACTTACAGGGATTGGTGATCTTACCCTGCTTCTTAGAGTTCTTATCAACAGCAGCTGAAAATGTGCCCCCAACTTGACTCCCGGAAGCCAAAGGCAACGGTGGGCGGCCATTGGACCATACTTCGAGCACCTTGGGAATGCCAGGGCAGTCTCGAAGAAGATGGTCTCCCGTGCACAACAGGCAGGGGAACTTGACTTTTCGTGGAGGGTTGGAAGGTTTATCGGTAGGAGATATCTCAAAGGCAGTAGCTGTACATTTAGCCTCTCGCTTATCAGACTTCTTCTTCTTTGTCTTCTTCTTCTTCTTCTTAGCCACCTGGTTACTTGAATCCAGACTTTCACCAGGCGAAGTAGAAGAGGAGGACGCAGAAACAGGCGAAGAAGGGGAGAGGTCCACCTTGGAATCAACATGAGGTTGTTCAGGTGGAGGAACTGATTGAACAGTAGTGGAGACATCCGGGACAACAGAGGTTGAGAACAACCAAACAGGCAACCCAACAGTTAACCCGGGAAGGGACAACGTCGCCATGTAAGGAGCACCAACATTTCCAAAA
The DNA here is from genome assembly GCA_034641835.2 of Pinus albicaulis. NCBI lineage: Eukaryota > Viridiplantae > Streptophyta > Pinopsida > Pinales > Pinaceae > Pinus > Pinus albicaulis. The sequence continues at coordinate 590,778,231 of CM076575.1, forward strand.
GGAGGAAAATGACCAGGATTCCCTTCTGAAGGGATTCCTTGGTTGGTAAACTCTGAAAAAGTTGCCATCAAACTCGAAACCACACACGGGCTGAAAACGAGTTAAGACACACGATCAAACAGTCACAAGCAATGTCTAAACGGGTGTGTAATCGTGGGCGATTGATTTTACCACATTGGAAAATAAGAAATTCTACCGTTTCATGTTTTAAGAGTCGAGAAACGATAAAAGATGACTCTATCTCTTTCAGAGTTGACACAAGCGTGAAAGGACAAGCGCTTGACGGTCTTTTCAAGTTTAGGGAGTCAGAAAAGACCAAATGACTGCTCGGGAAAAACTAGGCACAAAGGGTGTACCAGATATCCGTGAACTGCAATATACACCTTTGGTTTCAAATAATGAAACAGAAATCGACCAAGGACTTTCCGTACGTGCAGGTAGTCTCCCCGAATGCTGTGTTCGGTGTATCACGGGTAAAAGGCGGCAGACTCGGCTTCCTGTGGATAAAGGATTGAAAACCTATAGGGGTCTCCCTTTATATACGCGACGGCACGGGGAGCGCAAGTCCGTACTAGCGCTGTCTAAAGCCAATAGGCGAACGACAGCTGCTAGGTTTAACGACGCCGGAACACGTCTCTAGCCTAGACCTTCTAAATATGTTGTGTTAAGTTCCAATGTTGCCTTAGGTTAATTGAATAAATTTTACAGTTGATCTTCAATTAAGTTTCAATTTCCAGGCCCTATCGTATGTAGTGTCTCCTAAATGCAAGCTATATGCCACGATGCAACATTTCGTTCGATGAAAACTAGTTAAATAAGAGTTGAGAGCTTTTATGCAAACGAAATGAACGGAATACAAACAAGAATGTCTCTAATGCAACTAATGCAATTGCACACTTTTCACTCAAACACTAATTACTAGCAATATGGAAAAGATCACAATTTGCACTAATTTAACAAAAGTAAAAGAGATTATATTTTTTTTTTGATTTTCAATGTTTAATGGCTAATGTGCACTGAAAACAAAAGGAACAATTTGAGAAATGATATCTAAGAGAGCGAAGCAAACAACATTCACTCAACGAAACAAGCAACCAAATCTCTAAATCGACCCAAAGTCCCTCAAAGCAAAGAAAGACTTGAAAACTTCCGATGGACCGTGTGATCTAGGTCCAAAGCAAGGCAAACGAATTCTGAATGAAGGAATGAACAATCACTCAAAAGACGCAGCAAAACAATCAAAGACTGTAAAGAGAGCGTGGAGAATCAATCAACAAGTTGACAGGACAATCAGAACACCAAAACTCCCAATGGAGGGCTCGATTCACTAAGCCACTAGATGCCCTAGGGCTCAAATCATGAAATCGATAGACAAAGGCAAACAACCAAAGGACAGCGGTGAATTCCAGTCAAACAAGACTCCAACACACTCAGACAATCAGAAAATCAAGAAGAAAAGTACTGGTCAAGCTCAGAAAGCCGAAAAAATGAAGAAACTCAAAAAAGTCACAGGGGTGGCGCGACTGTGGCCTTGAAACTGGCGCCAGAGGCCGATTGGCGCGAGACAGACAAATGCAACAAGTGCCAAGTGGCGCGACTGTCGGGTTAAAACCCGCGCCAGTCGAGTTCTCCAATAAAAATTAAAAAACAAGCTACTCTGAAAGTAGACCAATACAAGCTAAGCAAACCAAGAAGCTAAAATAGTGAAAGAATCCAACCCAGAAGGTTCATCAAGCGAGGAGAAACAATCAAAGTGAACCAATCATAAACGGGACAAGGAAAGCCGGATATCTCCCCAGCGGAGTCGCCAATTTGTTGAGGAGGTAAATCCCCTCTGCGGACAGAGGCGATCCCTACTAGCCCAGCAGGGGTCTAGCAACAAACAAACAATGCTATGACGCAAGCTCCTAGTTACGAAATGAAAGACTTGGGATAAGAGCCTACTTGGATTCCAACGCTAGATCTGAAGAAGAAGATGCCCCCGTCCTTCAGCCCTGGCAGATCACAATCCTTCCACGATCTCCGTGGATGAACACCTGCACACAGAAGAGACGAACAGATACATGCATAGGAACCAGCATACGTAACTAAACATCGGTCAGAAAAGATATTACTCGCATTAACATGATGGAAAAAGGAGTGAAACCATAATCATAGTCATCTATTAAAATGATAAACGAATAGAAGTTACAACCAAGTTCTGACGTCGCAGCTTCCTTCGAACGGGTCTCTGGTCGTCCACGTCTCGCAAAGCTCGCCAAGGAAAGGGAAACCTCTCCAGAGTCTCGTAACAATGGTCTCCTCGCTTGAATGGGCCTTAAGGGAAAGAAGGGATTCTTGACAGCACAAAGGCACTTGGGAATAGGGAGATGCAAAGCTTCAGCACTTCAAGACTAGCTTGCCATGGATCTGAGCAAGCTTTTATAGATGGGGAAGGAGGGAGTTGGGATCCCTATTATTATGGGGTTGGCCCTATCAACAAGGAAGGTTCCATGGGAGGTGGCAAAACCAATTCCCTTCCATAGAACTCCCGCAGCCAAACCTCCCAACTCAAGATAGGCAGTGGTTTGTGAGTTTGTTTGAACTCAACTTCCGCCATCCATATTTAAAAACAAAATTTTAAATGGGTGGCGATTGTCGCTCTGAGATACACACCAAGTATGCGACTCCTTTACACGATTTCCTTCGATTGGCGAGCACTCGAATCGTCTACCCGCGCCTGGTCACAAAAAGAGTCAAGCTAGTGGATTTTGCAAGGGAGATGTCTCAAGGGGAAATGAAGCTCATACTCAGAGGGATGCATTGATGATGTTTTCAAGGCATGACAGTGTTCACAGGTCACGGAATGGATCCTCCATTGTGCGGGACGGGGAATGGTAAGGACGGTGACAAATTACTGTGTAACAATAGGTTTCATATATATTTAATTTTTATGTCTGTTATAGCCAAGAAAACACGTTGCCATTCTGCAACTAAGCTAGTGAGTCCTGTTGCATACCCTTTCACTCTTCTTAAGCCATGTGGTGTACAAGGGGATGTGACACTGAATGACATCAATCAGCGCATTATGATGCCACATTCGAGGCTTATAGATCAACATAATGACACTACATCGCAGTTTGTATCTTCACCAGCATTCTCGGGAAAAGCTATAGTTGCTCTTACAAAGAGTTTTTTTTTTCCATATACGTTATTTTCCATTGGTCTTCTGACACTTTCTATCAACTCTGTAGGACGTCGGAATAGAGACGGAAAGCGACACACATCGAAAGTGCATCGTAAAATCACATACGTCAGAAGAGCGACATTATTTTGAAAACCTGATAAACGTCGAAAGACCGACAGTTATGAATCGTCGGAAGACTGGCAGTTATGGATCATTATGGAACGTCGGAAGACCGACCATTATGGAGCATCGGAAGACCGACGATTTAACTGACGTTGGAATAGAGACGATTTTGATAACTTCGGTAGATCGATAGTTTTGCTAACATCGAAATAGCGATGCCTTTGATGACATCAGAAAACGACGCTTTGGATAACAACGGAAGAGCGACGGACATCTAGAAATGTCGGAAAATGTGTTGCTCTTCCGACATTTTATTGTAGTGTCGGAATTGCGATGTAATGGCTAACCACGTTTAGCCCCGCCTCAAAGTGTCGCTCTTGGGAAGCCTATGTGTCGGAATAGCGACGATTTGGCCATCGGAAATTGGGCCAAATGTGCTAGTGTGTTATGTTGTGATTCAAATTTTTAGTTGTGCTTTCCAGTTATTCTCCTATGCAGTACATGCTTTGTTATATTATATCAAAATTTATTCTTATTGTCTTTTTATGATGTATATTGAACATATTATTTCTAGCAACTTTTGATCTTCCTAGATTTTCTATTCTTTTGGTGTATCTTTGCACCTTTAGGGGAAATTGCTAGTTTAAAGTCTAATTATTTAAAGCGTGCTAGCTCAATGGAAGAGCACTTGCTTTACAAGCAGGAGGTTGGTGGTTCAATTCCATTGTACCTTGGTATTCATAGGGAATAACGATGATCATTTTTTGGTGATGGATGCTCTTTTGACCATCGCCAACGAGTTTATGGTGACATTTTTTCACCCTTGCCAAAATATGAAATGGTGACGGTCAACGAATGCCACCATATATACGCATAAATAGTGACGACCATTAAAGGCCCATCACCATAAATATTTGTTGTTGATATGAAATGGTGAGGGTCATTGTTTATCATTATAGTCATTATTCGTGACAGACCTTGATGTCACTAATGAGTTTATGGTGACGGTCAATGAACATCGCCATATATATGCACCAATAGTGACGGCCATGAAAGGTCCATTACAAAAAATCATTGTTGTTCATATGAAATGTGAAGGTCACCATCCATCATTATAATCAATATTCGTGACGGACCTTGAATGTCACCACAACACATACTTTCAGTGACGCCACCTTTGGTGACATTCAATTTTTTGGTGATGGAGGCTATTGTCCGTCACCATTGATCATATGAAATGGTGATGGTCACTATCTGTCACTATAAATCATTATTGGTGACGGAACTTGAATGTCACCACAACACCTATACTTTCGGCGATGCCACCTTTGGTGACATTCAATTTTTGGTGACAAAGGCTCTTTTGACCCTCACCAATGAGCTTATGGTGACCATTTTCGCCCCTCACCAATGTCCTTTTCTCTTGTAGTGTGTAAATGTAATTTTATGTAAAATTTTAAAATGTAATTGTATGTAAATTTGAAATTGTAATTCTAATTCTAATCATAATTCATGTATGTGAAATTAATGTAAAATTGTAATTGTAATTGTATGTAAAATATTTGTAAAATTTTAATTCTATTAATGTGAAATTTTTAATTATATTAATGTGAAATTTTTTTATTAAAACATTTAAATCTGTAAATTTGTAAATAACTGTAAAATAACAAATCTAGAATAATATGAATTTTCGTAACACAATAAAGTTTAAAAAATAATAAAAATAAATTCATGCACTTTAGTATTATCATTATTTTATTATGATCTTACATAAAAAAAAAGAAATTTATACAATCTGGTGCGCTTATCATCATAACACGCACCGGTGCTTCGTATTACAATGACACACTGGTGCTTCACAACTCTTCTGCCCCGGTCACAAATAAACACAAATAAAAAAATGCAACTCTATTTTCTTTAAGTGAAAAAAAAGCGGAAATTTGAAAAATGGGTGGCAAAATATTTTCGAAAATCTAATTTCATAAAATAATTATTTAAATACTAAACATTTTTCATTATTTCACTATTTTTGCTAAAAGTTTTAGCCAGATATTTGCAAGAGACAGACCTGGAGCAAGAGAGCATGAGGGCACTATGGAGCAGTGAAATACATTCGAACAGAAGTATTCAGACAATCAGAAACCAAACCTCTGGTGATTCAAACCATGTATTATAGAATTTCAAACCATCTCGTGATTAAATTTGATTTTTTTTTTTTACTTTTTTCTGCAGTTTTTTTACTTCTTCTGCATTTTTATCCATTTTTACCCTAAACCCTTTATTTTTTTTCTTTTTCCCTTTCTTCTCCCTGTTTCTGTGATTTCAGAAATAGGATTTTTCATATTATATTGACGTCCAACCCATGGGATGACTTTCATAGTTGGATCCCAATCCATTCGGTCATTGCATGATTTTTTGGAGAAAATGGATTTTTCTTTATCAGTGCGCCCTGTGCACCCTACTGCACCGATGCGTTGTATTATACAACTCACCTCACAAGTACTGTGTAATAAAAATATTGAAAACATTTTTTCTAAATCTGTGTGCCATATCTAAAATAAGGCACCAGTGCTCCATTTCACGAGGATAGCACCGTACGGTGTATTACACTATTTTTTTGGTGCGTTTGTAATACCCCACTAACTGTACGGTCTATTACACTATTTTTGCAGTGCATTTATAATACCCAATGCACCGTATGGTCTATTATACTATTTTACAGTGCATTTTTAATATCCCCATGCACTGGCTGTGGTGCGTACCTCATGAAAGGCCCACCAGTGTCTTGAGATTTATTTTCTACCTAAAAATTTGAGAATTTAATTATAAATATATTAATGAATGATATGGTACAGGTTTCATATTGATAAATAAATGACTGACAAGAGATCAAGTAAGAAAAATACTGATAACACATCAAGAAAAGAAAAAAATGCAAGTTCTTTGTAAATTATTTATAAAAAATATTATTTTTGAACTATACGTAAATTTAACTAATATGTATTGTTTACTGTGTATCATGTAGAGCCACAAAATGATGAAGCTCGATATGATTATTTCTAATTTAGGACCAGAAGAGAATAAAATTTTAATGGAAAAATTGCAAAAGGATGAATCGGGTGAATAAAAAATAATATCGATCCAATATGAGTTTCTTTTTTTAATTATCATTTATAATATACTTAAAATTATTAGATAACATGTGTCAAATAGTCTACTAATTCACATCTATTTAATATTCTACAGGGACCAGCAACTCAGAAAAGGAATGCTGTTCTAAGAAAAGAAAAGAAAATAGAACATGAAAATGAAAATGAATTGCTCCTTAGCTCATCTGGAGTGGTGCTGGAAGTTAACGAAAGGGGTGAAAACTTTTACAAAATTTTGAGGGATCTAGTGGAACGAATGTATAGACATTCTTTCCACTTAAATTACAAAAATCAATCCAATGATTCAAAGAACCAAATTTTATCTAAACTACAGGAAGAGTTTCCAGAGAATTGGTGAATGAGACATGTCAGACTTTTAATAGCAAAAACGTACCAAAAAAAAAAAGGAATGAAAAAGTAATATTCCTTTAAATGTTTGTCTACAATTATTATAAATATCACTTTTGTTATATTTACTTTTCATATACCAATATAAAAATTAAATATTTTATTGTCATGTTACATTTTCAGGAAGATTATGAAAAACTCAAAAGATGAATGAGATGGTATCAGAAATATGCCAGTAGGAATGTCCAAAAAGGTGTACAAGGAGATGGTCAAAGAAATTGAAAAAATTGCATCGTAGGAGGAGCCATCTCAACAACAACGTGCTTCAAATGTATTATGTAATCATTGAATTTTTCGATCATTAGGTACAATAAATAAACTATTTAACATTAAATATTATTTTTCAAGAATTTTCTTGCAGAAAAGAAAAGAAAATGGAACCCATTCAGCACATAAAACAAGACGACAAGGAAGAAAAGGGTTGATCTCTAATTTTGTGAGTAATTGTTACTTCCTTATAAAAACTTAACTAGATTTCATTTTTGTATTTTTTAAGTTGTTTCACAAAAATCATCATTGAATGTCTTCAAACAGGTGCTAACATACAAAGGAGAACCATCAGACGAATTGATTGAAATTGGGTTAAATATGGGTTGTGAGTATATGTTGGCATATCAGAATTTAATTGTGGAATTTGTAAGCAACTATCGATCTTGTTTTAATTAGCTCCATCTATAATTAATAGAACAAAAACATCTTTATATTAAATATATGATTTTTTATGCGGTATAAAACTTGCTGGAAACAAAGTATGGAACTGCGCCAACATATGAAATTTTGAAAGATGGAATGGTAGATGGTTTTGAAAGAATGTGCATAGTTTATGAGTCAATTGTTGCTATGGTACGTCATTTTTATTTTTGATTTACATTGATGTATATTATTTAATATTGAAATTTTCATTATTCTCACCAATGTACATACACTCATTTCAGTTTATTTTTATGTTTGTAGATGGAACATGAAGAAGAAGAAAACAATCAACGTTGTGAACAAAACAGTCCTGAAAATAGCCCAAATCATGGAAGTAGCTCTAGAAGTGACAACATTTCAAGCAAAGAATGATGATCACTATGTTTCGATATCAAATCAAGGCATTTTATTTTTTGAAATATGTCTGTGAAATCAGACATTTTGTTTAATGTAATGGACATAGTGTCACAATTGAAAGACAAAGGGATACGAATAACTGTCCCATTTTGTATGAGAAAGACACTCTTATATATATATATATATATATATATATATATAATGTTTTAATTTATTCTATTGCGTTCTCCATTGTCGCTATTGCGTTCTTCATTGTCTTTCTCAAATGCACTAATAAAAATTTAATTCATATGAATATTGTTATAAGATATATATGTGTCAACTTTTCATGAATAATGAATTTAAAACAATCACAATAATTGGACTATCACAGGTCGATGTTTCTAAAAAAAATAAAATGAAAATGAGTGTGTGTTAGTAACTGTCAACCAGTGCATTTATGTGTCTATATGCATCGGTGCCATTGTACGATATATGGGCACCACACAAATACCAATACCAGTTATAAATATCGGTGCGTTTGTGTGATACTGCATACTGTGGCGTCTATGTATCTATAAGCACCGGTTCATTTTTACGATCAATGGGCATTGCACGAATACCGATACCAATTATAAATCTTGGTGCCTTTCTATGATATGACACATCGGTGCATCATAAAGGTATACACATCGGTGCGTTGATACAACCTATAGACATCGCACAAATCCCAAGACCAATTAGAACAGCCCTGTGCGTTGTATGACCAACACTACGCTCGGTGTGGTTTTACACCTGAACGTCCTAGTGCGTTCATTTGACTGAGACAGCCCGGTGGCACCATCTTCATGTACGTACCCTGCGTTAAATCCAGAGTAGTGCACCGATGAAAAAACATCATTAATAACCTTCGGCTGCCCATTTTTTTTAGTTGTGTTGAATTTTCATTAAAAGCTCCACCAAAACCTCCGTAACCATAAACGGATGTTGTAGAAAATGTTTTTTTGACAATTTTGGCCAATTTTATAACAATAAAAACCTCCTTTATAACCTTCGCTAGAGGGTCTTTTCCTTGTAGTGTCATTTTCTTTTCAATCAGAAACTCAAGCATAAGATGTATCTTCTAAATTTTTTTTTGAAAAGACTTGGCCCCTTCTTTGATTGGAATCACATGATAGATTATTCATGTATCATAATTTTGAGCTCATTGTATGTCGACGTGAATAGTAAATACATCTCGGTACTACTTGAATAAGCGAATGAAATCTTGTTGCTCTTGTGGTGTGCATCAAGTACCAATATTAACAAAATTTAGATCCTTTTCTATCCCAATATTTATTTGCACGTGTGACATCGTTGAATTGTGGCTTTTCACATTGACTTTCCCTCATAAGTGGTTCTGTAAGTCATACATCTTTTCCAATGATACATTTCTTTTTGGCATGGGGTTCTCTTTTCTTGTACAAGATGCATCTTGGAATGCTATATCATTATCATCTTTGTCGATAACTGCATCCTTGAATATATCAGTGTTTTCCATGAAGTACAATATCTTTTGCTCATAATTCAAAATGTGTAAGTTAGTTATATTGTGAGAGACATATGTATTGTAAAGAATTTATAGAAAAAAACCATCCCTAATCGGTGATAAATTTGAACCATAGGAATTACCAGATCCCTTTTGTGAAGAAGCATTGTTACCTGAGGCAGGTTGTTTGAGTGTTGTAGATAAGTATTTCCTGCTAGCTCGCGACATTCGTAAGTTCGAAGAGTGAAATATTCATGTGAGCTTTCTTCATCTCTTCAATTGTGTTGTAATCTAGTGTGGGAGATATTGTTGAAGTGTTTGGAGGAGTAACTTGATCTGTGACTTCTAGAGTGATGGATTTTATCTTCATTGCAGCCCCATTTCCAGACTTTTTCTCAATGTTTTGGGTTGAGTTGATGGGCGAATTGATATTACTTAACAAATTCTCTTTCAATTTCTGCTTCGTCAAATCTTGTTTGGTAGTCAACCCTTGGCTTCTCAAATTACACCAATTGTTCTGCTTCTAGGCCATGGCATCACTTAGTGGCTTCTTTTCAGCAATCCTCTTGTCAGTTATGAGTATGCAACTGAATGTGTTCACTACGTACCCCACTCTTGGATTTTCTTCTGCCACTGTGATTTCTTCATTTTCTTCCAAAGGCTCGATCTACTCATCAGAAAGTACTGTGTCAATAAAATGTGAAACAAGATCGTTCATCTTGTGGTTCCATTGTGGGCATGTTTTTTTTTAATGATATTCTTGGTGAAACGAAAATTATTGGTCCATTCCCATACTCTAAACATTCAACACAACATTTGAGCTTTGTTTAGACTTAGCCAGTTGGTTGTTGTTGCTGGCAGAATTGGCAATCCTTCTCTGAAAGTTGAACTTGGGAGGATTTCTTCTCATGCTGGTCTCACTTGACCTTTATTTCAATTTGGCCAAATCATTTGACAGATTCTTGATGGTGTGGGTCAAGCTTTGAATATTGATGACTTCTTTCTCCTTGGCATTGATTATAGAGGCTTCAGACCTTTTTCCCATGTATTTGGAGTCTTTAGTCAATTCATTATATACGATGACCCCAATCACAAGCAAGTCCTTTTCAATCGAAATTTCTTCTTAGTAGTTTTCAAAAATATTTTCTTTTGAAATTATTTTCACAAACTAAGTAGTGCTTGTTCATAAGGAAGATGTGTAGTAATCGATAGTGATGGAGTCATGAGGTTGTATTAGACAGAAATTTATTCAAAATATGGTTAAACCTCTAATTAAATTTTTTCACCCTTTATTTGTGTTTCATATTAAGTTTTCCAAATTCTTTCAACAAGATGAAGGGGGTTTTGTCATCAACGAAATTTTCAAGATTAATCTTCTTAAACCACTTCCAATTCTGGATATAATTTGGAGGAAGACTATGACACCATACAACTTCTTTTCCATGTAAGGTTCACAGAAAAATTCTACATGCAACATCATCATTATGTACCTCTAGCATTTGCAGTTGTAGGTAGAAATTTTCCAAATAGTCCTCTACTTTCATTGCTTTGTTAGAGTAGTGCTTTGTTAATAGATTTTCCGGGTGTCTTGGCATCTTTTGTAGGATACCCTGTAGCACAAGTGGGCCATGAGGCATCCAATCAAAATTTTTGTCCACCATATATTTTTTGTTTTCCTCCTCCTCTTTTTCAAAATATAATGGCTCTTCTTCTTCTTCTTCTTCTTCACCACCCAACACATAGAAAGTATCATCTAAGAGTACAATGTTATCTCTGTCACCACCGTTGTAAGATGGAGGTCATTTGACTTCTCTAGGTCTTCCACAGAGTCTGTTAATTATTTAAGGGTGGCGAGAACGAAATATTTAATTGTAGAAACCATTATCCCGATAGGGGTCGTCGGGTTCTTATTCCAAAAATAAGGAAGATTGTGTACTCCCAGAATTAGTCCAATATATTTTGCAAACTTACAGGAAGATTTTGTACTCCTGGAATTAATCCAATATATTTTGCAAACTTATGGGTTATAGGATGGATGACCTGGATCTGATCATAAGATATTTCACAAGTTTGTACAAGCTGAGGCTGAGAAGATTCACCAACTTTAGGAATGTGAGCAGGGGAAGCGTTGGTAATGTTTTTGTCTTGACCGGAATATTTAAGGTTAGGGTGGGTGAGGTTATTTTCCATAAAAATCTTGCTACCATCTTTCTAGCGCCATAAATGTTGAGTGTGTTTAACTTGCCAACATTCAAGGGGGCTCCTTGATATTTTTCCCCAGTTAGACCTCACACCATTTGGGATAGGGGGCCCATCTGAAATATGGCCTAGTTTCCAAATTCTTAAATATTTTCCTTTTCTCTAATTTTTAGCAAGAGAGAGGAGTACAATTATGCCTTCGAAAAGCAAGAAGGTGTGTCTGGTGAGTGTTTTTTTGTAGGTGTGTCAAATTTATTATACCATGGAGGGAAAGAGTAAAGTGAGACCCTAATAGAGAGGTAATAGTACCACCCTAGTAGAGACACACATAACCAAGAAGGATCCACCTAATATCCAACGGAATAGTCCATAAAAGTTGCGAAGATTATTACAACCAGTCAATGAGAAATATTTTTCTAGTATCTTGCAGAATAGTTCAAAAGGATGGGACAACGGTAACAACCATTGAAACAAATAAAATAACCAAAATGGTTCAACTACTTTAGCACAAATGAAAGAAAACATTAAATACAAACATCTACGAAATAGTCTTACAAATATTCATAATCCATGTATGAAGAACATGTTGGGCATGAAGGCTTCTGTTATTACGTAAAAATTCCAAGATACATGTATGCAATGAACACCACAAGGTCTAGTAGTGGAGCGTTGGAGCCACTCCTTTCTCCTCAAAATAACTAGTTTGTATCTCTAATGCCTTGAAGGAGAAGCCAAGGTGAAAATTCATTTGCTCATACAGTGAGGGTGTAGATATAACCAATGAGGAGGTGATGCTTCACCTTCCTTGTGACTCTTCATCTACCCTCATGATTGTTTGAATTCCTATGAATTTTCAACTTTACATGACTCTTCATATTCTATACATGTCCTTTGGACGTCCACTTTACAATACATTTTTGAAACATAATTTACATGATCCAAAATATGGTGTGGCATGTGACAACTCATGACATGACATGAGATGACATGAAATTTTTTACATGGACTTTTAATGATGAGGCAATGTCAAACCACTCTTGATGCTCCTTGTTATGTGTCTTCTTGACAATGTTGTTTTATCCACCTCTATATGGCTTGATGGTAAGGAGTCTTCAATGATCTCAATTCTTGAGTTTGGTCACAAAGTGGTGTCCCTTTTATTTCTCTCGGTTGATCAAATTTCATACTCAGCTACAAATATGTATTTCAACATGTTTCCCTTCTTCATCTCCCTCTTCATCATATTTCCATCGAAAGATAAGGTACCTGCATCTGCAATTCACTCATGACGAGACGAAATCAATCTGAAAAACCCTTATTCTAATATAGTTCATGTTAATCCATCGAATAATTCAAAACCATGTGATATGCCGGGTGCATTTCAAGTAGTCATGGGTGAGCCTTGAGCCTTGAGACTGTGCAATGTGCAGTCCATGCTAGACTGAGGAAGACAATTGCGCAATTTTGGAGGTCAATGTGATAGGCTGAGGGTATGGGCAGTAGATCAACCCATTATGTTGTTGATGGAGATAGAGGTGGATGGGAAATTTCTCAATTGCACATCTCAAGATCCCAAGGGTTGAACTTGATGCTAGAGATTTTGAAATGCATAATTGAGGCGAGGCTGGGAAGATGGTTTTCACAATTATGGAGGCCAAGGTATGAGCTTAATCACTGGAAATTCTCAATGCAACAGTCTTGGGATCCAGTAACTGCACATTTCACAGTGTCAAGAGGCTAGGGTCTCAGCTAGAGGGTTGGAACTGCAGGAAATTGACTAAGTGCGAGATCAATGAGGCTAATGTGAACAGTGATAAGACTTCGACTGTGATCACACACTTAGAATACTTGATGACACAACAACCTATATCATTCAGGATATATCAACAATGCATTTCCCTAAATGTGACAACCTTACAACAACTTACGACAAGTGTGACACCAAAGAAACACTTTGTGACGACTGTGATGACACTTGTGCGACAATGATTAAAACTTTGGGAATGAGTGTGACATATGTTTACATGGTTAGATCAAATCATTTACACAAAGGTAATCCCTTGAAACCGCCAGAAAAGGCTTACACATTGTGTGATCGCTAATATGCAAAAAAACCACATTTTTCCTACCTTGCTAAAGGGACCGAAACACATCAAAAAAACACATGAAATGAGTTTCAATGTTTGCGATGAAAATGTACAATACCAAGGAAGGCTCCAAAATTGAACATAGTCCACAATTTTGGAGGGTGTTGTAGCAGTGACAACAGGTTCTATGGCGATGTTGTGAGCACATGCACACAAGTTTTATGAACAGTGGATAAGTCCTCCTAGTTTAGAACAGTGAGCCTAGTTAGTCTTAATATGGGTGGTTTTTTTGTTAAGAAAATAGGCCTGATACATATATAAAATATTTATTTGAGCACCTTGGGTCTATATTGGAGCCTAACGCATGCATGGATCAACAACATTCAAATTTGATGTTTTACACCAAAATTTGCAAGCTTAACACCAAACTGGAAATGCACGAAAGTTAAAATAGCATTGGATAAATGCATTAACAACTAGACTCGTAGAATGTACATACTTGGAGGTGAATTTAGCAGTATGGATAAATATCGAGGTTAGCCAAATTTAGAAAACACAGGTGCTAAATACTACAAAATTTATGTTTGAGCAGTTTAATTGAGGGTTTCTTGTAGAGACAAGGGAGAGGAGTTAGAAGATTTATTTTGCACATCAGAGGGAAATCGAGAAGCAGAAAAACAAGAATTTAATGAGACCAAAACCTATGAAAAGTGAAATTTAAAGTGCAAGATAACTAAAACTAAAGAAGTAAAAATATTAGTCGTAATTCTATATAAACATAATTGAATTTGCAAGAGTAATTAGTTGTTGATTATATTGGTTGTTTATTTTTAAGATTTGGATGGTGGATTGTTCAGTTATCATATATTGTTGAAGGTGATTTTATGGTGGTTTTGACGAGTGTTTGAAGTGGGAAATTTATTTTTTTGTGTAAGGAAGTGGCCTTCATGGTTTGAATTAAAAAATTATATGAAAGATGAATCATTGAGGTCAAGCAAGTGGTAGCTTAAAGATTAGGGATTGTAGATCCTTCTGGTAGTGGTTGGTAAATATTTAGGGGTTGCATCTCTTTTCAGTGATTTTTGATAAACTAGGGGTTGTATCTCCTTTCAGTGGTAGTTGATAAATTAGGGAGTAGTAGCTTCCTTTTGGTTGTAGCTAGAAAAATTTGTAACATAAAGTAGAAGCTTGCTTTTGTGGAAATAATTGAAGATAAGTTTAAATAATTTCTGTGTTCTATTTTTTCTCCTTGTGTTTACTATTGTGAGATCATATTATTTTGTTGTTGAAATTTATTGGTGTCTTCATACCCTTACTAGTGAAAGATTTTTTCTAATTCCTATAATATTGATTCATCCCCCTTATCATTATTGTTTTGGTTTCTAAAAATTGGTATCAGAGCAAGCCATATTACTTTAGATGAGTTTAAAAACTTGAAGAAATATCATGGACCATGGAAAACTAGGAAGGAGGATACACCAATAGGGCACCAATGTTCAATGGAACAAATTATGTGTTTTGGAACAAATCAAGACCTATATTCAATCACTTGGAGTTGATGTATGGGATGCAATGGAAGAAGAATATTAGAAGCCTCAAGCCTTGATTACTAAATATTCAAAGATGGAATTTACATGTAATTATAAAGCTAAGAATTCTCTGCTTGTTAGCCTACCTGAATCAAAACTAGTCATTATCATGGATTGCACTACTGAAAAAGTTATTTGGGATAAACTGAGCAACTATTATGAAGGTTAAAGTAAGGTAAAGCAATCCAAACTTTAAGGTTTTAGAATACATTTCGAGTCTTCAAAGATACATGATGATGGAGATATCGGTAAATAATTTCTAAGATTCAATGAGGTTGTAAACACTATTAGAGGATTTGATGAGAAATTAGAAGATCCTATAGTAGTTCAAAATATGTTGAGATCTCTCCATGAAAGATTTTATTCAAATGTCGTAGACATTAAGGAGATGATAGAGCTAATGACTCTCACTTTAGCCATAAAAAACAATTATTTTATGTAACACCCTCATCCCACATCTACCCAAGAAATTGGCCAATTGGGGTAAATATGATACAAACAGTTACCCTGATATGATTAAACATAATAGGTGACCTTAAGGAAGTGTAATCGATGGAAACACATCACAAAAACCTTCCACATCATAAACAAAACTCCTAGGAGCCATCCCAGCCACTCAGGTGTCCATGCCCTGGGTCCCATTAAGGTTTTAGATCATTAAATCCTAGAATATCCCACAATATGGGCGTGGGTTCATTTTGGAGGCTCTGGATGCTCCCACAACATATGCATGAGTGGGTCCAAGGACTTTTTCCCTCGGACCTATGCCAACGTCCCAAGATTTGAGTCACTTTTTCAGAACCAGAGCCCATGTCACTTCCCAGAACTCAATGACAAGTTCAGGAATGAGTTATAACATCGAAACATGATACATTTGCAAAAAAATTGACAATGCCTACACTGGACCCCTACTAGCCATGACAATAATTTCGTAAAACATGTCATGAAAATGCAATCTACAGGTTTAAACAACATATCTGAGTATAAGGGTCTCATACTTATCTGATAATCACTAAGAATAATTTTTCCCTTACATAATTAGTTGCATTATCATCTATTAGGTTATAGATACATTTTTCATTCATTTAAAAATAAAAACATGAGGAGAGCCATACATCATCATTGTCATAACACATGCTTATAACTAGCACAATAACAATAGAAATATCAAGGATGTATCAGCCATAGAATCCACAGATAAAACAATACATTTACACATAAATTTCCAAGGAATGAAATTCTTATTAATGAATGTAAAAACCAACTGGGAATGGGACTACCACATTCCACCCAACTATATATTCGTTGAGCCAAATATCTCTTCAACCAATCACCCTCATGCCATATTCCAAGCATGACTATTGACTCATAACCAACCAAAAAGAACCAAATAAGCATGGATGCTACCAGAGTTCTCCACCTACACGTGAGGAACTTTACTTCCTCCTGGTCTCTAAGGCTTTAACGTAATTCACAGAGTGATCCAAGGATCAATAGGCCCTAGACCGAGACCCATTCTATAGGCTTATGTAGATCCCATCACATGAATACTAGCCCTAACAAAGAGCACCCACCTATTGGCATTACCGTATATCCTGCCATTCACCGACAAGGATTCCTAAGCCCATTGAGGAACATAATACCTAGCTTTACCACAACCCACCATACGGTTTAGTGGTCACTAGGGAAGTGGCGTTACCATAATCCATATTGTGGTTCAAGTATCACTAGGCCATGGTTTTTTCCTTTTGGAGATCCACCTCACTCATCTTCAAATCCATCCGACAATCCAAATCAACCAAAACATGAGAACCCATCACCTCAAGGCTATCTGAAAATGGAAAGGCTAGGCTTAAAATAATGTCACACCTAGAAAAACCCATGCCATGAAAGAAAATAACCACATGCAATACCATACATGCCAAATATAGCAAGAAAATCACACATGAAAATTGAAACCTGTAAAGGATCTTGTTGTATTTGCTTGATCCTACTATTCATTGCTTGCTCCTTCCTTGCTCTTGCCTTATTTTACTTTATTGATCTAATTCCAAAGTGCTCCAAGAAAAACTCATATCCAAGAGTGTGTGTGTGTGAGAGAGAGAGAGAGAGAGAGAGAGAATTAGGAGAGAGGTCAAAAACTAAACTAACAAAATGTTTTGAGAAAAATTATTTCCATCTGATCCTTAGAAGCCTTTTTATCAACTAGGCCTCTATTTTCTTCATTTCCCATTATTTTGCTTAATTTTCCTCCTCACATGCAACTTGTGACATTTCACCTACCTTTTCTCCTATTTTCATTTATTTTCATAAATAAAATTCCAAATAATGCCTCATGCATTTCCAAATCCTTTGCCATTGCCTTTTCCAATTTCCGTTAGCCATAATAGCCGATATGAACACCCACTAGGATATTTTTCCCAAAATTCTTCTTGGAATAAGTATCCCATTAACCGTGGTCTTATTTTGACATCGATTTTTAACCAATGTTGTTACATAACCCTCCCCATTGGGGGAACACCATCCTCGGTGTTTAATGACACCTACAAAAAATTATTGAAAACAAAAAAGACTGCCTATGGATCATTATAACATAGCCCGTTGTAGTATTTATAATCACCACTGCTGAAACATGACAAAAATACTGTGTATTTGAGCTTTATAACATAGCTCATTATGGTATTTACACTAAAACCCATATATACAGCAATACTTTCTATGGTTCTTTATAAATCCAGCTCGATACAGTATTTACAATAATATACACGTATAAAAACATGCACATTTTCTCAACCAGCAAATAAAAGGATACGATGTCTGCATTTGCAATAAGGGAATTTAGAGGCTCACACCTCCACCCTAAAAATATTACTAGGATTCACTTCCTTCCCAGGAATTACAAAATCCATAATTAGAGCCAAAGCTACATCTAATTTCCAACACTACAATCTTGTGCCACTTGTCCTCTCAATGAATAGTTACCGACTCTTTGTTCCAGGGCACACTCCCATTGTGCATATGATTCCATATGGAAATTTTAATGACAAAAAAAAAATCCATCCTGAGCCTTCCCTTCTTTGATACACAGTCCCTTGGGAAATCCCGTCATCCCCTTCCATGCAATCACTCACCTTCCAAATTCTCCGACATCCCCTATGCTGGTCGATCCATCCCTTGGCAAGGCTTCCTTGCATGAGAAGATACAAAAAACAAGGCATATACCTGCCTCAACCACCATCTTGGTCATATCATGCTCATGGAAATAAATGGAAACTATTGGGTACCAAAGTCCCACAATGAATGTGCTCCTAAAGTTCTTTACCAACATAATGTTGTATGTTTCAATTCCTTTTGCCAATGCTTCTACTTTTTGCAGTTGATTTCAAAAATCCCAAACCGGGAATTGCATATTTTCTTATACCATGCAAATAATTTCCATTAGGTTCAAAATAAATTGAAATAAATTGAAATGACACCTCATTGGTAGCCCATCAATAAGGTACACATACTTTTTTGTTTGCTTCCTGTCACACAAGTCAAACTAGTTGTTTGATCAAATCATCATGTATAAACATATCACATCAGGTTAGCTCAAAACACAACCATCATGAATCACATGAAATCATCATAAACCTCAATCATAAATCACATTTAACAATCAAAATTCATAATCATAAATCACACGCATAATAAAACTGAGATAGAATACTGATACTTATCCTTCATCGGTCCTTACTTTTTCCTTAATTCTTTTGTACACACACTAGATCGGTTGCCACACCCGTCAAGCACCCAATGCCTCTCCTTCTCTTCAAACACATACACATACACATAGTGCACATCACATGCACACACCCACATACAACACCACACAATAAATACACCTACACCTAGTATACATCACGACACATATACCTACACCTGGTGTTTAACACAACACAATATATATGCATACATCTGGTGTAGAACACAACACATACAACCTCATATGACATGCAAATCCATATAATACATGCACCCACACCGACATATGACACAACACAATACATATACATATACAAAGTACAACACAACGAATACACATGTCATGATACAATGACTACACCATGCACATGCATAGTACCGCATGTGTACAACACAACATCTACGACATGCACACAATACCACCTGTACACAACACTACATGTACAATTTGTGTGCAATATCATATGTAGACAGCACCACCTACACAATGTGTACACAATGCCAAATGTACTCTACACCATCTGTATGATGTGTACACAATACCACATGTATGAAACACTAAATGCATGACATGTACATGACACCATATGTACACAACACCACATTCACGAAATGTACACAACACCACCTGCACACAACACCACATGCACACATCACCACATGTACAATCATGAACATAACACCATATGTACATAGCACCACATGTACAACATGCACACAACACCATATATACATAGCAATGAATATACAACATGTACATAACCATTTTTGTATACAATAATGCTTATCCAACATGTACACAACACCATATGCATGCAACACCTCATATCCAACATGCACACAATACGATATGTACACAACACTGTATATCCAACATGTACATAACACCATCTATAGCTAACACTTCATATGAAATATACACCCAACCACATATATACAGAACATCATATGCCCATAACATCAAGGGTGCAACATGTACAACATACATACATCATTAGTACTCCACATCCATAGTCACACATTGACCCACGAAGAAACCTTGCTCTTAGTGTCTCTCCACAATGCATGTGTGCCTTCGACATGCCACATATCACTCTGATTTCATTCTAGTGATGTACCCCTTAGCATTACGTACCATAACATAGATATATACATAGTATAATATCGATTCATACCCACATGATATTGATCTTGTATATTTTTCAGGGTTATTCTTCCCAATTGATTCCTCATAAGCCAAGAAAATATTCATGTCATTGACCTGCATAAGCAATCATTCTTCTGCAAGAATGATTCTTGATGACTCTGTGAGACAACGACATACATACATTCATATATACATGTGAATACTAACACAAAACAACCCTAACAACCCTTTAAATCAACGAGATACATACATACATACATATATGCATACATAAACGTCAACATAAGGAAATCATGATCATATCAGACATTGACATACATACATGCATATATACATATATAGACATTATCTTAATCATGATCACAACATAATTACCAAATATCATAAGCTCAAGGTTAAGATAACATCCTTTATTTGTGCATAGTATGCACAATATTGAGAACAAAAGTTCCCAACATAGCCAGGGCATTTGACGCCACAAGTATATTCACTTTACCTTACTTGATTACCTTTCTCATAATTGTATTGCTGCCATACATTTACACCAATGGACCCAACCAATCCAGTTGACTATCATAATTTTTCCTTCAGCCGTCCTTACTCATGCACCGAGCTTCATCCGAGTTTTACATCACATGTTGGGCTTCATTTAGCTCTCCCCAAGCTCCATTAACTTCCCTCCTTCTCGGCTAATTCTGAGGAATCTCAAAACATAAAAGGAGAGAACAAGAGAAAGCACGAAGAATTCCATAAAAACAAAAATAAATATGACACCGCAACAAAGTGGAATGATCAGGCACTAAACATATA
Source organism: Pinus albicaulis (assembly GCA_034641835.2). Lineage (NCBI taxonomy): Eukaryota > Viridiplantae > Streptophyta > Pinopsida > Pinales > Pinaceae > Pinus > Pinus albicaulis. The sequence continues at coordinate 590,799,210 of CM076575.1, forward strand.
AAAACCCATAAATTAAGTTCAAAAAAATCACAAAATACCAAAAGCACAAGACTAACAACAAACACCATGACTCAATCCCCATGGTTCCCAATACTTCCAAAGGAAAGTTCAGCCCGAGCCTTCTTTAAGATTTCATGGGAGTATTTTTTCCACTTAATCCCTTGCATCATACCGCCATAAACACATAAGTATCAATGTATTTATAAATATAAAATATGCCAGTTACCTTACCTTGTTGTGCCAAGAAAATTTCCTTTTAATTGTAAACTTCCATACCATCTCTCAAGGGACTCCAATTCCCTTGACGAATCCATCGATAAGTGGAAACTAGTTGTTATTCCTGTCAAATACATGTTCATGAATATAACCCATTTCCACATAATTTCAAACAAGGTTAGGTTTAATAAGACTTCATGTATACAAAGAACTCATTGTTTGGAATTAGGGTTTTCAAACATAGCCAAACTAATTCTTCCCCAATTCCTTTCTTTTATCTAGCTGCAGTCAAGACTTACTATGTATTGTCACATTACCCAAATGCTAGTTATATAAAAAAAATCAATTATCACCTTGTCATGTTAATACCAAGCATGTTCTTTCTGCAACAATTCACATACCACACACATTTTCCAAGGATCAAAACCTCATGTCTAGAAATTGAAATTAACCTTTATCAAGACCATAAACCATGTCATAATCAATAACCATATCATACTCATAAATCATAACACTACGACTAGCACTCACTTACACTCAAGTACATATCAGCTATCTCGACACATATCATGTTAGTACAATCGTCTTAAAACAAGATCATTCCTTCATATAATCTTACAAACACATAATCATATCAAGTAATCAGTTAAACATTCAAACAACTTGCAAACATACCATGTTAAATAAATCAACTAGATGATATAATAAAATATTCAAACACAAAATAAATGACATAAGAAAACTCATACCTTAATGTATCTCAGGGGAGGTTATCTTGTATGCACAATGAATTTAATTAGCATGAGATAACTTCATAACATATCAACTCAATCATAAATAAGGTCATGATATCCATAATAGTAACTAGCTAACATGTTCACCTCACAAGTTCATAAACAATTTTAATTCATGCATAACAAGCCAGTCCAAATTAGTACGACAGAATATCACAAATATGTCATCTCATACATGAATATCATAACCATAACCATTTGCATAGCTCAATCTAGATTAACATGATACATATAACATCAAGATCTTAATACAATAACCCTAATCATTAAGCTAAATAACATATAACAAAAACAAGTTAACATACATATACTCATCAACAACATATAAAAGAATCATCAAGTTAGCTAATGTAAAACAACAACAAAAATTCATATAAAAACACATTACTATCATTCATGACTATTCGATACACACATGCATACGACCACACTGATTAGCTAACATCTACCATGCATGTAACTAGAACAACAATAAAATGACAAACATGCATATAACAATCCATTAACTGGCATACCTTCTGCCAAACATATAATACATGTATGAAGATCTACTCTTACCCCAAAGTCTAGCGTTCCAACTTCACTTTGATGATTTGCATCTCCTACTCTATCTCAACCAACACATCAACATCATAGCATACCAATAGCATGATAACGACCTAAAATATACACACTGACCTCATGATATATTTTTGACCTATTATACATGCATAACTATAACCGTGACAATGAATGCATAACAACATATAAACACTGACATGCATAACAAATTCATATAAAACCCTATAATCATGATGACACATCCCTCAACAACACCATCAACCTTCACATGGTGACATCACTACAACCATGATCAACACCATGAAAATGCAATAAGTGCATGGACTGAAAGCATTAGGAACACATATGCAACCGAATTGATTGCATGACAAAAACGCCGCCCATCCAGTTCGAGGGATGAACCATAGTCGAATACCACTTTGTAATACCCTCATACCACATCTACCCAAGTAACCAAGTAACCAGGGTAAATATGTGATGAAGAGTTACTATGATCTTATTCAACCTCCTATATTACCTTCAGGAAGTGGAATCGACAGAAACACATCACACATACCTTCCACATTAGCAACAAAACTCCCAAGAGCCATCCCAACATCTCACGTATCCAATCCCTGGGTCCCACTAAGGTTTAGATCACTAAACCACTAGATGTTCCCACAATATGGGCATGGGTGCGCCTGGGAGGCTCTGGACACTCCCATAGAATAGGCATGTGTGCGTCCGGGGACTTTTTGCCTCAGACCTGTGCCAACACCCCTAGGATTTGAGCCACTTTTTCAATCCCAGAGCCCGTGTCACTACCTAGAACTTAATGACAAGTTCATGAATTAATTATAACAACGAAACAATGAAAGATGTAAAAAAACATTGACAAGGCCTAGACTGGACCCCTACTAGCCATGACATGCATTTCGTCAAACACGTCACAAACATATAATCTACAGGTTTAAATAAAAAATCTAAGCATAGGGGTCTCATACTTATTTGAGAATCTCTAAGAAGCATTATTTCCTTACATTATTAGTTTCAATATCATCTATTAGGTCATACATACATTTTTCATTCATTTACACATAAAAACATGAGGAGAGCCATACATCATCATTGTCAAAATACATGCTTATAACTAGCACAATAACAATAGAAAGATCAAGGACACATCAGCCATAGAATCCACATATAAACCAATACATTTACACATAAGATGCCAAGGAATGAAATATTATTAATGAATGTAAAAACCAACCGGGAATGGGACTACCACATTCCACCTGACCATCGATTGGTTGAGCCAAATCTCTATTAAGCCAATCACCCTCGTTCCATATTCCAAGCATGAACATGGGACTCATAACTGACCAAAAAGAAATAAATAAGCATGGATGCTACCGGAGTTATCCACCTACACCATGAGGAATTTTATTGCATCTTAGTCTCTCAGGATTTACCATAATCCACACCCTGATCCAGCGATCACTAGGCCTTAGACCGAGACCCACTCTCCAGGCTATATCGTACATCCCATCCCATGACTACTAGGCTTGGCTAGGAGTACCCACCTTTTGGATTTACTGTATATCGCACCATTCACTGTCGAGGATTCCTACGCCCACCAAGGCAAAAAATACCTGGCTTTATCACAACGTAAAGTCTAATTCAGGGGCCACTACGGTAGTGGCTTTACCGTAATCCACATTCCAATTTAGGGATCACTAGGCCATATTTTTTTCCTTTCAGAGATCCACCTCACTTAGCTTGGAATCCATTCGGTAATCAAGCTCAACCAGAACATGAGAACCCATCACCTCAAGGCTATCCAAGAATGGAAAGGCTAGGCTAAAAACACTAGCACACCTAGAAAAACCCATGCCATGATAAAAAATAACCACATGCAATACCATGCATGCCAAATCTAACAAGGAAATCACACATGAAAATTGATACCTGCAAATAATCCTAATGTAACTGCCTAATTGTGCTCTTCATTTCTTGCTCCTTCCTTCCTATTACCTTCTTTTCCTTTCTTGATCCAATGCCAAAATACTCCAACAAAAGCTATAAGTGTACAAGAGTGAGAGAGAGAGAGATAATAACGTGAGAGCTCCATAACTGAACTGGCAAAAGGTTTTGAACTAAAAAATTTCCAACTGATCCTCAGAAGTCTTTTTATCAATGAGTCCTCTATTTTCTTAATTTTCCATTATTTTCCTTCAATTTCATCCTCACATGCAACTTGTGGCCTTTCAACACTTTTTTTCCCTATTATCCTTTATTTTTAAACATACAATGCCAATTAATGTCTCATACCTTTCCAAAGATTTTGCCATTTCCTTTGCCAATTTTCTTTATCCATAATAACCGAAATGAACACCCACTAGGATGGTTTGCGACACATTCAGCTTGGAATAAGTGTCCCATCAACCTTGGTCTTATATATTTTCACGTCGATTTTTAATGAGGGTTGTTATAGTATAACACAAACTGTGACCAACATGTCGACTAATGAACATAAAACTAACCTCGACATAATATATTCTGAGTGGCTAGAACAAACCAAAATCCAACAATGCAGGACATGATCATTAATGTTTCCACAATTTCTACGTTAATTAGAATAAGACAAGACCAATTAATGAAGCTTTTGATTAAGGATGATATGAATGGTTTTACCGATTAAGACAACATAGATAGAGACCAAAAGAAACAATGTAATGGTTGTCCATAAAATAACATTGAACACCTTAACTCATACTTTTTCATATGAATACATGTAAGAAAGAAAATGTGCAAGTATGCTTAGGGCCAGTTGATCAGAATCTGGATTAGGGGCAAAACTTTCCTTAAAATTCAAAGTTCTCAGAATTGCACCAAACTAGAATGATTGGATCTGGCCCGTCTCTAGGAATATGTCACAATTTGTTTCACTCAAAATGGAGTCTGTATGAGGAAGTTAGAGCCTGCTCACTGTCATTCAAAACAAGTAAATTTTCAAAAATTAGGATCAATGGAGTCAACAGAAGTCAACCAAGGTCAAAAGTCGCTCGAGCCAATGACATTGTACCAAGTGTCACTATAGTATTCACCAGTCAAGGTTTGAAGGTGATTTTTTTTAAAGTTTTGGCTCCTAAGGTTGAATTTGAAATTTTTTGATGTGGATGGACAACCCAACCAGACTCTGACACGTGGTGCAGCCAGGGGCCGCCACGTGCCCCCTCTATTGGACCCTCTCCACTAATGGAATTTCATATTAACCATGGTCCAAGTTTAATTTATATGGTGGCATGAAATTTTAGCAAAAGTCCAAACTCTGAATCCGAACTTTAATTAGGCCAAAGGTTTTGATATAATACATTCGAGTACATTATATATTGCAAGGTTGACATTACGTTATTAACCAAAGTCCAAGTCTATGGTATATATATGGTATGACATCCATTTTATTTACAAAAACCAAAGGTTTGAAACCTTAGGGATTAGATGGATCAATTTATTGTGTATATGGTGCGTAATATATCCATTGGAAAAACTATGTATGGAGGGGCGAAGGCTGGGGTTCGACCCCGTGAGCTCCCCCCAACGACTCTGCCATTTTACCAACCATCCACTAAGATGGGTCTACATAGACCATGGCTTTGACCCCTATTTGAAGTTCAAAGAATCTCTGACGGGGGTTTGGAGGGGGCCATCCCCCTCCCCATACAACCATGCTGGAAGGACCAAGGGCGGAGAGAAATGTTGAACATAGAGGTTAGTGCTAATTGTGAGATTATCACACTAATATGGTGTTTAAGTAAATTAAAATGTGTTATTTGAAATGCATTTATGCGCATTTAAGACATAATTATCCACCAGATAAGCACAGTTAACAACTAATTAAACCTAGATTTAAGTGGAAGGATTTTTGGCGAACTTGCTAAATCAAGAGCTGCCTCCAAATTTGGCGCTCTAACTGGAGTCCTCTCTAATTTTAGAGGAAGTTTACTAGGCAAAATTGAATGAGGCCTATATAGAGAAATTTTCAACCAATTTTGGCTCAGGAAGAGTCATTATTAGCTGATTGGCATGCTCTGAATCCATTGGTATAGGTTGTAGAGGTAGAGGAGAAATTCTAAAGGTTTTTTTTTCACTTTGAAGAAAAGAGAAGCTCAGGGCCACCAGGAGGGAAGGCAATGCCCATTTCAGCTGAAGACCAATTTTGGCTCAAGAAGAATCATTTTTAGATGATTTTGATGCTCTGAATAGAATGGAAAAGGTTGCAGAGGCGTTGGATCACTTCTGTAATTATTTTTTTCCACTTTGAAGATTAAACAAGCCTAGGGCCACGAGGATGGGAGGTCAAGCCTAGATCAGTTGGAAACCATTTTGAGATATTAAATAGTCATTTTTGGGGTTTTTAGGTCTTATGAAGCCAATGGAGTAGGTTGAAAATCCATTGGATCACTACATGTGCATGTAATCAGAAATTTGACTCTTAATCCCAAGAGGGCCTAGCGAGTTGAAGTAGGTACATGGAGATGTATCCTAGGAGGGGTGAACTTCGTTATCTACTATTATATTATGTGTAGGATGTGTGTTGTTTATTTGCATTTCAATTAATGTACATGAGTTTTTAAAATTCAATTAACTCATAAATTTCTCATCAAGACACTTAAATCTTGACACATAAATCACTTCAAAAATGGATAACTTGCGATGATCCTAAACACGATTATTTTTAACTGATAAGGGAGCTAGCAAACCAAAACCAGTTTTCCCATATTCAGATCAAGGTGTTATCAGATCAAAGTTTAGTTCATTTTAGCCAAGTTTAGATAGAATAATTAACTATTTGTTCTTAATTTGTGCAAGGATAATTTAATTGTGGGCAAGTTTATGGGTTTGAAGAGAAGGTCAAGATTGAGAGCTTAGTTCTCAAATCACAAAAAGGAAGCTTTGTATGCATTGCAGGTGTGGTGGTAGCTTCATTAAGCATTTTTTCAAGTCAACCTCCCTTAGCAAAACTCTTTGATAAAGAGATGTTGCAAAAGCTCTACATCATGAATGATATGGTGCAAGAGATGTATGAAGATAAGAGGGACATCATTATAATTCAAGAGAAATTGATTTCCATCAAGGAGGAGAAGCAAGAACTTCTTGAAAAGATGCATGATATGGAGACTCAGATCCATATTGCAAATGAAAACCTAGCAAGGTTGCATGAGATGGAGACTCAGCTCCATGATGCAAAGGAAACACTAGCCAAGTATGTGCATGAAAAATAGGTATGCAATTCAAGTTTATCTTCTAATTCTTCTAAATATGAATGTGTAGGTGCTTTTGAAAGACACACTAGAGGAATAGGGTCCAAATTATTGATGAAAATGGGCTATGAAGGTAAAGGATTTGGCAAACATGCACAAGGCATAGTTGAGTCAATTGTTGTTGAGGAAAGGCCTAGATATTTGGGTCTTGGTTATGGACAACATGATGGAGAAAGATCCAAAGCCATGAAGGCACATGAAGGTGTTCCAAGAAGGAATTTCATTCCATGTACATTACCTCAAGTTTGTGAAGATTGTGTTCATAAGGAATGTAAAAGTATTACACCCACTTTGCAATAAGGTGCTCATAAGCATGCCGATAATGAGAATGCCAAGCAAGAGGATGTTGAATCTCTAAAGTCATTGAATGCATTGTTGGCATTCTGAAAAGAACCACTACATCATCAAATTCATCTCCTCAATAAGGCGACAAAGGTGAATGTTCAAGGTATAAATCTTCCTTCAATCAAGTTTCTTTAGATTATGATAAACATGGAAAATTCTCACATAAGAGTTGGAGAAAGTTTGCATGTTACTTTTGTGGTTCGAATAACCATATTGTTTCAAGATGTTGGAAGAAGATAGCCATGAACAAAAAAATTTCTAAGCAAAGGATACAAAAATCCAAAGTTCCAGTGGACAAGGAAAACCAAGTTGAAAATAAGATGCAATTGTTTTTCACTCATTGCCATAAGCAAGGTCATCTTGTAGACAAGTGTTGAACTTTGTATCCAACAAGTCGTCCATGACATTTGAAGAAGGTGGAGAGAGTTTGAAAAAAATGGAAAAGTGGATTCCATAATTGATGTGGGTCATGATGATTCACATGATGATGATGTGCAACTGAAATAAGCTAAATTGAAATGGTTTGGTAAGAGATGGTTAAATTTCTTATCCAATTGAGGCCTTGCATGTCTTCTGATGTTGATGCATTTCTTTGTCAATTGAATGCATGTCGCATGTTTATGCCAGGAAGATGTTTGAAAGTGGAGTTATATTGACTCACTATTATTGCTATAACAATTTTTCATTTCTCCTCTTTAAGTACATGTACATATGAATGGGGTTCTTGTACTTACGATTTTACTTGTGAGAGAGTTGAAGCATTTATACATGCATGAGATTTTGTGTGTATGAACATTCATGAGCGATCACCTTGTGCGGGATTGATTGCTTTGTTTAACAAGTATGCTGTCAACTTGAGAGTTTTGATCATTTTTACATGCATGTCATATCGACTTGGAAGAGTTGATTTTGTCTCCAAAGATGAAAGGAAGATGTTGACGAAGTGTTTCATGAGATGTGAAATTCTTTTTATTTTGGAAAAGGAATTGTCAAATTTTTACACATGCTTATGTTTGACTTGAGAGTCAGTTTTTTGAAGAGGCATGTTTTGTCAACTTGTGTTTGATCGATGAGTTTTGACAACAAGATGTAAGAGTAGATGGCAATGTCCACATAATGTGAAATTTTTTGCTTTGAAGTAGGAAAATGATATGTCGTCAAGTTATGTTTCTTGCATGGTGTGTTTTTAAAGTTGATGGTTTTGTTTGTGACAAGATATCAAAGGATTTTGGGAAGGTCCACTCTTGAGTGAGAGGCTCATGATTAGCCTTCATTCTCAATTCATGGTGTGAGCAGCATGTCAAATTTGAGGATGATAGAAAGAGGGACAATATTATAAAAATATTGCAGCCATTGTATACTATTTTATGTGTTGACGCCAGAAGAGAAGGAGATGGCGAATGCATTCTTCCAGATGTGGAATTTGGTACCATGGAGGTAAATGAATGGTTGTTTCTTTTCTTATTATTACTGATGTTGGAACTCATTGCTGTAGTTCACTGAGATGGGCTTAACTTGGAAAATGGGTTTCCGAGGAGAAGCTTGAATTGAATGCATATTTATGCAAAGGAGGAACATGATTCTCAGTGGGAAGGAAATCAATTAGTTTTCCAAACACCGAGGGACCGATTTCATACAACAAAGAGTTATATCAGTCAGCAAGCATCCAACAAGTGTTGGATAGGGTCAACAACAAAAGGATAACATTGGTTGACGTGTCAAGCCATTTGTAAGACAAGGCATGTCAGTAAACCCAAGTGGTTTTCATGGAGATATTTCTAAGTAGAATCAAGATGATAGAACTTGGGAAACAAAATAGTGTTCAAATCTCATAAGATAACCAAATTTTGTGGGTCCAAAAGGTCAGTGGAAAGAAGTGATTGAAATCTGGATTAGGGGCAAACATTTGCCGAAAATTAAAAGTGCTCATAATTGCACCAAACTGGAACGATCAGGTCCATCTTGTTCCCAGGAATTTGGCGAAATTTGTTTCACTCAAAACAGAGTCCGCATGAGGAAGTTAAAGACCGTTGACCGTCATTTAGAATAAGCAAATTTTCAAAAAAAAGGGTCAAAGGAGTCAATAGAAGTCAACCATGGTCAAAGGCCCTTCGATCCATTGACATTGTGACAAGTGTCACTGTAGTATTCGTCGATCAAGGTTTAAAGGTGAAATTTTTTTAAGTTTTGGCTCCTAAGGTTGAATTCAATTTTTTTATATGTGGATGGAAAACCCAACCAGAGGTTGACATGTGGTGCAGCCATGGGCTTCCATGTGCCCCCTCTGGTGGACCCTCTCCACTAATCGAATTTAATCTTAACCAAGGTCCATGTTTAATTTATACGGTGGCATGACATTTTAGCCAAAGTCCAAACTCTAAATCTGAAGTTTAATTAAGCCAAAGGTTTTGATATAATACATTTGGGGGCATTATAGATTGCAATGCTGGCATTACGTTATTAACCAAAGTCCAAGGCTATGGTATATATATGGTATGGCGTGCATTTTATTTAAAAAAACCAAAGGTTTCAAACCTTAGGGATTGGACGGATCAATGTATTATATATATGGCGCGTAATATATCCGTTGGCAAAACTATGTATGGAGGGGCAGAGTTCGGGGTTCGACCCCGTGACCTCCCCCCAACAATTCCTCCATTTTACAAACCAACCAGTAAGATGGGTCTTAATAGACGAAGGCTCTGACTGCTATTTGAAGTTCAAAGAATCTCGAATAGGGGTTTGGAGGGAGCCAACCCCATCCCCATACATCCATGTTGGAAGGACCAAGGGTGGAGCGAAATGTTAAACGCAGAGGTTAGTGCTAATTGTGGGATTATCACACTAATTCGGTGTTTAAGTCAATTAAACTGTGTTATTTGAAATGCTCTTATGTGAAATTAAGACAGACTTATCCACCAACTAAGCATAGTTAAAAATTAATTAATCTCGGATTTAAGTGGTGGGATTTTCAACGTACCCGCTAAATCAGGAGCTGCCTCCAAATTTGGCACTGTAACTCGAGTTCACTAGAGTTTTAGAGGTAGATTGCTAGTAAAATTGAACGAGGCATATCTAGAGTAATTTTCGACAAATTTTGGCTTAGGAAGAGTCATTATTAATAGATTGGCATGCTATGAATCCATTGGTACAAGTTGCAGAGGTAGAGGAGCAATGCTAAAGGTGTTTTTGTCACTTTGAAGAAAAGAGAAGCCCAGGGCCACCAGGAGGGAAGGCCATGCCCAGATCAGCTAAAGACCAATTTTGGCTCAAGAAGAGTAAATTTTTGATGATTTTGATGCTGTAAACACAATGGAACAGATTGCAGAGGTGTTGGAACACTTTTGTAAGAATTTTTTCCACTTTGAAGATTAAACAAGCCTAGGGCCACCAGGATGGGAGGTTAAGCCTAGATCAATTGGAAACCATTTTCAGAGATTGAAATGTCATTTTTCAGGGTTTTTGAGTCTTTTGAAGCCAATGGAGTGTGTTTCAAAGCCATTGGAGCACTTCAGGTGCATATAATCCTACATTTGACTCTTAATCCCAAGAGGGCCTAGCGAATTGAAGCAGGTCCATGGAAATGTAGCCTAGGAGGGGTGAACTCCGTTATCAGCTATTGTATTATGTGTATGTTTTGTGTTATTTCTCTGTATTTCATTTGTTTTACATGAGTTTTTAAAAGCTAATCAACTCATAAATTGCTCATCAAGATACTTAAAACTTGACACACAAACCACTTCACAAATGGCTAACTTGAGACGTTCCTAAACACATTTATTTTTAACTAATGAGAGAACTAGCACAAAAAAACTAGTTTGCCCATATTCAGATCACTGATGCTCCATTGTTGGCCCAAACACTTCTAAAGAAAGAACTTACGAATCCTTGAAGCAAACAAGCAATGAATACAAACTTCACAAGTCTTTTGCTATTAATTACTAGTTGAATCATTGGGCACTTGACCACATCATTTTTTATATCTGATGCTATTGAAATTACATTAATGGTCGAATAATCAACATAACTGATGAATTGAAGAGTAAGAGTGCTAAGAACAAGAAATCCTCCTGGAAATGATTGAAGAGTAAGAGCGCTAAAAACAAGAAATCCTCTTGGAAACAAGCGTGTTTTTCTCTTGATCGCCTTCCACGTATCCAACGAGAGTAAGAGATGAAAAATAATCACACAAGCACACCTACTTAAGAGATCTATACTTCAAACAAAGTCATTCACCATCATCGAAAAATGAAGAAGAGACTTGTAAATTCCTCCCTTCACCACTGAGTAAGAAATGTGTGTTTTGAAATTTATTACATGCAAACGCAAAAGCATGCGAGGGTCGCTAACACATTAATTAGGAAATGATTTGACTAGTATGTATATTTATTAATTTTAGCTACGATTTAACTAATTTTAATTTGAAATTTAAAATAATTAAATTAACTCAAAGTTATAATTATTTAGCTTTAAAAAATGTGATAGTAAAAAAAATTAAAAATACGTGTTAAAATACAAAAGCAAGCAAGATTAACATGGACGTGTGAAAAGGACTCACAAAAGAGAAATGTGTCGAAGAGTATAGCGAAGGCGTGGATGAGATTGATCAAATAATATTGAAGATTGGACCTCTAAAAGACCAAAGTAAATTATTAAAATATGGAACATATAAGCCAAAGGTACATAAACACAAATATTGGACGGCTAGATTCTGTTGATTATTAAATTGTTAAACATACTCCTAATTTTCGATTTCAATCACAATCAACTTAATATTTAAAACATATAGTTTTTAATTTCAAAATGAATATTCAAAGTGATTTCATTGGAAATAATATTTAAATCATATCGTCTCAACAAAAATAAGTGATTTCGCTGTCGCCTATTAAGGGGACTCGAAGCTCCCTTTCGATAACGATAAATGGAAAAGGGCGAAAAAGGCCATCAAGGTTCCTTGACAAGAAAAAAATAGTGAATGTCGACTTTCCCTTTTAAATCTTGACGTATGAAAAATAGTAATGCTTACACATTTTTGGTGTGAATACTATTATTTTTTATAAGTCAAAATTTGTAAAAACAAATTGTGAATTTTAATATTAAAAAAATGTTGTAATGAATATTAATGGTAATGATTTTTAAAATGTAAAGATACATTGAAGGATAAAAAAAAATAGAGAATTTCATCTTGAAAAATTAAATGAATGAAAATAAAATAAAAATCATTTTTAATAAACTAAATATTATATAAAAGATTATATAAATTGTATCACTCGCCGAATTTGATATAGCATGTATTGTATTGAGATAAAGTTGATTCAATGAATCACAAATATTTCTAAAAGATAATGCTAATTTTATTGCTAAATGGAAACTAAAGAATCAAGAAGTCTCATAAATGCGTGGCGACAACAAAATTAGTCAGGACGAAAATTTTTGTTTTCACCTATGTCAAAGAGTATATTTATATAATGTATATTTAATAGTGGATCAACTTAATCCTAGATTTATTATGCTCCACTACTTTAACACCCCACTCGATTTTGGGATAGCTAAATGTGTTGAGCCTCTTCAAAAACATTAGATGTTCCACACATAGCAGCTCTAGTATCTCATTCCATCTGAGTGAATACATAGTCTTTGAAGATTGCAATGATTCTTAACACCTCCATCTCTTTACACCAGTGGATAAGTAGTTGTTCTAAAACTCAAGTAAGAGAATGAAAATGGTGGCATTTCCAGCAAAGGGTATTGAATTAAGACTACTTCAAAATCACCAACAACATCACTAGAACATCTATTAAATTTTTATACAGAAAGCATTTTTTTATTGAATAAAAATTATTTTTATAATAGTAATTAATGCAAAACTCTGTAGCTCAAGCACCGTGAACAAAGCCCAATATTGAATACATGTGCATAAGGTCTGCCAAACTCTCCAATGTAAGCACCACGAGGCGAGCCCACTACTAGAAACCTATGCATGGACACAAAGTGTTGACAAAACTTTCCACTGGTGTGTCACACCTAGCTAGCTATCTTTTCTTCGTCACACAATGTTGCCAGCCTTGGATTTCCACCAAGGTATGAGATTGATCTCTGTTGACATTCTAGATCTCAGTCATTCCCTAAGTTGCACAATGGTCCTTCTATAAGATTCCACTAATCTAGTTGACACTACTTCGGGAATGGGGCTAATGTTCTTATTACAAGAAAAACACAAAAAATTGTTGGATTACAAAAAACATCCTTCTAATTCAATTGTTCCTTACTTGTTGATGAAAACTTGTGATTGTGGTATTTGGTCATGCTTGAAGTAAAATGATTGATGGAAATTACGCATATTACCACAAAATTTATACAATTTCTTACTTAATTCTCTCAATATTGAGGAAATTGTTTGTTTATTTTGTTGCCATGCTGGGTAGGGAGAATAGTGAAGAGAAAATGGAGCAATTTTCACATAGTTTCTTTACGAGTCTGGTCAATACAATTCAAAGGACAACTTCAAAGAGTTAGGAAAAAAATGGACCAGGAAAAGATTTCTCAGTTGAGGCTAGAGCCACCCTTGACTTACCAAATGATGATTACATATCTCACCAACTTGTCATGCCCATTGCTTCTATTCTCATGGAAAGGACTTCTATAATAGAAGTCATATCAATTCGGGTAGAAACCTTTCATATGAATTTCCTAAAGGTTTCTTTGAAGGATTTTGATTACAACATTTCCAAGGATGTCTGAGCGGTTCTAGTCTAATATGCTAGAATCAAAGGGGAGGTTTAGGATTACTTGATTTTGTTAAGACTTCACATGCCAATGGTGTTAAGGTTGTCATGGTGACATCTGTTGGCTTTAATGATATCAAAGTTTCTAGGGGAGTTCAGAGCAGATATGGATATTAGATCTGCTCAAAAGTTATGGGTTCCTGGTGGCATTTGGAGGACCTCATGTTACTTTTCTAGATACTTTGTGAATCGTAAGTGTATCAGAGAATCATGCCCATGAGGATTATAAGAGTTAATTTGGACTCAAATGATAATCCAACTCTTTGGATCTAGTGTGTGAGACTGCTTCTCGATTCCCTTCTTCGAGCATTCTAGGAAAGCTTTGCATTAACCAAGTCAGAGTTATTGGTAGTGAGGTTCACGACTTGCACTGTTTAGAGTGCCAAACATTATTGGTGTTGGGGTTGACGTATTTCATTGTTCAGAGTGTCACATAGTAAAAAAAAGGTTTGATAGAGGGAGATGAAAATTGATGAATCCTGTTGGATGGCATGAATAGTGTTTACCCAACCCAACCCCACAGAGATACACCTTTGTTGTAAAAATAGTACATGTTATATGATATAAAAACATGTGGGAATAAAAGTATTATGTTTATCTTAAATTGTTGGAAAAATCATCTTCTAAAGAGTATTGAGACAACATTGAAATAAAATTACCATTAGTACACTAAAAGATGTTGAGATGTTTAATAAAAAATACAATATAACTAGAGTTAATTTTAATACAAAATGATAATTTTAAATATCATTCTTCTAGAAAAGTGAAACACAGTTTACAATGTCCATGGAAAAGATATCTCAAGTGATATATATGAATTCAATTGGTGCATCCTTGATATATGAGAGGTATAGAATCCTCACCACCTAAATTCCATTTTTGCAAATAACATTATATATATATATATATATATATATATATATATATATATATTACTTTTAAATAATCATTTCATTTTGTAAAAATATATAGCTAATTAAATTGTTGAATTTTTATTTAATTTTTTTATTTTAAATTAAATATATTTCACTTTATATTTAAATTTTATTTATTAAATCAATAACTCAATTATTAAACATGATTTTATTTTTATATAATTATTATAAATATATTAGCATAAAATAGATATATGTAATATTTAAGAGTTACTCATATATATATATATGAACATCTTCTCTCTTGAAAACTTTTAATTAAAATTAGAAAATGAACCCTCATCATATTTTTTTATAAAATCATAATACATTTAAAATTTTTATTTTTTTAATATGTAATTCTAATTTTTAATCTCTCATCAAAGATTTTTGTGAAGCTCTCTTTATAAACTTTTTTCTAATAAAACTATCTATAAAGTAACTTTGTGTTTAATATTAGTAAAAGGTAATCATTTAACTTTTTCGTAGTGAAATTATCTTCACTTTAAAACCTATATTATATTATGTTAATTTTTTTAATATGTAAAAGAATGCAATTGTAATATTAAAATATATGGATATAAATAATATAAATAAATTTTATTAAACTTTTAAAAAAGTTAATAGAAATTTTTTATATTTTTATTAAATATTTAGAAAAATATATTATAAGATTTTTTAAATTTCCTTTAACATTTAAAAATAACAACGATTTTAAATCACACAAATAATCTAAATCCAATTCCATACATGAAAATAATTACGTATATTTTTTCAATTCCCTTTCAATACTAAAAGTTAAAATAATTACATATATTTTTTCAATTCCCTTTCAATACTAAAAATTATAACAATTTTGAAATAATTAGAATTCTTTATTATAATACCATATCAATCGAGAAAGTTTGATTTTTTTCTTTTCAATTCTCTTTCCACACATAAAAATAATTAATAATAACACATTATTTAAATACTTTTTCAACAATTAAAAAAACAAAAATAACAATTTTTAAAATCGATTGGGATCTTACATTATGAGGGCATATAGTTAAGAATCTTTGATCTTACATTATGATGGAATAAAGTTAAGAAAATTTGACTCAAAGAATATCCATACTGGAATTATAAAAATAAAAGTGTAATTTCATGAAAGAAAAAAAATTCTTAAAAATAAAACACCAATTTAAGCTCGCCTATTTCCTCTAGAAATGTCAAGTTGTTATCCTAGTCCGAATTAAAATGCAAAAGTGACTTAGAGGTAAAATAAATATCACCATAAATATACTCATGACCTCTCTGTATTCATGGTTAAAATGCAACAATGACTTAGAGGTAAAATAACTATCATCATAAATATACTCATGACCTCTTTGTATTCATAGTGTTAGCAGGAGTGAGTGCAGTGAGACTAAAGGCAACCCTAAATATTTTGTCCACATGTTGCACACACATGAGATATAAGATGACCTCAGATATGCCCATATATATATATATATATATATATATATATATATATATTTATATCTATTTGGTTGTAGGAAGAAGTTTTTATGATAATTTGTTGGAACCATAAAGTAGGTATGAGCCAAAAAAAATAAATGATACAAAAATCCTTTAATGGAGAAGGAGAAGGAGGAATGACGAGGATCCCAAGCCCATTTATTTATAGCCTAGAAATATTTATATATATATATATATATATATATATATATATATATATATATATATATATATATATATATATATATATATATATATATATATATATATATATATATATATATATATTATGTTTCTTTATAATAGTAATGATAAATCTAAGTCTAGTCATAGGTGCGTCATTCCTATTCTTAGAAGCAATGTCTGGCCCTAGCACTGCCCATAGTCTAATTCTAACTGTTGGCTCAATTCTTTGTATTACTCTTTGATCTCGTGGTTGTCATGGAGGTAGAGGAACAATTATTTGGATTTCAAGTTTTACCCCCATTTTTTTCCAATGAGAAGAATTTCCTCAATGATTTTCAATAGATCAAAGCTTTGTTGAGATGGGATTCGGTAAACCATCTACAACATTTCTTTCTGTGCAATGTATATTTTTTGGTAATTTTAAAGAAGCCTGACTAGAAGGGAATAATAGCAACATGTCTATATATTTACTATTTGGCTTGTTGTAATGTATTGGTTGCAGATGACCATTCAAAAAAAAAAATTATGATTTCTTGATGATGTTGATAGTCATGGTTGTGGCTCGGGGTGGGGGAGGGGGTTAACGGTAAATTAAGAAGCCTTTCTTGATTTTATCAGCAAGGTTCCCCATGGGAAAAGGCTGAACTAGAATGACAACAACTTAGCTTGCACTTTGGTTGGAGTGATCTATAATAGTAACAAGGATCACATCTCAGAAGTTAGATTGCTAGACATGTGACTCTTTGGAGTTTGGATAGATTAATATTAAAAGCTAAAATTTATTTCCCTACGATAAAATTTTCTTGGTGGTTCTCTGCCTTCAAACCTTGCAAATGCTAAGGCTTTGAGAAGCATCTATCTTCAACATAAACTATTTTCTGGGTAATTTCCTCCATTATTGTCTCAGTGGGGCACTTTAAACGACTGGATCTTTCCTTCAATCATTGGAATGGGTCTATTCTTTTTTCTTTGAATAAGCTCACACATCTCACTAGTCTCTTCTTGCAAAAAAATTCATTGATTAAAAGCATACCAAATCTCAACTTCTCAAAAATGACTTCCCTTGGTTTGGCTAATAATCAATTCAAAAATTCAATTCCTAGGTCGATGTAGAGGTTTCCTAATATTTCTTTCCAAGGAAATGCTCACCTTTGCAAGCTTTTGTTAACATTGCGCATATTGTTTTTCACATCACTGTCTCCCTCTCTTAGTGCCTCCATTGCAGTGGTGGTCAAACATTTGTCAGTACCATGTGGTAAAAAAAGGTTTTTTTGACAGAAAAATGCATACAATTGTGGTCAAACATTTGTTAGTATCGTGTGGTAAAAAATGAATTGATGAGAGAAAACTAAAATGCATGAATCTTATAGAATGGGATGAACAATATTGGGCAATTTTTTGGTATAACATAAAAGCTTTTTTCAAAGAACCTTATGTCGTTATTGTAATAGTAACATTTTCCAATCATCAATTATTTAATTTGATACTTATATATCGTTTACTTTTATATCATGCCATGTTTGGTATTTATAGAGACCAAAAAACCTACTTTCGATAATGACAAATGGAAAAGGGCGAAAAAGGCCATATAAGAAAATGGAATAGTCATTGTCAAACTCACCTTTTAAATCTTGGCATACAAAAAAAAAAGAGTTTAGGGAAGCTTCTCAAAGAATGTGGGAAGAAATAAAATTTGGAAACAAAAATGGGAAGGGAGCAGAATCAAGGGATAAGCTAAGAAATATGAGCGAATTAGGAAGTTGTACTTGATCCTATGACCTTAAAAAAAACAATAAAAAACACTTTGTAAGCGAGAAGTGATAAAAAAACCAAAAATAGCTAAAACTGTAATTAAACAATGTGAAAATCCTTTACATAAAATATACATGAAGCCGACAAAATGAAAATATTCATTCAATAAAAAAATAAAGGGAAATATTCGGAAGGTATGATTCTACATATACATAGATATGATGCACAATCAAATATTACTAAACTTTTGATAAATGTATGAAAATGAATACAAAATGAAGAACTAACAAATACACTGAATTGACACTGAAAAGAAACAATTTCCTGTGTACAAAAAGAAAATGTGTGTGTGAGTCTTACAGAGCGTGGGTGATAGAAATTCATTCACAGTAATGATATGTGATCTGTACTTTGAGCATTATACTATACTATACAATAAGAGGCACTTACCCGTATGACATTTAATTAAGTGAAATGTGTTAATGAAAATATTACCCAATGTTATCACTCGAATAATTCTCAAAGGGTTGTGTATATTTTTTTGGTTTAAAGAATATTGGAGGTAACTAAAAACCTAATTTTAAGCCTTCCTAATACTCAGAGAGGGCTCTCTCTATCTGATATATCTTTGTTGATTGAAGGTTATTTTAGGCTAGTTATGTAGGATTAATTGGGGTTTTGATTTGGATTTGGTTTGGTGGTGAAATAACTTACTCATATGAATAGATGTAGCTTTTTATTCCATTGGGCTAATGGAGTCAATGTGTCAAGCGGTCAGATCAGGATCAAGGTATAAAGGGAAATGTTTACAAGGCAATATAGCTGAGTTAATTTAGATCTTCAAGGCTGATAGTGAAAATGGTTTCAATCGGGGTAAGAGAGAACTTAAGGGTTCTCAAATCTAGATAACAAGTGAAAAGGCAGAGGTCAATCAAAACCAAGGAGAAATTAAGAATTCCTTAATCTAGATATCAATAGAAAACATATAAATGATCAACAATTCAAGATAGAGTTCTTTTAACATATTCTGAAATAACATTCCCAATTTATCATTTAGATTTACGCAGACATATGAGCATGTGAAAAACATAAGAAATTGACAAAAAACAAGTGAAAATACTTCACTAACGTGGCCCAACATATGATTCTTGTAATATGATGCTTTATTGCTTTAATCTAATTTTCTGACTTGAAATTGGTACAAACACCCTCAGGTTCAGAATAGTACAAATATAGAAATGTTCAGAAATTCATCCCACTCAATATTTCCAAATGAGAAGTATTTATACAAAAACACTTAAAAATATTCTAATTTTTTTTTAGGAATTATTTATGGAAAAAGATATATCTTCATGCAAGAAGATAGTGGCACCTTTCTAACTAATGCTAGTTGTCCCTATTTTTATTGAATTTACTATCTATTGTCTTCAATTTGTTGTTGATTTCTCTCTTTGTTGTTGCTCAACGAGGGCTACAGATAGAAAGTGGAGTATCCTTTACGATTGAAACTTTCAACACTGTTTTGATTTTCATTCTAACCTTTCAACTGATACACTTTAAACTGTGACTGATACTCTTTCATTGTCTCTTTTTCACTGTAAACTGTGACTGCTGTGTTTTATCTTTACTGCTCTTTACAGTAAATCAATCATCTTTTCCCAAAATTCCACCTCTGGAAATTTTATCTACATCATCCTCCTGAATATTTCATATGCTTCAATGTACTTTGATAATGTAAGCTCATTGAAAAATATGTGTTTCACCTCATGCTGTAAGTAGAAAAGATTCTAAATTTTTTTTGTAAAGTACCTTCCGTGTTGGAATACCCTATGAGGTAGGAAAATCAGCCTAATCCTTGGCATCTTCTCTCATTTTCTTAACATAATCATCCTGCTTCAATAGTTTGTCATGAATAACTAATCGATTTGGAAGGCCTTTCTGCCTTAGTATATCAAATTTCATCATAAACCTTGTGATGGAAATCTCCATATTCTGGCATTTCTCTTCTAGTTGTATCATCAATTTTTTTTTAGAAATTACCTTCCTAACTTCTAGGATGGTTTCTGTTCTTTCATTAATTCCAATCTCCTCAATTTCTTTGCTATTTTTGGAATTGCGAAATTTGATGATTTCAAGAGCTTCTTCAGGTTTATTGCCAAGATCTTCTTTGATCTTTTGGATAGATTCTCTTGTTGATTTGACCAAGTCATTCTGCTCATAGATAACTCGGATTGATGGCCAACAAACATTGACTGATTCAATGATATTGGCCCATAACTGTTGCCTAACTTGTGCTATGGGTTATTTTAATGTTAGATCTTTCTCTAACTTATTTAATTTCTCATTCAACCTTTTTTCCCTTTTTTCTTGATTCTTATGCATTATATTAGCAAGTTTCTTTTCATCTTGAAGAATTTTAAGCTGTTCTTTAAGTCTGTTAATCTCATTGGTCTAAATAGACATGTCTTGCATAGTTGTTACTAACTTGCTTGCTTCATCTGTATGTTGCGCTGCTATTGTTGAAGACTCTATTACTGAAGTTGTGGATGAGGTGACCAGTAATTCTATAGCCATTGGGACTGGAGGAGCCAATGATTTTGCTAGTGTGGAAGGTACAATATTAGTGACTATAGGAATGACTGTGATTGGAACTTCTTCTGCGCTATCCTTTTTCTCCTCAACCAACTTGTCCATTTCATTCTCCATTTCCTTTATCTAGGTAGTCAACCGTAGAATGTGACTCATCATCTCGTCTTTTTGATTTATATCCTACAACATTTCCTTTGCTTGAGGATGTTTTGTAGGAGGTAGCTTAAGTTTCTTCTTTAATGCAACAATGTTTGCATTTTTCTTGTTGATCAGTTCATCAACAACTTTTACACTACTAGGATAAAATCCTACTTCAATTATTAAATCTTCCAAAGATTTAATTATATTGTCTTTTGCCTACGAAGATGCTTTTTACAATTTGAGATGATCTCTGATATTTGCAAGAGTGTTTTGCAGATTCTGTACAATCATAGCCTTGGTGGTCATTATAGAATAGATCATCTCCCCTGCCTACTTATGAAACTCAGTTTGGTCCAGAGGATGAATATTATTGGCCAAGACTTCAAGATCTATCTTTTTGTAATCAAAAGATGACTTGGGAGTTTGAACTGTGGGTTGAAGAAATGTCATCTGCATCTTTTTATTCTTATAGTCAAAGGAAAAAAATAGCCTATTCTGGATGCTAGGAGTTTGTTTCAGATATTGTGAATATATTTCAGTTTTAATTTCTTCATTTCTCGCTTTGATTTCTTTGTGTCTTTCTTTGATATCCATCTCCTTTTTTGCTAGTTTTTTGGATGGGAAACTTCAACACTGTGATGCTTCTGAATAAGCTAAGTGTTTGAAGTTAAAGGTTGATGTTATTCTTTAATCACTGTAGGAGGTGCACTGTCCTTTGTTGCTATATCTGTGTCCATTACTTCTACTGTTTCTACTTCTTCATTGACAGGATTTAATTTAGGCTTCTTCTTGTACATTAATTTAAATTTTGTTTCTGTGGTTATCTCTGTAGTGTATGATCCTTCCTCTCTATTTCCCTTTGGATTCTTGTCTTCTTGGGATGGAGTCTGCAAGATTTGACTAGTATCACCTTGCTTCTCTACCTCTACCAAGGTGTTCTCCAACCATTCAGATTGATTGGATAATTTCTCTATGTCTGGTTTCTTCTCATGTACATAAGGAGTTAATTTACATTTGAATCTCATTTTACTTATCACTCCTAGGGATGATAATACCACATAAAACTCTTACCGAATTTGAATTCCTATAAACACTTTTCAGCGTCTAGACCTACATCTCTACTGTTACAAATGAAAGAGCCAACTTGATTCTTGATTTTGAATTGTGTCTTCTTCTTGGCAGCCAGGAAATTTATTTCATCATAATTAATGATTTTCCTTATGTACTCATGGGAAAATAACCTCATTGAGAGGTATTTGGGCAGTCTATATGGGATAACATTTGATCCATTTACTCTTATCTCAGTATGTTTTGGTACAATTACTAATCACCTCTTCTATTATGATATGAGAACTATAGGACCTTCTTAATCTCCTCACTAATTTTGGGCTGCCTATTGCTGTTCAACAAATTGACCATAGGATGAATGAAAAAACCAATAAAATATGTGTATGTGAATTCAGTGGAGTCTTTCCTTATCAAGGAAGTCCATAAGATGATTAATTGGGGGTTTCTGTCAACATCAAGCTTTTGAAGGTTTATAGTAAATTTCTCAGACTAAAAGTATAGAAACATGTGGAATAAGACTGAGGAATAATTGAAAACACCTTTAGAAGACATTTTGACCAACTATTCATGAATATTGTGAGCAAGGTATTGGAAAAAATTAAAAATGGTAGCGAGAGGCTGACCAGGTGTGAAAGTAGACAAAAAAACCTAGTAGTGCAATATCAGCATGTTCATCTGTGAAATAACCAAGAATAAAAAACAACATGGAGATGATATGTCTTGTTCTTTCATAAAATTTTGCAGATGGGAAAGGAGGACTTATCTTGGGAATTTATACAGATGAAATCATGAAAGTATGTAATATCTGGAACCTCTTGGGGAAGTCCAGATTCAGATATAACTATGTGAGAGCTTTAATGGACAAAGGAACTTCATCTGGTCTGGATTTTATCTGGAGCATTTGATTGATTGACTCAGCAGTAATGGTAAAAAAGATTTCCTTCTTCAGAGTTTATTATGGCTCTCTAATTAGGGAAATATAAGGATTGACATAGTCTAATCACTTATGGGCATTGGAAGGTCTGTGGGACAACTTATTTTGGTAAATTTGACTCCTAAATAAAAAAATAATCAGTCTAATCTATGGATTTTTCATGACTCTAGCAGTGGAGTTCAAGAAGGATAAATTCTTTATTTGTGTCATTAATCTTGAAGTCTTTGTCAGCTAAGGGAATGTGTTCTACATCTACAATAGGGGGTTGTATAGGATTGACATATACTACTTCTTTGGAAGCCATTGTTTCTGTTTGATTTTATCAATTTATTACTCTTTGACTTAGGAAGAACTGATTTAGGCCTGTAGGAGCACCTCAGAAAGATTATAACAGTTTGCAAAATGATTTGGATAAAAAAAGGGCTTATCTTCTAATCTTCAAAGGTTAAAACTGCTCAAATTATAGTCTCTGTGCTTAAAAAAGATTTTAGGACCTCAGAATTTTTGCAAAAGGACAGTTAGGGTCTACTAAAAATGGATTGAAAGGCATGGGAGGGTTTCTTTAGGTATATAAAGGCTTAAACTTCTTCAATTATTCAATATATGTGATTTAAAGCAGTCTCGGGCCTCAAAATTCTATTAAAAGGAAGATTAGGGTCTGCAGAAAAGGATAGGGAAGGAAATAAGTGTTTTAGGTCTGCTAAAACTCCTAAATTTATTCAATTACTTGAATTATTTCCTTTAGATCAAGAAAATGGCCTTTTCTTTGAGGAATACTTGGGAAAAACAAAGATTTTTGTTTCGCAGAAGGGTTTCTAAAGCAACAGAGGCTTTTCTAAGGCACTTCTAGTCCTTATAAGCTTTAATTCGGTTCTGCAATGTCTTGTAGCGACAATGGTCTTGATTTTTGGTGGAAAATGCTTAATTACAAGTTGGTTAAGTGACTTGGTTTGTAGTAGATCTGACAAGAAAATGTATAAAAATGGAAAATATGCCCAAGAAATAACAGCATTGAAGATAAAACTTCAGATCTTCATTAATATCAAAACCCTTAAGGTAGGGCAACACCATACATTCACTCCTTAAGGAAGGAGATCACTCCACAAGCCATATGTTTTCCCATACAATAATCCTTGACATCTCTCGATGGAGAGACTCTAACCTCTATATAGGTTTCATACATGCAATACCATGGGTAGTTACCATGGATATCTCAATACCATACATCCAATACAATGGGTTTATCACTTTATTCCCTAGCTACATGTGGTCCCTTACATAATGTGGGTTAACCAGTTTATTTATTAACTATGGCCCAATTATTTATCATTCTTATATTATTACATCATATTATTCCCTTGGGTACCTCCCTCTGTACCCTATATTATTCCCCCTATGTATACTACATTACACCCCCCTTAAACATGTTTCGTCCCCGAAACATAAGAAGAACACAAATAATAAGATATACTCAAAAGAGTATTCCACTGGTACCTGTTATAGCATCATTTTTCACCCTCATGTGATTCATGATTGTCTCTTTGGCCTTAGGCACCCATTCCCACATACTTGAATAAAAGTTCATAAAAAATAGTGTTTAAAATCCCATACGCGGTATGCCCAGACTTTTCCGCGTGTATACGCGAGTCCAGAGATACGTTTCTGCGTATGCCATTAAAATCATTAAAAAAATATATAAAAATCCCTATTTTCGAGGCTGGGTTGATGGTTATTCTCGTAATTCAACCACCCCAACCCATGGCCAACTATTTCCAACCGATTGAAACTACTTTGAGGGAGTATAAAATCCCCTCATATGCATGGCCTAAGGGAGAGAGAAAACTATAGACATTATACTCTGTTGGAGCCCAATTCAAGTGTGATTTCCCATGCCTCCTACACTTCCCAGATTTTTACAGGAAACCCTTGTTTCCTGGAGATGTTCATCAGCTTATATGTCATCTCGTGTGCACAAGTCTTGAAAGAATCTTAGCAAGTCAAGGGCGGGACGGATCCGGACGACGGTTTGTTCGAAGATCGTGGAAGGATTCAGATGATCTCTCCACCTTTCTATTACTGTAAATGTTGTTCATAATGAAGAAGAACCATCTTGTTTTCGAATTCACGTGTTAATATCTTCTTATATATGTGCAAATATTGTTAATTAAACGTTTATTATTGTTTATATGATGTTTCACATGGATTACACTGACATTTAGGAAAGATATATGCTGTACAACTAGATTTATGTGCAAGTTTCTTCTTGATTTCCAAGTTGAAAAGGAAGAAGGGTTGCTGGGGGTTTGGACCCCGTAGGATCTACATCAAACGTAGGATCTACGGATGAGTTCTACAATCGATAATATCTAGTTTTCAGCGTACAAGTGTGGTTGTGTGAGCCCTTATTGAATAGCATGCCCTGATCTGTGGAGGTTTTGACCCAACGATCTCTAGGGAGTTATTTCCCGAAACAGAACTGGCGACTCTGTTGGGGATCGCATTTTTGTGATTCCCCTGTTGGGTGGTTTCAGCTGTTTTAAAGGTTTCTGAAAGTTTTAATCATTATTTCCAGTCCAATTAGTTTTTTCTCAGTCAGCCTGAAGACCTGGTCCTTTATGCAAGCTTCATCATTTTTATTTTTCATTATTTACTTTTCCACACGCTATTTTTCTTGCACACAGTCACGTATGCACGCAGTTTCTCTTAAAGGAATTTGTGTACACGTGGGTTTCCTTTGATAAAGGCGTGTATGCACGCGTGTTTCAAAACTGCTGAGTAGCGTATGCCTAAGCAAATTTTGAAATTTTTGATTTTTTGGGTTTTTGGTCTTGTCTGCCTATGGTGACCTGTTTCTACAGTGTCCTTTTAGTCTCTGGATTGAGTTGAAAGTAGTTATGGGTCTTTTTATCTCTTGTTTGGTTGAAGACTGGCTCATTTGGAAATCTTTTTTCTAGTGCTTGCATTTCTGGTTCGAGTACCAAGATCTCTTTCTGGAGATTCTTGGATGTATCAGGACAGAGAGCTTTTGCTCACATGCTCTTTCCTAACTTTATGTCCTACTTTGCACTTTGATGTTTGCCTACTTTTTGGGTGGTTTTCTTGAGTTCATTTGACTAGGTCTTGTTGCAATTTTTGAAGAGTCATTTTTGGTTCTTTGAAGTTTTGTTTGCTGCAAGATTGTGCTATTATTCTGAGCTGAGTTACTGAGTTTCTTGTCTTCCTTTTACTCGTATAAATCTTGCTACTAAGTGGCACTATAAGATTTGGAGAATTTTAGTTGAAGTTTTTCTTGAAATTCGGGTATTGTTTGGCTTGGTAATTGGATAGTTTTCTTGGTCTCTTTGAAGTCTTCTTTTCATAAAAATGCAAAAGCTCAAAAACATTTTGTTTTGCCATTGCTTTTGTTTTGCATTTTTGTTTTGGTTTCTTTTTCATCTTTTGAAGCCTTGTTGAGATTTCTTACCTTCGGTTTCTGACTTGATTTGGGAAGGGAATTTTCATTGGTTTCTTTCTCTTATTTCGAGCATGTTCTTGCGTCTTTATACTAAGAGTTTCTGATTTGGGAACTAGCTTTGTGGATAGCTGGAAAAGTGATAGAACTGAAGGATTCTTGGAAATTTCTCTTTGCTTTGTTATATTTTGCATCTTAGAGTTGGCATGCTCTTAGTAGTTTGCATTAGGTGCACTTGAACATTTGTAGTATTTTTCATAAATTTTGCGAGTGTGAGGTTTGATATCTGAAAAGAAAAAATATAGTCTCGTAGAACCTGTGTAGAAATTTCTTTTCATCGAAAGGAAAATACTACATCTGCATGTAGTTTTGTTTTCATTAATTTCTTTTCTGCGTCATAAAACATCACGAGTTTCATTTCCATATTCCTTTGACTTAATATAACAGTCAACTAAAATAAGTGCAATAATTTAAAAACAACTAGAAAGTTTTTTATTAAGTGTCATACACCAACTAACTAGGTTGTAGGGCCTTGGATTAGGTGAGTGGAGAGTTAACTCTCCAAGGCCACTCAAACTAAAACATAGAAGTTTATTAAATGAGCGAAATCCAACACCGTTAGGTTGACCGAGAAAACTCTCCTCTAGAGAGTCAAGCGTGAGGGGAAGTGAAGGTTGAGACAAGAGATACCCACTCTCTAATTTACTGAATCTTGCCTTAAGACCGTTCCGCCTGGCTGCTGACACGGATTGGTGCCCTTAGTTTCCATTCCTAGGTTCCACACATGTGACTGTGGGGGGGGGGGAATACCCGTGGTACTTGAGGCAGACGTCGTATCACTTCCAGTAGTACTTTTGGAGGGTGCCTCGGCGAAGCTTGGGTACTTGCACCGGCAAAGGCTGTTGTTAGGAGGTCGGCGTAACTATTTCTGTTACCGGACACCAAAATACGAGAAAGCGAAAAATAGGACCTCCCAAAAGTAGTTTGGGATAATTACAGCCCAAGCCTACTAGCGATTTTTGTAGTGAGTGCTCTTTGCTCCTAGCTTGCTTAGGTTTATACCTTTTTTGAGTCTAATTAATCTGTTAAAGTGGCTGATCAAGCACCTCGTCAATCGAGGAGAGTCTGGGGGTTATCTCCTAAAAGTGGTGAGCCTTCTTCAAGAAGGCATAGGAGTAATATAGCAGGTGAATATCACCCTGTGGTATCTGACGCAACAGAGAGAGATCCTCTGTTAGGGCTTGAAGGTCCTGTAGTTGGTTCTGGTTTTGGTTCTGAGAGGAGCACTCTGCTCACCTCGAGAGTTTTGTTTATTCAATTTAGTGTTCTAAATTGTTAACATAAATTATCAACAAGGGCTAGTAAACTGATGAAGTGTGATGCACTATATGTGCCTAAATATCCATTTTTCTTACTTCATTGTTTTTAGTGTTTTATTTTTGTTTTGGGGTTTTTATGTTTGATCTTTAGTATGCTACTCTATGCTAAAAAAATGAAGTTAAATTTATGTCAAAAAGGGAGAAAATGAAATGTTAATGAATAAATGAAAACAGAATTTATTTTCAAATTATGTTCCTAACTAGAAAATGATAAAAACAGAGAGTCCTAATGCATGGATATTACATCTTCTAAATGAACATTCATGAAAGGAAAAGTAACTCAAAACACTACAACTTAATCTGTTTCATTTAGTTAGAGATTTGTTGGAAGAGCTTGTGAAAAAGATTAATTCTAATGCAATGAGGATCTCTTAAAACATAAAAGAAAAGTTGAAACAACTTATAACATTACAACTAAATCTCATTCATGAGTTAGAGGTTTATTGGAAGAGTTTTTGAAAGAGATTAATCATAATGTGATAAGGATATTCTATGAAGCAAAACAATCAATAACTCACAATATTACAACTTAGTCTCATTCGTGAATTAGAGGTTTATTGGAAAAGCTTTTGAAAGAGACTAACTGCACTATAATGAGGATCTGATCTGAAATTGTGTGAACAAAATATTTATTATACAGAGATTGACAGTAGGGGCTTTTACTGGTTATTTCACCTTTACTAGAAAGGATGAAACCAGAAGCTTCTGGCCCTCTTACTGAATCTGCCTAAAGAAATATAATGTAAACACTAAATAGATCTGGCAAATGAAAATCTTCTTTTTAACTAAATAACAGAAAATGAAATGATAATAACTCAAAATATCACAATTGAATCCCATTCATTTAATAGAGATGTATTGGAAGAGCTTGAGAAAGAGACTAACTGCAATATCATGAGGATTCTTTATCTAAGAAAATGACATGAAACATAATACTAAAAGCTATGATTTCAGAAAGCAATCTAAGTAAGGAAATATGCCAAAACAGAATTGAAAATGACTTATCTAGAAGACATGCAAAACCTCCTTGAATAGCAGGGGCCCTCTGCTATCAATTTGGTGAAATTCTTCAACTCCTTAAAGTTGTAATCAAAACAACATCAAAGAACTTCTTTATTAAAAAAAACTCACAAATCTACATCATATTCCATCTTAAACTTTGTTACAAAATACTCTCTATTCATTTCTCTTCTTCTCCTATTTTTTCACTACCCATGATAGGAGAGAGCTTCTCCTATTTATACAAAATATAAGAAGTTATCTCATTAGTGGGAGTCCATGAATCTCTCCCTCCATCTCTAGAGTTACAATCAAAATAGGAAATGATAAGTCATTTTTCGATTTATATTTTATTTACATTTACATTTTATTATTTTTATTTTTATTTATTTTTATTTTATATTTTATATTTATATTTATATTTATTTATTTATTTATTTTTATTTTTATTTTTATTTATTTATTTATTTTTATTTATTTATTTATTTATTTTTTTCTTTTTCTTTTCTTATTTTTTAACCTCTCACTTTAATTTAAAAAAATTTATAACTAATATGTTTACTAAATAATTAAAACTAATAAGTTTAATAATTTATTAACTAAATGAATACATTTATTAATTGGTTTAAAAGTAGGAGGAACTAGCCGTTACTTATTAAAAATATTTTAAATTATTAAAAAGTCAAACTAGCCGTTTAAAAAACGGCTAGTTTAAACATCTCTACATCTATTTAAGCTTATTGATTTGATCTGATCTCTCACCTAGTCCTGATGATGAACCACACTGGTTGGTTCGAAACGCGTCGACAACGTTCCATTATATGTGATTATTACCGAAAGAGATTTTACAATTTTATATGGATCACAGAAGCATAGATTCTAAAAAAGACACATGTCTTTTTAGATTTTCAACACAAATAAGAAATGAGACACATATCTTCTTAGAGTTTCAATACAAAAAGGAAATGAGACACGTGTCCTCATGATCCCATGATCTTCTCCAACCAAATTCAAATTTGGTTTTGGGAGGCCACATAAAGGTCTTTTAGAAGCTTCATTTTGACCTACTCATGTCACAAAACTCATAACACATATATAGACATATGAAAGTATGTTAATTTTCTAGTTTTTAATTATAAATTCACTTTAAATACATAAAATGAATAACTTTGGAAGACAAGGATCCTAACCCATATATTTATGAAAATGGTTACTTGATGTAGGGTTTTAGGTTAAATGGCTATGAAATAAGAGTTGAATGGTTATGACATAATGGAAATATGTATGAATATGGAAAAAACTTTTGAGACTCAACATACCCCCCAACTGAAGTTGTTGCATGTCCTCATGCAACTATTGCAATGATTCATTTTTCCATGAGTTGATCTTTTATGAGCTTTGACTCATATAGATTCGTTCCAAACTTTTCTTTATAATATTTTCTTTTGGCAAAGTATAATACATTTGATTGCAACATTTTTTTTATATGGTTGGTTCTTGTGTGACAACCAATTTTTTTTTTGAGCAATGGTTATTGTGTAACAATGCTTTATATTCTTTGTTGCATCAAAGTTCATCAAAATATTTATAATAAAATACTCCATCAATGAATTGATCATTTGCAAGACATATAATCTATTGGATCATGTTGCAACAATAATTGGTTGGGAAATATATGCAGGTGGAAATGAAATGAAAATGTGTGATAATGTATGACATATGGATATGAAATGATGTTCTTTCTCCCCAACTAAAGATATGAAAATGTGAAAAAGGGAGTGAGGAATTTTTTCAAAGTTACAATTTTAGCATTCTAATGAATTACATGACTAAAAATTTGAAAACCACATACCTTTGCTTACCTTAAATGTGGATGAGTTGTGTATACTGAAGAGTGTGGCTATTGATGTTGTTGGATCATGAACTATGTAAACAAATGAATTTGATCTGCTTCTATGTTCTCTTTGTGATGATGGAAAGATTGGGATCTTTATTGCTACTGATACAAATTGATTCCTGCTGCAAACTGTTGAAATTATGTAGTCTTCAATCGTTACAAAATCAGATGGTACAATTTTAGTCATGCGAATAAATGTGTTGATGTCGAGCATGAAGAGAAGTCATTGGATTACTGACCATTGATGAATGTCGTTAACCAATGCGAGACAAACTCACCATTAATGTCAATGAGTGCCAAAGTACCTAAGTACATCTTGCAAAGTGTGAATAGATGCGCTGATGTCGAGCCACTTGCAATATCTAACGATCAAGGGACATTGATGTATTCCCATGATTGTCAGCGACACAACTTGTCATTAATGTATACAAGCCTCAAGGTACTATTAAAGACTCTAGTCTTAGACCTAGATAATGTGTTGATGTCGATAGGCCAAGACTTATTAGAATGAAGGCCTTAAGGAATCCTCCATCATCTAACGCGAACATGAAAGAATAATTTTGGAAGGACTATGGATTCAATAATTTGCATTGAAGCAAAGTTTATTTGCAAAATGAAAAGGATAGGAAAAGGAAAATGGAAATGGACAATGAAAAATGGAAAATGACAATGGGAAATAAGCATGTAGGTGGGGTTCTTACTTTTATGTGTGGAGTTGACAAAAAGTAATGGAAAGTGTATGTGAATGAAGGAAAATGAACAACTAACTCTTGCTGGGAAAATAATGGTGGTTTGGTTTGAATTTCTTGGTTGGATTTATAATTCAAAAAGGGAGGAAAAGTAATGGTTTTGATGGATATGAACATGGAATTGTTCTTATGTTTCTCATGAAATTGGTCATTTGAAAACCAATCGTGCACACAATTAGTTTCCTTCAATGATCATTCGATCATCTCAAATCTGCAAAAAAAACTTGACATAAAGAACATAAGTGTGTTAAAAAAGAAGTAGCTAATTTCTTTCTGATTCTTAGGCAAAAATTAAATGCCAAATGAAACAGATTAAGGTAAATCAAAAAGTTTTATATTCGGTCCAAATCATGATATTTATAACAATCCATTTTTAAAGAATAACCATGAAAAATAAATCAACTCCCTATTGTCGGATGACTTCATGCACTGTGCTTTGTAAAACAATTGGCATCACAAAGAATTGTTGTGTTCTGCAAGTTAAAACTTTATAAAAAAATACACATCAACAATACTAATGCCAAATGTTTAGAAATCATCTAAATAATCTTCCAATTATCCTGCAAACCATTATTAAGAAGATATTTTTTTTACTTTTTTATTTTTTTTTATTTTTTTTGTTTTTAATGAAATAAAGCATAGATGAAAGAATTGTCCTTATGAATATTTTTGAAACAAAGTCATGTCAATGCCTCTTTCATGCAAGATAAAAATAAAAAACTTGAAATTTCTAAATTCAAGTTCCTAACTATGAAGGAGATGAAGGCAGAGTCCTTCTCAATTTATACAACTTGCATTTGATGCACATGTGATAATGTCTTTGCCTCAAATAATCCATTTGTCACTCATCATGTGCCGCCACAAATGAATTCTGCCACATTTTCCTTCAATAAAGGAAATCAGATCCTTAATTATTTCTCAAAATTGAATTTTATAAAACCGTGACTGTTTTCATTAAAAAAAACATTTTTCTCTCACGCACACTACAAATTAGTGCTCTGAAGAACCATGAATTTCTCCCAAATGGCTACGAATTTCATAAATTTCTTATAATATTACCTAATTCACCCCGTTATCGAAAAAACCCATGTTTTAGTTTTTTCTAATTCACCTCGGTTTCCTCAGAAAATTCGTTTTAAAATAGGGTGTTTTTGACAATTACGCATTTCGTTTTCTGGAAATTATTTGTGGTTTGATTTGTTTTTATTTGCAGGTTTTGAAGTGTAATGACTTGTATCTCACAGAAAAGTTTGGATCAATTTCCTTCATTCCAATTACTTGCAATAGAATTTGCAATCTTCTCTTCATCAACAGTCTGAAATCTTCTCTTCATCAGCAATTTCTTCATATGATACACTTCCATTGTCTGTCCCTGCAATTGAATTTGTAATCTTCTCTTCATTAGCGATTTACAATCTTCTCCTCATCAATAGTTTCTTCATGTGATATACCTTCATTGTGTGCAAATTTTTTAAAAATGATTTCTAATAACTGTTGTTTGAGGAAAAACGAATATGGAAAAGAGAATGTTTTTTTTTTTAATTGCAGTGCATGGGTTTTTGTGTGGATTGAAAGCCTGCATATATGTGTAAAGCCAAGCCAAAGGCTGGCCTCGCGCGTATGCGTGGGTCTTATATCCATGAACTAATTTTTTTTTTTTTTTTAATTATTTTTTTAATAAACTTATATATTATATTTTCAAAAATTCAAAAATATGCATACATATTTCATTAAACAAAACAATTATTGAAATTAAAAATTTTCATCATTTTTAAAGTTTATTGTAAAATGAAATAAAATGATGAAAACATAATTTATTATTATTTTTAACATAAAAATTATTTTTCTAATCCTCTAGATCACATAAAGTGCAGGAGGAGAGCATACTCGAGAAATTATTAAAAATTTTTTAGATGTAAGAAAAAAGGCTACCTAGTTACACTTCACCGGCAACAGCGCCAAAATGTCTAGTCAATTTAGTGTCATAAATTGCTAACATAAATTATCAACTAGGGCTAGTAAACTGATGAAGTGTGATGCACTATATGTGCCTAAGTGTCCCTTTTTCTTACTTCGTTGTTTTTAGTGTTTTATTGATGTTTTGGGATTTTTAGGTTTGATCTTTAGTATGCTACTCTATGCTAAAAAGATGAAGTTAGATTTATGTCAAAAAGGGAGAAAAGAAAATGTTAATGAATAAATGAAAACAGAGTTTATTTGCAAATTATGTTCCTAACTAGAAAATGATAAAAACAGAGAGTCCTAATCCATGGATATTACAACTTCTAAATGAACATTGATGAAATGAAAAGTAATTCAAAACACTACAACTTAATCTGATTCATTTAGTTAGAGATTTGTTGGAAGTGCTTGTGAAAAAGATTAATTCTAATGCAATAAGGATATCCTAAAACATAAAAGAAAAGCTGAAACAACTTATAACATTACAACTAAATCTCATTCATGAGTTAGAGGTTTATTGGAAGAGTTTTTGAAAAAGATTAATCATAATGTGATAAGGATATTCTATGAAGCAAAACAATCAATAACTAACAATATTACAACTTAGTCTCATTTGTGAATTAGAGGTTTATTGGAAAAGCGTTTGAAAGAGACTAACTGCAGTATAATGAGGAATCTGATCTGAAATTGTGTGAACAAAATATTTCTTATACAAAGATTGACAGTAGGGGCTTTTACTGGTTATTTCACCTTTACTAGAAAGGATGAAACTAGAAGCTTTTGGCCCTCTTACTGAATCTGCCTAAAGAAATATAATGTAAACACTAAATAGATCTGGTAAATGAGAATCTTCTTTTTAACTAAATAACAGAAAATGAAATGCTAATAACTCAAAATATCATAATTGAATGTCATTCATTTAATAGAGATGTATTGGAAGAGCTTGAGAAAGAGACTAACTGCAATATCATGAGGATTCTTTATCTAAGCAAATGACATGAAACATAATGCTAAAAGCTATGATTTCATAAAGCAATCTAAGTAAGGAAATATGAAAAAACAGAATTGAAAATG
Organism: Pinus albicaulis; assembly: GCA_034641835.2. Classification (NCBI taxonomy): domain Eukaryota; kingdom Viridiplantae; phylum Streptophyta; class Pinopsida; order Pinales; family Pinaceae; genus Pinus; species Pinus albicaulis. The sequence goes on from CM076575.1 coordinate 590,833,809, forward strand.
ACTTATCTAGAAAACATGCAAAACCTCCTTGAATAGCAGGGGCTCTCTGCTATCAATTTGGTGAAATTATTCAGCTCCTTAAAGCTGTAATCAAAACAGCATCAAAGAACTTTATTAAAAAAAACTCACAAATCTACATTCCATTCCATCTTAAGCTTTGTTACAAAATACTCTCTATTCCTTTATCTTCTTCTCCTATTTTTTCACTACTCATGATAGGAGAAAACTTCTCCTATTTATACAAAATATGAGAATTTATCTCATTAATGGGAGTCCATGAATCTCTCCCTCCATCTCTAGAGTTACAATCAAAATAGAAAATGATAAGACACATGCATTTTTAGAGTTTCAACACAAATAAGAAATGAGACACATATCTTCTTAGAGTTTCAATACAAAAAGGAAATGAGACACATGTCCTCATGATCCCATGATCTTCTCCAACCAAATTCGAATTTGGTTTTGGGAGGTCACATAAAGGTCTTTTAGAAGCTTCCTTTTGACCTACACATGTCACAAAACTCATAACACATATATAGATATATGAAACTATGTTAATTTTCTAGTTTCTAATCATAAATTCACTTTAAATACATAAAATGAATAACTTTGAAAGACAAGGATCCTAACCCATATATTTATGAAAATGGTTACTTAATGTAGGGTTTTAGGTCAGATGGCTATGAAATAAGAGCTGAATGATTATGACATAATGGAAATATGTATGAATATGAAAAACACTTTTGAGACTCAACAAGTTTTATTTTCAAGAGAAGCAGAAGTAGAAGTAGAGGAAGTACCTCAACTTCCTGAGTCACTTCCATCTCCTCTTCCTTCTAATTCTCCATTTGTTGTTGAGTACATCAGACCTGAGTCTGCAAGACCAGAAAGTCCTTATCCATCTCATTCATACCTTTCGATGCCCATGACTGGGAACGCGGCTTCGGCTGTGAGTGTTGCAAGAATTTAGACTCCTGCTTCAGTAGAGGGAGGAGGCACAATTGCTATATCTTCAATTGCTTCTAGTACTGCTGTGTTTGGCTCTGGCTTCACCCAAGCACAAGCTTCTCAATATGGTCCCTTTTGTTTTGGAATACCCATTAGTGGGATTCCTTCGCTTTTCTTTTCCGCTGCTGCAACTGCGTTTGCACCCATGTCCTCCATGGCTAGTGGGTCAGCTTCTTTTCAAGGGTTCCCCTTCGGAAGTGGGCATATTCCTAGTTCGAATCATTCCTTAGGGTCTTTTCCTTTTACATCAAGATCAGTGTTTTAACCCTTGGTCTGGAGATCAGAGTTCAACTACCTTTACAGGTTGGAACCCTGTGTTTACAGCAGTGGGGGCAGGGAATCAGTTTCTCGCTGGTCAACAAGGGAATGTTTATTTCCCTTCGTCGAATGCTTATCATGCTTTTTCCCCTCTTTCTAACGCTTGGAACCTCTATCAGGGGGTTTCGTCTTTATCCTCTACTTCAATGGAAAGAACTGGTCTGGTCTATGGTAACTCTACGTTGGGAGGGGGTTCTTCTCAAAATGATGGGTCACAAGGATTCTCCTTTCGCCCAACATCTTCTACGAGTTCTTTCTGGCAACTTAGTGCCTCATCAAATCTAGGTTATTCTTTTCAAAGTGTTGGGAATCCATCCCACCAAAGTTGGAATTCTCAAGCCCCTCCTCGTTTATCTTTTCTGGCAACTTTAAACTTGCCAGATTTATCGAAATTGATGAATGATCCAATTCGATATAGTCCAAGGTGGCCTCCGGTTCCTACCAAACTACCTTCAGACATTCCAAAGTTTGAAGGCAAGAATGGAGAGGACCCGGCTGATCACATCACCACTTTCCATCTATGGTGTTCATCTAACTCCCTGATCGGGGATTCGATTAGGTTGAGGTTGTTTCGACGCACCTTGATTGGAAATGCTGCCAAGTGGTATATTGAGTTAACTAGGGACAATTTTTCTACTTTTGGAGATCTGGCTACTATATTTCTAAACCATTTCCAGTTGCCTGTTCGTTATGATGCTGGGACTGAACTCCTAGCTAATTTTAAACAGGACGACGCAACCCACATTTCTGATCATATTCAGGAATGGAGGAGAAGGAAGAGGCTTATTAAAGCTTATATTCCAGGAAAATTTCTTTTGGAATGGTTTTTGAAATCTCTACAGGCAGATATTTCTAAGGATGTATCCCTGTCAGGGGTATTTTCTGAGGAGCAGGCCATTTTCAGGGCCCAACAGCTTGAATTGATATATTCTCAGTCTGGTGTCCTTCATAAATACTTGCCTAATGCTCCTCGCTCCAAATTTGACATATCCAAGACTAAACCCGGTCCTCATGGTGATGGACTTATTGGGTCGATCAATGGTGGTGCAGCTAACCTGCGTAGTCAATTGAAGCAGTTGTCTATACAATCTGCTTCTTATGGTCAGGCTATGCCCGCTGAGTCATCGTCTTCTCAATATTTGTCGATAAACGCTGTTCAAACTTCCAACCCTAAAGAAAATCAACAATTCGAAGGGAAGAAGAAGGGACCTAATAATAAAAAAAAGGGAAATAATGGGAAGGGTATTGAAAATAAATCCAACAAGCATGTTGGTGAGGGTCCAAAGGATAAAAATAAAGTGAAGTTTCCATGCAAGTTATGTGTTGGAAACCATCTTACTCACCTTTGCCCTAAAATTCAGGATGCACATCGCTTATTATCCCAGCAGGGTTCTTCCAGTTCCCAGGCTGTGTTGACAAACCCATTTCCCCAAGGGCAACAACTAGTTGTTGGCGCAAATCAAAATACTTGGGCTTCCTCTGGGGGCACCCAAGAAGGGGAAAATCCATCAAACATATACATGATGAGTGCTCATGCGGATATCGCCACGAGATCCCGTGATTATGGCAAAGATGAGTCTTTGAAAGCCAAGGGTGCTTCCGATGGTACTGAGCCACTTCATATTACGAGGCCTACTGTTGAGCTTATACCTCGAATGCCAAAAGCATCTACTAAGCATACGACTATTAATCCAAATTCCAGGGCTACCGAGAACTACTCTATTGTGGAAGATCTGGCACAGAGTCCTTGTGCTATTTCATCTCTTGAGGTGCTCCAGTCTTGTCCAGCTCAGCGTGGTGCTTTGCTCACTACTATCGGGGCTGTCGATCCAAAGAACTCTCTTGTGATTACATTCGATATGTCTAATTTTAAAAAGATACTCCCCCATCATATGGATTTTCATATCAAATCGTCATTTCGAAAATTCAATATCTTTCGAACGGTCGTTGATGAGGGTGCTTCCACATGTGTGATGTTTCTCGCATGTTGGAAGGGAATTGGATCTCCCGCAGCTATTCCATATGCTACTCTTCTGACTGCGTTTGATGGTGATTCTCACACACCACATGGTATTTTTCCAGCTTTGCCCATCTATGTCGGGGGAAAAACTGTAAATATAGAGGTTGAGATAGTTGATGCAAGCTTGGACTACAACCTTTTGTTGGGGTGAAACTGGATTTATGAGATGGATACCATTGCATCCTCATTATTTCGGATTATTTGTTTCCCTCACGAAGGGAGGATTGTTACAGTTGATCAACTGGATTGTTCTCATATAGACCCAAATGCATCTACTAAATCAACTATTTCAAAGTTGGATAATACCAAGCCGCCTGTGGAGAATTTGGGGGTTGGAATGTATTCTTCTTTGATGGGTACTTTCGATATTCCACCTCCTACCGTTCATATAAATGCGATTTCATCCTCCAGGGCTCCTATTCGAAGTGAGTTCTTCAGAACTCATTATTTTTCGGATCCTTGGACCTTGTCTTCTCCTATCTCCACATTAGCAGAAGGTCAAGTGGGTGGAATGGCATTTCCGATGTCTACAGCTGAGATTTCTTATCAATCTATTGTTGAATCTGTAGAGTCCATTCCAGCTTCTCTTTCTCCGGAGGAGTTGGATGGTGATGTGGCTCCAGCTTGGACACTTAATTCTTCTTCTGCCTAGGATTGCCTTAATACCACTCTTCCATCTGAAGATGCCATCCTGGAAGCTATGACTAGTATAGATAGACCGTGGGATGATTTGCATCATGGGTCTTACTTTTTACCTAATCTGAGCAAAGTTGAAACAAGTTTTCTAAGTCCTTTGTCTCCTGGTCCTGTTGACCCAGTCCTGAACCCTTTAGCACCAACACAGGTATATGCTGAAGGGAACATGGCTATGATTTCTCCAACTATCTCGGTGAACATTTCTAGGGATCCCAATGTTATAGAGAATGTATTCATTGGAGCTGTATGTTCCCCTGAAGAGATTCAGATTTACACCGATCTATTTAAATAGTTTAGGGATGTATTCGCTTGGTTTTATGAGGAAATGCCTGGTATAGATCCATCTATTGTTCAGCATGAGATCAAGACTTACGAAAATGCTAAGCCTGTGATGCAAAAGCTTTGTTCGGTCAATCCTAGGAAGGCTGCAGCTATCAAAGCCAAGGTGGAGAAGCTGCTCAAGGTGGGATTTATTTTCCCTGTTCCTTTGACGGAGTGGGTTTCGAATCCTGTTCCCGTAGATAAAAAGCAAGGAAAAATTTGAGTTTGCATTTATTTCAGAGACCTTAATAAAGCATGTCTGAAAGATAATTACTCCACACCATTTATAGATTAGATTATCGATGAGTGTGTCGGTAATGAGATTTTCTCCTTCATTGACAGTTTCTTCGGATATAATCAGATTACTATCCGTCCTGAAGATCAGCATAAGACTGCCTTTATTTGTCCCTGGGGTACTTTTGCTTACAAGAAGATGCCTTTTGGTCTTAAAAATGCTGGGGCCACTTTTCAGCGGGCCATGTCATATGCCTTCCAAGACATCAAACATATTATCGAGGCGTATTTGGATGATTTAGCTGCTCATTCTCGAAAGAGAATAGATCATCCCGCTCACCTCCATCAAGTATTTGAACGATGTCGTTTCTACAAGATTAGGTTGAATCTGAACAAGTGTGTTTTCGCGGTTACATCTGGTCAGTTATTGGGATTCATTGTGTCATCAGAAGGGATTAGGGTAGATCCCTTCAAGGTTGAGGCAATACTTCGGTTTCCTCCCCCGTCGTCTATTCGTCAACTTCAAAGTCTACAAGGAAAAGCTAATTTTCTTCGGAGGTTTATCGTAAATTATGCTGAAGTTACCAAAGGATTTATGAGATTGTTGAAGAAGGGAGTTCTATTTTTTTCGGATGACTTCGCTCAGTGCTCATTCGATGCTTTGAAAAAAGCATTGACCTCTGCTTCTATATTGAGTCCACCTGATTATAGCAGGGATTTCATTTTGTATCTTGCAGCATCAGAATCTACCATTGGTATGGTTCTGGTTCAGGAGGACGATGCTCTTGCAGAGCATGCTATACACTATCTTAGTTGAGGCTTAGTAGGACCTGAACTCTGGTATACTCTGATAGAGAAGCTCGCTTTAGCAGCTGTTCATGCTGTACAACGACTCAGACATTATATTCTTCTACGAAAAACTTATGTTTTGGCAGCAGCTAATCCATTTCAGTTTGTTCTCAGTAGGCGAGTGATTGGGGGCAAATACAATAGATGGATTGTGATTTTGCAGGAATTTGATCTTAATTTTATGTCTGCCAAGTCTAAGAAATCATTGGTTTTTGTAGAATTAATCTTTGATTTTCCCTGTGTAGAAGAGATAGTCTATGATGAGTCCTTCCCAGATGAACATTTGTTTCTCATATTTGTAATGGATCCTTGGTATGGAGATATCATTGTGTATCTTCAGACTGCGAAGTTTCCCTCTACTTTTTTGAAAGATCAGTGCCATAAGTTGCATCACTTGGCTAAAAATTACTTAATTATTGGTGATGCTTTATACCGTTGAGGGGTTGATTCAATCTTGAGACGTTGCTTAACTCTCGAAGAAGCTGAGGCTGTGCTGAATGATTGACATAGTGGAGCTTGTGGTGGTCATTTATCTGGGCTTGCTACAGCCCAAAAAATCTTGCGTGCTGGATACTTTTGACCTTCAATTTTCAAATATTGTATGGAGTCGGTCAAAAAGTGTCATCCATGTCAAGTCTATACTCCAAAAATGCACGCTCATCTAGCTCCACTTTTTCTAGTCATTACTGTCGGTCCCTTTAAAAAGTGGGGTATTGATTATACTACTTGTAACCTGCCTTTGGCTAAAGGTCACAAGTACATTGTTATAGCAGTAGACTACTTTACGAAGTGGGTCGAGGCTATGCCTACTTTTGGGAATGATGGTGAAACAACAACTCTTTTTATTTTCAACCAGGTTATTCCTTGTTTTTGTATTCCTAGAGAAATTGTCACTAATCATGGTAGTCATTTTTAGAATAGCATGATGGCTAAGTTGGCTCTAAAATTAGGCTTTCGGCAAGAGCATTCATCTTCTTATTATCCTCAGGCCAATGGGCAAGGGGAAGCCATGAACAAATCCTTGAAGACCATTCTTCAAAGGACGATTAATAAAGCTCGATCCAACTGGCATATCATGATGTATCCTGCACTTTGGGCATACCGGATGTCAGTAAAAACTGCAACTGGCTTTACTCCGTTTCGGCTAGTTTACGGGCTAGAATCCATATTTCCCATCGAATGTGATATTCCTTCTCTTAAGTTAGTTGTTGAACTTCTTCCTAACACTTCTAGTCTTGAAGAACGTCTCCTTCATTTGGAACATATTGATGAGCAGTGTCGAGATGCCGCCACGATGAATGAGGCGCATAAGAAATGAGTTAAAGTTCAGTACGATAAGGTGGCCAAACCTAGGGTTTTCTCATAAGGCGATCTCGTTTTGGTCTATGCCTAAGAGAAGGATGCCCTGGGCGCAGGAAAGTTTAAGTCTATGCAGTATGGCCCCTTCATTGTTAGAAGAGTCCTTAAAAAAGGAGCATATGCCTTGGTTAATTTCGAAGGGAATGAGTTGGCGAAGCCCAGAAATGGGCTCTATTTGAAAAGGTATTATGCCTAGGCTTCGGTCTGGCATTTTTCTTTTGTATATAGTAGTTTTGTTTTGTACATATCTGGTTTTAGGTCTTTGGTGTGATGGTGATGTTTTTGATCTACTTTGGTAAGTTATGTCGAATGTCATGGGTCATCACGGTTTCGCCGATGGTGCTAGTAGACACACCCGGAACTTGGCTTCGGTTGCTTGGGTGCTTTATCATCCATCCGGTCAGCTGTTACTATCAAGAGGAGTCTGCATTGGTATTGCTTCCAATAATATAGTGGAGTACACTGCAGTTATTTATCTACTCTCAGAGGCAATATCTTTGAGTGTTGATTTGTTGGTAGTTTTCTTGGACTCCCAGCTGGTGGTGTCGTAGTTGAACAATACTTATTGGGTTCTAGATCCATTTTTATTGTGGTTGTTTTTGAGAGTACGTTTGTTACATAGATCATTTTAGTTTTTAACATTCATTCATATTCCTCGAGTAGACAATTGGATGGCAGACTCATTAGCTAATCAAGCAATTAACTGGCATATTAATCATTCTATACATTAAAATTTAATTATCAAAAACATCATGCATTTTTTATACATTTGACACATCACATCATAAATTTTTGTATATATATATCATCATAGTGTTCAAAACTATACAAAATTTTGATCCAAAAAGTCATACAAAATTAGGGCTTATGCCCGACCATGTTCAATATCAAAAAATATACAGTCATCTGGTAATCATGTCTATCTAATCCTGTGATCCCTGCCCAATATTCGTGTTCCTATAGAACACGATCACAGTAGCGACATGGCAGAATAATCACACCCAGTCACGTGGTACTCCCACTACCCGTCTCTGGATAGCCTCAGGTAGATCTTCCACTGCAGCCATAGGTACTTGGTGATTTAAACCCTCCAAGTTCCTCTGAATAGCATGGAGGGTTCTGTCTGGGTTTACAGTATCTTCCTCACCTCTGCGGCGCTTGTGCTGTGGGTAGCCCTCAGGACGGACTGGTCCAATATCTGTATCATGGTCATCATAATATTGTAAGTCATTTTGAATCCAATCAAAAAAATGTTTTTTTTCACATTTTTTCACATATATTGAAAAAATCATAAAAAAAATTATATAATAATAAAAAAAATGCAATCTTACCAATTGCACCCCATGCCGCGCCAGGTGGAAGGACGAGGTCTGGATCACCGCGGAAATCCATCCTGGCATAGGGGTAGTCCTCGACTGCGATGACTTGTTCTGCCCATCATTGGAAGAACTCGTCGTCCCAGGTGGTTTGGGGAACTTCACTTCCCCCTAGTCTCTTCATCAGATCCGCCCATCGGGCAATTCTTGGGTCTCTTGGGCTATTGATAGAAGAGATCACTTTGGGTCATAGCCCAGGAATCTTCTCAAAGAAGAATGTCATCAAAATAGTACCATACCCGAAATTCTTTGTTTTAGCTTTCCAGATGGAGGTCAGCTGTTTCTTCATGTTTATTAATAGAGCTATACACCAATCATATAAATGAGTTAGGCATTCCACAGCTATGCTCATTTGAGTCCTGGATGCCTGATGTAAGGAAGCAGATCCTGCTACCCTGCCGATGGTAAATAGGAGAATTTTCATGTGCAGATCTCTTAAATCTCTTATAGCAATGTGAGTCCCTACTTTTTTGGACCCCTCTACACAGTAGACGTGGACATAGTCATCCACAGTAAGCCCTTCCAAAGGCTTGCCGTGCAAATCTACTGGGTCTCCCCTCCGTGAGAGTCCAGTAATGAACTAGATGTCTTCTACCTCTATGTGTATTGACATTTGATCTATCATGAAGCAATCTTCCTCCGGTTCCTAGTAATTTACCAGCATTTCAAGCAACCAGACGTTATTTTTCATATTTGTTATTTTGAAAAAATTTAGCAATCCGCAATTTCGGAGGATATTGAGCGATGGTTGATCTTGCATCACTTCATTATCAATTGCACTATGCTCATGTTCCCTCTAAGATATGGTCATCCTGAAAAAATTCATCCATTTGTTCATTATATGCGTTTTTTCAATCACGGGTTGCGCATACGCAACTTACCCCGTCGACAGTCGCGTACCATACGCGGCTTGGTCCATATGAACCCGCGTATGCGTAGAGCCCTAAATTAAAACAAATATTTCTATGGTGAAATTTCCAAATTTTAACTTTATCAATGGACAAAATTGATAATAATGATGGATTAAAAGCTTACTTGACTGATTTGGCGAAGTTTGACCACTGATTGCTCCTGTTTTGACGAAAGAGGGTTTTTTCTCCAGAGCTCTTTTTCCCAAATCAGCAAGTAACAATGAACCAAATATGAGGTAACATGTGTATTTATGCCTAGAAATTGAAAATTTTTGCAAAAATTTGTTCTGCTTATTTTTTCAATCTATCTTAAGCTGCATAACCCATATGCTTGTAAGTGCCCAGATTGGTATATATTTTTGATGAAGTTGTCATGGCAGATATATGATCTTCACTGGCATGTAGGTTAGGGAATCCATTTTCCGTTGCATTTTGCATACCAGCCTCCATTCTGATCATTTGTCATAGGGTCGACCCCATCAGGTCATGAGTATTTCACCCATTTCACTCGCTGATTATTTAATCATGACTTGGTGGTAGAGCCTTCCTTTACATGGGCTTCCTAGTTAGCTCCTCACTAGCACTTGTTACCCATGCTGCATTTTATGTAGGCTCGGGAGTCCTCTTTAGTCCCGCCATGACTTATGTGTTGAAGCTTCATTCTTCTTCTTCTTCACTATCATTTTTTCTGGCTATTACCCTAGAGGCTCCTTGGTATTGTTGAGTTGTATTACTGCACCGCATATTGGCTACTTGTTTATCCTGGCCTTTAGCCGGCTTCATTTGGAATCGATGTTTAAGCCATCTTTGACCTTGACTGTCTGTCCAAGTTAACCATTGCATGCACTTAGCTATCGCGACTTGACACCCCTTTTACCCATGGATGGAACATTCTTTTCAGTATTGCTTACCAATTTCCGCCACCTTGCATTGAGCATAGGATCATTCCTATCCCAGGAACTAGTGCATCTGTTTCTTGATACTCGTTCTATCCATTGTACCATAGCATTATTTTATTCTTTTTTAGGCTTATTATATGAAAAAGACAAAAAAAAATATATAACAAAAAGAGCGGGAACGAGATGTTACTTCATAATTTTATGGCAGTATAGTATTAGTTTGTCACCTTTGAACAAAGCACATACAGTTATATATTTCCTTCATTTGGGATGGTTTTAGTTTTGACCTAGGTTCAACTTTTTCCTTGTTTCATTGGTCAGTCCTCCCTCGGTTGGTTATCTCTTCCAATCATATGGAGAGTTTGTTTTTGCCTCATGCATAATAGACTTATACAGTATAATTTTTACTGCCATGGTCATCACAAGTCGTGCTTTTGTTCAAGGGAAGTTTAACCAGAGTCGGCCATTCTGTGGTGTCTCTTGACTCATTCTTCTGTCGGCCTTCCCGATCTTATCAGTTTCTTGTTCTATCACATCATATGTTTTGGTCCTCTACTCGTGCTGGTTTGAGAAAGTCTCCATTGACTTCTTGTTGGCAGGTTTGTCTCTTATCGACTATGACATATTGCTCTGAGAGAAAACCTAGAGTCGCACCTTGGCCCTATTTCCATCATTGATAGGTGACCTTGTGCTCAGCATTTGATCATCATTATGGGTCTTTGACTAAGTGGTTTTCCTTGAGTTCGACATCAGCATACATTATCATACTTGGTATTCGTGCAGTACCTTGATTTCCATTTGACCCTATCGGTGGATATCTTGCCTATGTGTCAGCTTTCATTATTAGTTGCTTCAGAGGGTTTCTTCCATGCACTAGCTTCATCTTGTGCATGTTGGAAACGTACTTCAGTTTGGTTCCGTCACTCTGCTTTGTCTGATTCCTTCCAAATCTTGGCCTGCGGGTTACACTCACGCTGGACTGATGTGGGATGCCTTAATGCCTTCCTTCCAGCAGATTTTTTCCCATCGACTCTGACTCATTGCTCTGGGAATAAGGTTTAGAGTCTTTTGTCACAGTGTGGATTCATCATTGCCTCCTGATTGGTAGATTCTTCCAAGTGTTTGACTTCAACTCATTCATTCGCACTTGTTAGATTGTACTGGGGCACCTTGACACTCATTTTCATTATCGGTGGGTTGTCTCGTGTTTGTTAATGGTATACTTTATTGACCGGTAATCAAACAATTTCTCACATGGTCGACTTCAACTCATTTATTCCCATTGTGTAGAATTGTGCCATAGAGATCGGTGAAGACCTCGTGTTGCATCAGCGTCTTTCGGTTCACTTTTGACAGTCTATTCAGTTTCTGCCAGTGATGTCGTCCACCCTTATATGTTGCAGTGTCAGTACAGCAGCATCCTATATGTTGGCTCCCGAGTTGCGTGATTGTACCATGTGTTCCACCCCTTATGATTTGGTACTTGGAGATTCAGTTAATTTTGTGATTAGACATCCAGTTTCAGCATTATTGATCAGTTTGATATATGTGATACTTGGATATTGATTTTCACTTGTACTTCCGGGCCATGCTCAGATGATTCATTGTGTACTTTCAGTTCACTTATACTTGTATACATTGTGGATCTATTCTGTACTTTCTATATGGATATATCTTTGACTGAGCATGGGTATGCCCGACTCAGACATGAGCTTACTCTCTGTTTTCTTTCATTGGTTTTTGGCACGCTGAAATCTGGTTAAGTCCTCTCTTGTCATCGTGAAGTTCTTTCTGTGCACATAATACATTTTGGCCATCATGTACCCCTTCTGACCTCATATATTAGGGGGCATCTGTTATAAGATTACCACCCCTATGTGATTCATGATTGTTCTTTTGGCCCCTGGGCACCCATTCCCACACTTGGAACAGGTGTTCCGTGCTGTTGTTTAAAATCCTGTTACCATGTGTATGCCCAGAATTTTCCACGTGTATACGCGAGTCCAGAGATACTTTTCCGCGTATGCCATTAAAATCATTAAAAAATATATAAAAATCCCTATTTTCGAGGCTGGGTTGATGGTTATTCCCGTAATTCAACCACCCCAGCCAGTGGCCAACTGTTTCCAACCAATCGAAACTGCTTTGAAGGATTATAAAAGCCCCTCATATGCATGGCCTAAGGGAGAGAGAAAATTATAGACATTATACTCTGTTGGAGCCCAATTCAAGTCTGATTTCCCATGCCTCCTACACTTCTCATATTTTTACAGGAAACCCTTGTTTCCTGGAGATGTTCATCAGCTTATATTTCATCTCGTGTGCACAAGTCTTGAAAGAATCTTAGCGAGGCAAGGGCGGGATGGATCCGAATGACGGTCTGTTCGAAGATCGTGGAAGGATTCAGATGATCTCTCTACCTTTCTATTACCGTACATGTTGTTCGTAATGAAGAAGAACCATCTTGTTTCTGAATTCACATGTTAATATCTGCTTATATATGTGCAAATATTGTTAATTAAACGTTCATTATTGTTTATATGATGTTTCACATGGATTACACTGACATTTAGGAAAGATATATGTTGTACAACTAGATTTCCGTGCAAGTTTCTTTTTGATTTCCAGGTTGAAGAGGAAGAAGGGTTGCTGGGGGTTTGGACCCCGCAAGATCTACATCAAACGTAGGATCTACGGGTGAGTTCTACAAACGATAATATCTAGTTTTTAGCATAGAAGTGTGGTTGTGTGAGTTCTTCTTGAATAGCATGCCCTGATCTGTGGAGGTTTTGACCCAACGACCTCTAGGGAGTTATTTCCTGAAACAGTACCATTCACGTGCATCCAGCCATCCTAGAGAAAGGTGAACACTCGATCTAGTCGATGTCTCACTCGCTTGAGATGGAAGTGGGTTCTGGTGGTTCGTCTGTGTTGATGTGTTTTGGGTGGATCGTCGCACCTCTCTATGTGTCATCCAGGGGTTGTTGTCCTTGTTGCTAATTCTTTTCCACCTTCCTGGTTGTTGTCTTGCTGGGTGATGCGGGTGGTGATATGTTGAAGCTTTAACTGATGGAACACCTTTCATTAATTGCTCCATTATTGGTGATGGAGTGATATCAGGTTCTTTTTTTAGTACTTTCTTTGATGTCTGTGTTTGGCTATCTAACATCAAAGGCTCATCATCTGATGTGTCTGTGTCGTTAGATATTTTCACTTCTTCCTCCCTATTCTCTCCATGGTTCCTATTGCAAATATTGTGCAATGTAATTTTCTTCTTTTTATACCAGAGCTTCATGAATTTCTTTTGCACATTAAAATTGACAGTACCAATGGATTCCATCCAAGGATGTCCCAAAACAACATCCACATCAGCCATATCTGAAGCATAAAAATCAGAATGCAACACATAATTATCCATAGAAATATTCAAATCTTTATAAATTTGAACATCTTCATTATCATCCTGTGTGTTTTCAATATGTTTTGTTAGAACTTGCAAATTTTTAGCCAAATTAACATTGATACAATTATGCTTGCAACTAGGAATGATAAACACAATGATGTTTTCTTTCTGAATGCTTCCATTAACCTCTAATATGGAAATATTAGTAGAAAATAATTCTGTATGTCTCTTAGTGTCTTTGTTTTCAGCTTTAGACCACTTGTCAAAAATGACTTTTTCAAGTTTTTTCTTGGGAATTTTCCTCACTGCACTATCAAGTGAGGTCCACCATTTATTTGTCTCATCTTTCAGATGAAGCCCTATGGAGCATATCCAAAAAATTCGGTATTAAGCCTTGAGATGTAAAAAATCTTCAATAGTAGGGCCATCATCTTTTCCTATAAACTTCATCGTGTGAGAATCCATAAAATAAAGTAAGGGTTTTGAAGAAAATCACTTACTTTGGCAAAAATTTAAAATGGAAATTACTCGGTCAATATAACTCAGAATCCTTAATATAATCTGTTTTAAAAAATGGAATATCCATTATGCATCTAACCATATGACTGAAATCCCGATCTAGCCACTCTGGAAACACAGATTTGCGCTGCAACTGTCCGGCCGTCACAAAATTTCTAAAAAAATGGTTGATTTTAAATCAATGATAACTCCCTCATCCAGACTCCAATTTGACCAATTTTTTTTGAAATCGGGTGATTTTTCAAGGGGAGATCAAATCTGTAATTGGTTATTTGAGATTTTGCACTAGAATCTACTAAAAATTTCAGGAGATCCGCCATACACAAATCACCGTCAGAAACATTTCTGCAACACAACTGAATTTAAATCAACGATATCACCCTCATTCGGACTCCGATTCGACTGATTTTTTTTTTTTAAATTGGGTATTTTTCCATAAGGAATCCAGATATGATATTTATTTCTGAAAATTTATCACCAAATTTTCTAGATCTGCTCTACAAACTCGCCGCCCAAAAATTTCCTACAAAAAAAATGAAAAAAAAAATGTCCAAACTCTGCCCAAGAAAGTGCTCTGATACCACTTGTAGTAGATCTAACAAGAAAATGTATAAAAATGGAAAATATGCCCAAGAAATAACACCATTGAAGATAAAATTTCATATCTTCATTAATATCAAAACCCTTAAGGTAGGGTAACACCATACATTCACTCCTTAAGGAAGGAGATCACTCCACAAGCCATATGTTTGTCCATACAATAATCCTTGAGATCTCTCAATGGAGAGACTCTAGCCTCTATATAGGTTTCATACATGCAATACCATGGGTATCTCAATACCATGTATCCAATACAATGGGCTTATCACTTAATTCCCTAGCTACATGTGGTCCCTTACATAATGTGAGTTAACCACTTTATTTATTAACTATGGCCCAATTATTTATCATTCTTATATTATTACATCATATTATTCCCTTGGGTACCTCCCTCTGTACCTTATATTATTCCCCTAGGTATACTACATGGTTGCTTAAAAAATAGTCGACAACACTCTTTCAGCACAAAAATAGTAACAAAAAGTTGTAAAAGGTCTAACAAAGGGCGGCTATATACATTTTCAACCAAAATTGATTATCATAAATGTGCGGTCAATTTTGAATAGACATGGTGGTTTATGCAACAGGCAGGAGAAATCGTTTAGTGGTTTTGGCATGAACGAAAGGTGGTAAGTGGTAATGTTCTTAAGGATGTGATCAAATGAAAATGTGCCATGTAGCTTGGAACGGAGCTAAGAAAACCTCAGATATCGCATGGTTGAGGGTATGTTAATGATTGGGCTATAAAATGTGTGATAGAGGATGTTAGTCGTTGGATCGGGTTAGTTATAATCTCACGGATGGAATAGTGCAATGGAGTCATGGGATTGCATAGGCGTGGGGCCCAGGATTTATGATATGTAATTGGTTATATGTATTAGAACTATGGTTTAATAAATATAGTCGGGATTTATATGGTATAACCAATGTGGTTAAGGGAAGTGTGATTTATGTATAGGCGGGGTTTATAACAAGTGTGGTATGGATAAGTGGGACATATAATATGAAAGATAATATAATAATATTTATATGTTTAATTAACATAAGGGTTGGGGCTTATATCATAAGGATTTATTATACGAGATAAAAGGTATAAAGGGATTTAATATATAAAGTCAAATGTTAATATGTATAAATGTAAATAAGTGTGGGATTTGTATAATATACTAAGTTTAACTTTAAAACTGCTATTGGGAATGGATTTCTTCACTGTGGGACCCGACATATAACCTTTTTAAAGAAATACTTAAGATAAAGGTATTTTTGGGTTTTAATGTATTTTTGAATGAAAATGGAATTAATAAAGGATTTTTACTTTTCCAAAGATAAATGTGCATTTTAACGTGAAGTTGGGTTATACATTTTGCCCTTTTTTGAGAAAAAACTTCCATTTTTTTCAGTTCTTCAACTTTCTACAAGCTAAAACAATTTTTCTGTTTAAAATTTCATTTTGCGATAAAAAATAAAGTTGTCAGAAATTTTGTTAGCTTTCTATTGCTTATTTTTTGAAATTTTTTTATACACGTTTGTTATGTCAACTTAGCCTTTCTTTGAGTCTGTGTTTCTTAACAATCACCGGATTCATAAAAAGTCATGTTAATATGCAATGTTGTATTCTTTGAAAATTTGTGTTTTTGAAAAACAAAATGTGTTACAACAATCTAGACAAAGTCTACTTCGGTTTTTTCATATTTACAAAGCCAATGGATGCATATCATAATTACTAGATTTTTTTGAACTTGTCCAGTATGAAAAAATGCATATTTTGAATATGTTTCGAAATGCAAGAAATTTCCTAACATATAAGTTATAAACTAAAAATATAAAAGCTATCCATTAGAGACAACAGACCAATGTAATGTACGATAATTTTTTCAAATATTTTTACATTGTATTTTGGAAGATACAGAATTTTTATTTCACTGAATCACAATGACCTTCAGAAATTGTTTACATCCGTTTTATTATAAAATTAATTACAATTAGTAAAATTTTATGAAATTCCATGAAAGTTATATTTCCTGAAAGTAGATTCAATTCTAAAAATGCTTGTCTTGGTTCCGACACTTAATTCAGAATGTTTCATGGATTTTAGTCAGTCCAAAGTTGCAGAAATGTATTCAGGGCTTGGCTATGTGTCACTAGTGACGCGTTAGTTCAGCCAAACTCTTAAACAAAGTTCGACCAAACTGTTTTTTACACCGATGGTACGTTAAATCATATGACAAAGTAGTTTGGCTGAACTATTTATTAAAATTTCTGCCGAACTTTTACTTAACTTTCTGTCGGCCGGAAAGTACCGCCGAGCCCCTCCAAAAAAACATTTCGCGGCAATATAAATTGCTGCAAAACCATTCATTATTTTCGCATATTTCACACTATTGGTCTGATTTTACAACATATTTTGCACTTTTGGTCCGAGTTTACAAAATTCTTGATCTGATTTTGCAAAGAATTGTTTTGGGTTGAAGGAATTTTCTTGGAAGTACATTCAAAGGACTTCAAAGGACTTTTCTTTGAGACACATTATTTTCGTACATTTGATCTGATTTGCAAGGAATTTTTTTGGGTTTAAAGAATTTTCTTAGAGGCATGTGATACAATTTTTTCTTTTCTTTTTTTAAGTATGGATTTGGGATTAATTTCGAAAGGACATTTTTTGGTTTTGGATTGAAGTAAGTCTTTTATAATGATTTTTTAAAATTAGTTTTTGTGCAACTTTTTAAATGAAATTTTTTTGTAGGTATTGGAAGGAAATATTTTGAACTTTGTTTCATTTTTATAAGACATTTTTTTCCTGAATTTTTTAAAGTAAGTGTTTTGGATTGGAGTATGTATTTTTTGCAAAAAATTTAAAATGAGTTTTTTTTTTTTTTTTTTTTTTAATTAAATCTTTTGTGATGTTTTTTTTAATTGAGTTTTTGTATAAATTTTTGAAGGAAAATTTTTGAACTTCATACTCTATTATCATGGGAAATCGAAAAAATTGTACGAAAAAAATAATCTAAAAAGAGACCCTGAGGAACGTAGAGAAGAGACGAGACAATCTCGCAAAAGAAAGATAGAAGCACTCTCAAATATTGAAGGGGAAAATCAACCCCAAGTAGAAGTTGAAACATGTATGTAAATGTAAATATTATGATTTTTATATATTTAAAATGTTCCAAATGTGAAGCTTAGTTTTTATTTGATGAAGTAATTTGAAAAATATTTTGCAATGTAAACAGAGAGAGATATTCCTCAAAACATTGATGATGAGATACAAAATTTTGAAAGAGAAAGTGAAAGAGATATTGAACCAATGATGGAATATGGTGAAAATGATGAAAGAAATCCAAGTGAAGAAATTAAATCACAAGGTATATATATATATGTGTGTGTGTGTGTGTGTGTATGTTGAACACATGCACGTATTATTGAAATTATACATATATTTATTAATTTAGTTATTTATTGAATATGTAAACTTATTATGTAATATTCATTCGAATATGTACAGATGAAATCAATGTCAATGACGAGATGTTAGAAAATGTTGACACTCATGCATATGGAGATAAAAAAACTAACCATTATATACGATATCATGTTAACCGTATTTTTGAGAAGTATTTCATAAAGAAAAATGTGATAGTTCAAGCCCAAATGTTGAAAGGTCTCCTATCATTAAGGAAATTAAAAGAAGATATGACTTTATTGGGTATTCGAAAATCAACCAAAGACAAAAAAAAAAAAGAAGGAGAATGTGATACAAAATATAAATAGTGCCATAAATTCAATGAAAAGATCTAGACAGAAAAATGTTTCAGTTGTACGTAGAGCAATACATATGGCAGTGGTTTCATCAAGTACTAAAGAGAATCGCTTGGTAAAATCTATGGCACGAGCATTAGGAACCTCGCAAAAAACTTTGCACAAACATCAGAAATTGCGGTTGCAAATAGATGTAAATGATGAACTTGCTTGTTGGAGAGCTATTTGTAGGCAACCATATAAAGATAGACTTGGAGAAAATGCTAAAAAAATAATATATGAATATTGGAAGAACAATTCGTGTGTTTCGCCAACTGCAAGGCATGTGATGCAAAGAAGAATAATACAAAATTAGTACGAAGAACATGAAAACAATTTCTTAGAAACCACTCAGATAGAGTTGTTCAAGAAGTTCAAAGAAGAGAATCATGAAATTCATGTTTCGATCAGTGCTTTTGTTCATCAAAAACCATGGTATGTAAAACCTATCACCGTAAGCGACACTTGTTGTTGCCATTATCATGTGGAATTTGAGTTATATTATGACATATTCCTTGATTTTGGTAGAACATTTTGGAAGGATTCACCTCCTCCTTCCACTATCTGTGATTTCATGTCTCAAATTCTATGTGAAAGAGAAAGAGATGAACTATTTTACGAAAAGAAATGTGTTGGTGGTAAAAAATGTGATGATTGTGGATATTTGACTAAATTTCAAAACAAATATCGTAATGATATAAATGATCAATCATTTTCCAACATGAAAGTGAAATGGAAGTGATATGAATATATCCATACAATGATTCAAGGTGAAAATAGTGTTTAAAGAATTGAATTACGAGAAGAAGAAATTTTTGTGATAGACGTTTTGAGAAAGTTTGAGGCAAGAATTTACAAATACACCAAGCATTCCCATAGAGATTGATGGCAAGACTTGCAATTCAAAAAATCTCATAAAGTTTTTCCACCAGGGACCATTTTGTTAGTAATTGATTTTGCAGAAAACTACACATTTGTTGCACAAAAATAAATTCAGAGTGAATACTATCATTCTAACCAAGTCTCCATTCGCATCCATATTCTATATAGACATGATGAACAAAGCGTCGATCATATAGAAAGCACCAGTGAAAATCGACATATTATTAAATAATATCACTTTTATATCAGTGGTGATCGTACACATGATACATGTTTTGTACAACATTGTTTTGGAAAAATTTATGATTCCTTGAAAAATTGTGGACTAACATTCAATGAACATTGGATATGGTCATACGGATGCGTAGGACAATTCAAATATGCACGATCATTCTTTTGGTTGTGTTGTCTTCATAAGAAAACCTGCATTAAACACTGTTGGAATTTCTTTGAGACTGGCCATGGAAAAGGAGAACATGATGGTGCAGGTGCATACATAAAATGAGCACTTCGAAGATATCAAATGAACCCCTCTGCAAGCCGACTTGTGGAGGCGAAAGAATTTGTTCAATGGTGCAACACTACTCTAAGCCATGAGACTAACCAATCAAGAGAAGTGTGAAGTTACATTCAATTTAATTTTTATTGAATATCTAATTAAATAAATAGTGTACATTTATCACAATAATTATCTTTGATTGTATTTTGAAATCATATTTACATTCTTCTTTAAATTTTCCATATAAAGGTTTTTTTGGCATATTGGGATCGAAGACATAGATAGATCAATTGGAAATGATGTTGAAACAATAAAAGAGACTCAAAAATTGCATTCAATTAAAACAAAGTCATCCAAAAATGTGTTTTCATTAGATAAAAGAAAATATTCTTGTTTTTGTCCTTTTTGCATAGAAAACACAAAATCCAATTATGTTTGTGAAAACAAAATGTATGTAAAAGATTGGAAACATACAGAGCTAAATACAAAGGGAAAAATTTCCATTGCAATGTTTGAAGAAACGCAATCAGAGGAGACTACAATATCATCCGATGGTGATCGAGTTTCTGATCTTGTTAGAGAAGGTAACATTTGAATTTCTTTCTAATTATAAAGATCTAGAAATAAATTTAAATATGTATAATTTTGTGAAGTTTTTTTTATTCTACAGGATATGTTTTTGCTGTAATTGCACCTACTGACAATGTTGAAAATGTGAATTATTATTTGATGTGTTGCACTAAATGAAAAATGAAATTATTAGAAGACTATAATGATCACGGATTTCTATATGAAAGAGGATCTATTATACTGAAAGGTTATTTTTTCAGACAAACTAATCAAAGTGGGAATTTTTTTTACTTTGAAGACTATGAACCTGATTTTATAAGTTGTCAGTATAGCCACTTGGTGTGTGCAGCACACATAAAATTGATCGAGGTTCAATCAAAGAAAAAAACGAATATTAAGAAATGGAAAATGTAAAAATCCGATCATGAACGGATTATTGAAGATGGCATTCCATTAGAATTTTTTTGATTGAACTGCCCAACAATTTATTCTCTTTGGATTATGTGTTCTAGAATACCCAGTACTCAATTTAAAATTGAGCTGCCTTGTTATGTTATCTATGCAAGTATTTGCACATGTATAAATTGTTTTGATACATGCACACTCTAGTATCAACTTAAAGTAGCTTTTTTATACATGCATTGATGAAAAATGTTTTTTTTTTTTGTAAATTTAGTAGGACCTTTCTATTTTCTATTTATATTTGCA
This sequence comes from Pinus albicaulis, assembly GCA_034641835.2. Lineage (NCBI taxonomy): Eukaryota > Viridiplantae > Streptophyta > Pinopsida > Pinales > Pinaceae > Pinus > Pinus albicaulis. The sequence continues at coordinate 590,854,773 of CM076575.1, forward strand.
AAGAAAGTTAGAAAAATATAAAGTCAGTCGATGGCCTCAACCTGCTTGTAGGAAACCAGGTCTGTTGGCCATCTCAGTGCATGAAAAACAAACCAAAATTGGAAAAGTTTCATCCCTCTATGTCCATCATAAGCTAACTGTTCTAGGTCATACTTGTCTACTTGCTGAAAATAGAAACTGAGTTTATACAAAATTGTAAATTTCATAACACATAATTTTAAAAGAAACCATTAAGTGTTTGAAGAGGAGACTGGAGCAGGGTCTTTTACTGTAGACCTTGGCATGTCCACTTGTTGGAGTTTCTGGAGTTGCTTTTCCATACGACCCACGTGATCATCAACTCTGCTAATGCGGTCAGCTCCCTGGTACTGGGTGATTTTAATATGATAAAGCTAGTTTTTCATATCCTGTAGCATGTCTTTCAAGCTGTTATCTATCTTTGGATAGTCTTGTTGAACCTGGGCAGGGGGAAAACTCTGCATGGATTTTGCAAGAAGACACTTAAGTATCCAGTATGTGTGGATCGTCTGATGGAAAGGCGTGAGACGGCCTCAGGTATTGTCCGGGTCAGTTATGAAATCCAAGATTTCAGTTTCAGCTTCAAGGTCTTCAAGATCTGTTTGTATTTCCCTTTCCCAGCCACGAATTTCCTTGCGAATCGTGGAAGAGTTTCCCATGACATAGTTTGCTGCAAGATTCTTTAGAATCCCCAAATTATATTTCCTACCACGTTTCTGTGGGGCTGACTCAAGCTGAACCTTCTGCTTCCCTTTGGCAACTTGGGAGGAGGACCTATGCTTCCCCATGGCGCACAAGAACCTAACTTGCAACACTGACACGCAACAATACACAGTAAGGAAGAAGTCAGCATTGAGGAACCCAAAAGTTTTCCTCCCGTTATCATCAATGATTTTTTTACAAAATAATTTAAACACTAGGAACATCAGGGGCCTAGAAATGTCGTGGCAAATGCAGGCGATTTGCGTTCGTATGGCACAGAAGGCCGGGAACCCTGTTTCCTGACTTGACTTCCCTAACCTCTGTGCAGGGTTAACCAAGAGAGAATGGAGCAGACCTGTGCGCAGACAATTGTTGAAGGAAATACTCCCAAAACAAGTATTCCCACAATAACCCCAACCCAGAAAACCAGGAGGATTCGTCCACAGGAGAGGAAGCTGACATAGAGTCCACAATATATTCCAATGGTTTTGGAGAGTACATCTACCGAAGTGTATCAAACAACAACTCTGAAAATGAGCCAAAACACAGCTAATACAATGACCCATATCACAGCTACGACAGTCGGTATCCATGGTTGCTACCCAAACCCGACAATAAACCCTTCGAACTAAAAGCCACCGCGAAGCCTTCAGGGTGTCAAACAAAATCAACTTGACTCTGGACTTAGGGCTATAAGGATTGACAACAGAGTAAATTAAATTTTTTAGTAGGTTGCAGGGGTCTCGGAAGCAAGCAATGACCAGCTCCAATTTAGGAACAGAATTAAAAACCATGTATAGATCCAGATCCACCATTTTAATCATCAAGGAACCTGAAACCACAGCGACTATAACCATAAGAACAAGAAGAAAACAGTGTACATACCACCTCTTGGTCGAATGTACAGTGCCCGGCTCCCTCCATTGATACCTCCAAGTGCTTGCATGCAAGGGGCGATGCGTGCACAAATGAAGGCGAGGAGGTGGCCGACTTACCGTTTGTAAAACATTCCTTCGATGGCCTAATAGCACAAGCTGTCCACCCTGCATACTCATAGGAGATCGGACTTTCACGTACTGCGGGGAAGTCAAGTTGCAATGTGCCATTATGATAGTTGATGGATTGGAGGACACGCAAACCGCCATCTTACCACGCCCCTTAAATGCTTTCGGACAGGTGTACACCCCGATCGGGGGGCATTGATGAAAAATGTTGCATACATATATTGGATATATATGTATATGTTCTCGAATGCAATTAACTGTTCAAGTAGTTTTACTATGTGCATTGATGAAAAATGTTTCACATACTCAATATATATGTTCTAGAATGTAATTAACTGAAAGTAGTTTTTCTATGTGCATTGATGAAAAATGTTGCATGTACTGGATATATACACGAACTCAATGCACGCAGTTTTTCTTGTGGGATTTTTTGGTAAAAAGTATCCACAATGTAAATAAATTATCCACATTATAATTTTGTACAAAGATTCCTTTCAGAAAAGAGACTCGGAGCACTTCTTCGACTTTTTGTGGGATTTGACTCACATCTCTATTCCTGATTGAAAATCTAGTACAAAATTTGTCTGTCCAATGGTCGAATATGTTCTATGTGCATTAATGAAAAATTTACATACTACATACTATTGTTTGAGTGAATTTTTTTTTAAAACTTACCAAATGTACTTCAACAATGTCTAAAACTTGAATTTTAAAAACTTTTTTATTATATCAAAAAAAATTACTTCACATGTCATGCCAATTGTAGTTCAACTATCCAATAAAAACATTAACCATTTAACATTATATCACATGCCAAATGTAGATTAAAATGGTATCCAAAACTTAGTTTTAATTTTTTTTTTATTATATCACAACATTACTTGACATGCCATCCAATTGTAGTTCAAATATCCAATAAAAACATTTAGCATTATATCACATGTGCCAAATGTAGATTGAAACCATCCAAAAATTAAGTTTTAAAAACTTTTTGATTATATATCATGCAACATTACTTCACATGCCATGCCAATTATAGTTCAACTATCCAATAAAAACATTTAACATTATATCACATGCCAAATGTAGATTGAAACCATCCAAAATTATAGATCGTGCAACATTACTTCACATGCACGTATTACTTCACATGCCATGCCAATTGTATTTCTTGACTATCCAATAAAAACATTAAACATTTAATATTAAATATCACATGCCAAATGTAGTTTGAAACCATCCAAAACTTGAATTTTAAGAACTTTTTGATATATATCATGTAACATTACTTCACATTCCATGCCAATTATAGTTCAACTATCCAATAAAAACATTTAACATTTAACATTAAATATCACATGCCAAATGTAGATTGAAACCATCCAAAACTTGAGTTCTAAAAACTTTTTGATTATATCATGTAACATTACTTCACATGCCATGCAAATTATAGTTCAACTATCCAATAAAAACATTTAACATTATATCACATGCCAAATGTAGATTGAAACCATCCAAAACTTAACTTTTAATTTGACCAAAAATTATTGATCACAACATTACTTCACATGCCAAATGTACTTCAAGCATCCAAAAATTAAATTTTAAAAACAAAACAAATTATAACACATCATTACATAACATGCCAAATGTAGTTCAAAATCAAAACAAAACTTAAATTTTAAAAACAAAACAAATTATAACACATCATTACATAACATGCCAAATGTAGTTCAGAAGCAAAACATTAATTTATAGATGACAACATTACTAGTAGTTCAATTATCCAAAACTTAAAAGTTTTAAAAACGAAACAAATTATATAACAACTTTACTTCACATTCACATGCCAGAAGTACTAAAACCATCCAAAACTTAACTTTTTGGAACAAAACAAATTATATTAAGACTATAATAAAATATGTCCAAAAATTGTAGATCTCATAAAATATGTCCAAAAATTGTAGATCTCACAAGTATCAAACTGTATCAAGTTATATATATATATGATAGTGCATCTAGATAATATATCAAAAAGTAAATTTAAGACTATCTAAACCTTGAAATCAAATCTACAAATCAGGTCCATCAAATAGAGATGGATGTAGCGTCTTTCCTATCAGGGTCTCAATCCGCGCATTATCATGCGAAGCATGGGAAACCTGTACACAATGCACATGTACTTGAACATTAAAATTTGATGTTTTAAAAATGAGTGAGAATATATATAGAACTTCATGTAAAAAACAAAATATAAAAAAAAATCATGCAATACCTCATGAGGTTCCCTCTCCATTTGTTCACCTGCTACAAGTTCCCCCTCCATAGGAACATCTGCAACAGTAAAATGTACAATATAAATGTATAGTTATATATATATATATATATATATTAAAAAATTTCAAATGAAAATGCACGTGTACATATATAAACTTATTTTCAATAATATTAAAAAAAAAAGTTAGACAACTTGTTTAAATAGTTGAAATGGTGTGGGTGTTCCTATCTCTATCGCTAGAGTCCGTGGATTAAAGAAATCTTCTATAGGAACCCAAAATTCAAAATTTTAAAAGTATAAAATAACTCAAGATCAAGATCTCAATTTATTAAATAAATAACAATTTATAAATTATAACTAAATTAAAAAAACATATATATATATATATATATATATATATAAGTGAAAAATTGAATACTTCTGCAGGTGAATTTGGGACATCTCCTAAGAGAGGCTCCAAATGAAAATCTCCAACAACCTAAAATTCAAAAAATTTAAAATAACTCAAGATATAAATATATATATCTCAATTTTTAATGGAACTTTTTGAGGTGGATTATATATATATTTAACTTAAGAACATAAATTTTAAAAGTGAAAAATTGTCCATAATTGTTGTGGATGTGGCTCATCTCCTAAGGAAGTAGAAGGTACATCTCCCAAGGAAGAAGAAGGTACCGCCATCCCAAAAACATCGGACGGAATCGGAATCTATTAAAACATTTTATCATTATATATACATACATGTACATGTGTGCACAATTATTTATTTTAAAAATATCACTTAAAAAACACTAACATTTGCCAACATATCTTGATGGTGAGACCCATCTCCTTTGTTTGAACCAGAGATCCTGAACGTGATATTAACATTTTCATCATTCATCATGCGTGACAACTGCAAATGGTGTTTTAACATATAATGATACATTTTTGTTAGATTAATGTACATACAAATAAATACATATACATGTATTTATTACAAATTGTACACATGTATGTGTTAAAATAATTGAACCCCAAGGTCATTAACACATACCGTTCTCGTGCCCTCTTCCTCATGAAGAATTAAGTCTTGCCAACCATTACAACAATTCTTTGTATATATTCGGAGATCTTCAACATTCATGTTGTCAATCTCTTCATCTGTACAATACACAAAATTGGCACGTTCATTCTCACGTGCTCTTTGTCGATTTAGACAAACATCGACTCCACCCAATTCGCCTGTAAACATTGTCGATCATGACATCCCTTGCTTCTCGACTTATTTGAGAAGTTGCATCCATCTTTGACCACAGAGTTTCGACCCGAAAAGGTAGACTCACCAATGGCGGCTCAGGGCGAGGCAACTCCACATCTCGCTTAGCGCCCTTATGGTCATACAATCGACCTTTCCCCAGACCAAAAAATTCTGACGAAAGGTCATTGTAATTGGGTTTCATTTTCAAAAAAAAATCTGCGTAAAACAATTGTGCAAAATAAACAAGAACCTCGTTGTTCCATGGGAGCCTTCCATAGGCCACAAAGTGTCTATTATACAAATAGTGAGCTATATTAGGGTGCTTGAAATATTGCACCTTCAGCATTTTTCTTTTTGGCCCTTCCTTGAAATTAAACATTGACTTGGCCGTATCTTTTGTAACTCTTTGTTTTACATCCTCCCATTTATCGAGACCCATTACTCTTTCCTTTCTCTTTCTCATTAGTTCTACAAATGTATCAGTCATTGGTCCAATATTTTTGTACACATTTACTATTTCGCCCAATGAATGTGTAACTATTTCGAGGCTTTGTCGACTCTCAGCAAGTAGATTCAAAGCCACTAGATCTCTCCGCAATTTTGCATGAAGTTGTTGACACCTTTGCAAGGTGCATTGCGCCATGTTTCTTTCCCATGGTATATCAGTAATGTCGGTTGGATAAGTTGTGGTGGGTAGACAACCTTCTTCTTGAATGTAGTGTTATGCCCTGCGTCTATTTTGACCAATATTTGGAACATTTTCAGCGTCTGCATCAATATATATATATATATATATATATATATATAATTTTGTATATTAGAAAAAACACATATAAACAAATTTGTACAAATTCAATGAAAAAAATATTGAAATTGATGGCAACCTCAACGTGGTTGGTTAGCATCTTCTCCACCCTGAAACTGTTGAGACGCAGAACGACCCTGCTGAGAACCAGAACCAGAACGACCCTGCTGAGAACCAGCACCACCAGCCGTTGATTGGCCTCCGGGAGGATAAATATCACCCCCTTCACACAACCTTCTACCACTTATTGATGGCCCTCTAAGGGGATTTGAACCACCACCAACCTCTCGAGAGAAGAGAGAAGCTTCATAAAAAAATATGAATTTATAATCAATTGAAAAATACATTCATGTACATATAAATACACATGTACATATTCGTTGATTAAATTGCATTCAAACCATACCACGACTGGGTGAACCCTGGGCATCCATGGTTGGAGTAGACACCATTCTCCTCTTGGCTCCAAAAAAATAAAAAAATGAAACTTATTAACAACTAATTTAACTCACAAAGTTGATAAAAAATCAATTCCATATGTACACACATGTATGGAGATTTAAGATTATATTTAAATTTACCATGAACAACTCTCGATCCTGATCTTTGATCCTCCCCTCTCGTAGAGAGATGGGATTCTGTTGATCTTCGTCGTTCCTCCTCCATGATATATATATCTATAGTGGACATTTACAATTAATTTTTTAAATAACTAATTTAAATTAAGTTCAGGATAAAGTTCAAAAAATTAATGTTTAATTTAAAGTGTAAACAAATTATGTCGATGAATAAATTTTGAAGGAGAGCGTCTCAACACTAATTCATCTTTAAGTGATGAATCTTGAATTTTTGAAGAAGAGTGTCTTAAAACTAATTCATCTTTGAGAGATGAATCTTGCATTGGCATTGGCATTGCCCCATATAATTCTAATTCATCTATTAATTCATCTCTCATCTATGTCACCTTTCATAAAAGATGAGATTTAGAGGCTACCTGGCCCTTTACAGACTCTGCCTATAGAACTACCATGGATATGAAAATGAAAAACTTATAATTAGAGATTCTAGATATTCAAAATATTGAATGTAGGGGCATTTACTAGATTAGGTTTTAAAACCTATATGTTTCGTATCAAATCACTTTTGGTTTCAATGGGAAACTTTTATGGCTAATTTGTGTTTTACATGTTGAATATAAAAGGTTTTTTCTCTCTCATTGTTTGAGACCATGGATATGAAAATGAAAAACTATATACTTAGTTAAAACCTATGTTTTGTATCAAATTAATTTTTGTTTCTAAATACTATATACATGTTTACTGTAGGGGCATTTAGATATATTCTAGAGATTGAATGTAGGGGCATTTACTAGATATCTCACCTTTCATAAAAGATGAGATCCAGAGACTACCTGGACCTTTACAGACTCTGCCTATAGAACTACCATGGATATGAAAATGAAAAACTTCTAATTCTAGATCTATTCTAAAGATTGAATGTAGGGGCATTTACTAGATTAGGTTAAAACCTATATGTTTTTTATCAAATCACTTTTGGTTTCCATGGAAAACTTGTATGGCTAATTTGTGTTTTACATGTTGAATATAAAAGGTTTTTTTCTCTTTCATTGTTTGAGACCATGGATATGAAAATGAAAAACAATATTCTTGGTTAAAAACTATGTTTCGTATCAAATTACTTTTTGTTTCTAAATACTATATACATGTTGATTGTAGGAGCATTTACTGTAAGGGCATTTAGATCTATTCCAAAGATTGACTGTAGGGGCATTTACTAGATATGTCACCTTTCATAAAAGATGAGATCCAGAGGCTACTTGGCCCTTTACAGACTCTGCCTATAGAACTACCATGGATATGAAAATGAAAAACTTCTAATTAGATCTATTCTAAAGATTGAATGCAGGGGCATTTACTAGATTAGGTTTTAAAACCTATATGTTTTGTATCAAATCACTTTTGGTTTCAATGGAAAACTTTTATGGCTAATTTTTTTTTACATGTTGAATATAAAAGGTTTTTTCTCTCTCATTGTTTGAGACCATGGATATGAAAATGAAAAACTTCTAGATATTTTAAACTATTCAAGAGATTGATTGACTTGTAGGGGCATTTACTCTTAGGTTAAAACCAATGTTTTATATCAAATCACTTATGGTTTCAATGGGAAACTTTTATGGCTAATTCAAGTGTTTTCCATGTTGAATATAAAAGGTATTTTTCTCTCTCATTGTTTGAGACCATGGATATGAAAATGAGAAACTTCAATTTAGATCTATTCTCTAGAGCTATCGCTAATTTGTGTTTTACATACATTGACTCTTAGGTTAAAACCTATGTTAGAACCTATGTTTTGTATCAAATCACTTATGGTTATGAAAATGAGAGATGAATCTTGCATTGGAATTGGCATTGACCCCGTATAATATAAAAGGTTTTTTTTCTCTCTCATTGTTTGAGACCATAGATATGAAAATTAAAAACTTCTATTTAGATCTATTCTCTAGAGCTATGGCTAATTTGTGTTTTACATACATTGACTCTTAGTTTAAAACCTATGTTTTGTATCAAATCACTTATGGTTTCAATGGGAAACTTCTATGGCTAATTCAAGTGTTTTACATGCTGAATATACAAGGTTTTTTTTTTCTCTCTCATTGTTTGAGACCATGGATATGAGAATGAAAAAATTCTATTTCTAGATCTATTCTAGAGATATGGCTAATTTTTGTTTTACATGTACATTGAATTAAAATGTTTTTTCTCTCATTGTTTTAGTCCATGGCTATGAAAATGAAAAACTTCTAGATATTTAAAACTGCTCAAGTGATTGATTGACTTGTAGGGGCATTTACTCTTAGGTTATATTTAAACCTATGTTTTGTATCAAATCACTTATGGTTTCAATGGGAAACTTTTATGGCTAATTCTTGAGTGTTTTACATGTTGAATATAAAAGTTTTTTTTCTCTCCCATTGTTTGAGACTATGGATATGAAAATGAAAAACTTCTATGTAGATCTATTCTAGAGATATGGCTAATTTTTGTTTTACATACATTGAATATAAAATGTTTTTTCTCTCATTGTTTGAGACCATGGATATGAAAATGAAAGACTTATAGATATTTAAAAATCTATTCGAGAGATTGATTGACTTGTAGGGGCATTTACTCTTAGGTTAAAACCTATGTTTTGTATCAAAACACTTAAATTTCAATGGGAAAATTTTATGGCTAATTTGTGCTTTACATGTTGAATATAAAAGGTTTTTTTCTCTCTCACTATTTGAGACCATGGATATGAAAATGAAAAACTTATAGATATTTAAAACTATTTGAGAGATTGATTGACTTGTAGGGGCATTTACACTTAGGTTAAAACCTATGTTTTGTATCAAATCACTTGTGGTTTCAATGGGAAACTTTTATGGCTAATATTTGTTTTACATGTTGAATATAAAAGGTCTTTTTCTCTCTCATTGTATGAGACCATGGATATGAAAATAAAAAACTTCTATTTATATCTATTCTAGAGATATGGCTAATTAGTGTTTTACATACATTGAATATAAAATGTTTTTTCTCTCATTGCTTGAGACCATGGATATGAAAATGAAAAACTTCTAGATATTTAAAACTATTCGAGAGATTGATTGATTTGTAGGGGCATTTACTCTTCTAGGTTAAAACCTATGTTTTGTATCAAATCACTTATGGTTTCAATGGGAAACTTTTATGGCTAATTCAAGTGTTTTACATGTTGAATATAAAAGGTTTTTTTCTCTCTCATTGTTTGAGATCATGAATTTGAAAACAGAAAACTTCTATATAGATCTATTCTAGAGACATGCCTAATTTGTGTTTTACATACATTGAATACAAAAGGTTTTTTCTCTCATTGTTTGAGACCATGGATATGAAAATGAAAAAATTCAAGATATTTAAAACTATTTGAGAAATTGATTGACTTGTAGGGGCATTTACTCTTAGGTTAAAACCTATATTTTGTATCAAATCACTTATGGTTTCACTGGGAAACTTTTATGGCTAATTCAAGTGTTTTACATGTTGAATATAAAAGGTTTTTTTTCTCTCTCATTGTTTGAGACCAAGGATATGAAAATGAAAAACTTCTATTTAGATCTATTCTAGAGATATGGCTAATTTGTGTTTTACATACATATGAATATAAAAGGTTTTTTCTCTCATTGTTGTGAAACCAACTCGAAAAAGAGAAGAGAAGAGATATCGACGCCTTAGCAATAAGGCACTTCAAGGGGGCAATCTCCAATACATTACATGAATGAAAAATTCTTGGATGATTCAAATTACAAAACCTCCTTTCTATATATAGAGTCCATGGGGCCATAATGTAATCCTAGTGGGGCCACAATGTAATCCTGTACGACCTAACCATAATAATTTAAGGGCACAATAATAACAATATAGTTGTTACAAGGGTACAATAATAACAATAAGGGGGTTACACTAACAACAATAAGGGACTATACTAGTAATATAGGAACCTAACATGCCCCTCTCCTTCAAAAAAGTGTTGTCCTCAATGCTTGAGTAGCTCTAGGTGCTTCTATATAAAATTATCACCCCACCATGTAGAATCTTCAATGGGTAAGTTCTTCCACTTCATGAGATACTCTGAAATTGACCGATTTCATAGCTGTCGAGTTATTGTTTCCATGACTGCTTCAGGTCCCAATATGATTTTTCCTTCCTCATCAAGTTGTGGCAATATTGTTTGAACTAGAAGATTTTCACCTATAATCTTCTTTAAGCATGAAACATAGAAAATTGGATGCGCTCATGAAGAAGCAGGAAGCTCTAATTTGTACGCCATAGTACCAATCTCTTGCAACACCTTGTAAGGACCATAGTACTTTGGCGATAATTTATTATCCTTCTTAGCTTGCTTGAGGGACATTTGTTTGTATGGTTATAGCCGTAAAAATACCCAATCTCCTACATCAAAACTTCTCTCGCTACGATGTTGATCTGCCTGTTGTTTCATTCGATTTTGTGCCAAATTCAGGTTATCCTTCAAGAGTTGGAGAACTTCTTGCTGATGCTCGATGTGATCTTCCACTGCTTGAACCTTAGAATTTTCTCTTAAAGATGATGTGATGGATGGTGGATGATATCTATAAAGTGCCATAAATGGGGTCATTTTTGCTGCAGTATGGAAGGAAGTGTTATACCACCATTCAGCGAGAGGTAACCACTTGACCCATTGTGTTTGTTTATCAGATACAAAACAACTAAGATATCCTTCCAAACATTTATTTACTATCTCAGTTTGACCATCAAATTGAGGATGATAAGATGAGCTATGAGCTAATTGAGTACCCAAACAAGAAAATAACTCCGTCCAAAAATTTCCAGTAAAAATGGGATCTCTGTCGCTCACAATAACCCTTGGGTTCCCATGTAGCTTTTGAATTGTGTCCATAAATGTAGTAGCAACTGTACTTGCTTTAAATGGATGAGATAATGCACAAAAGTGTGCATACTTGTTAAGTCTATCAACTACCACCATGATGACACTCTTTCCTTCGGACTTAGGTAAACCTGTGATAAAATCCATTGAAATCTCCTCCCAACGTTGACTTGGAATGGATAAAGGTTGTAGAAGTCCCGGGGTCTTAATTGTTTCCACTTCATTCTGCTGGCAAACCAAACATTCCGCCACAAACTTTTGAATATCAGATTTAAGGCCATCCCAAAAAATTATTTCTTCACCCTGTGGTAAGTTTTTAAAAATCCCGAGTGTCCTCCTAAAGGAGAAGTGTGCAATTCCAGAAGAATCTTTTGTTTTAGTTGGGAATTCTTACAAAGATATAAGCGATCTTTGTACCATAAGGAATCATTTTTCCAACTAAATGTACCAGATGTACTAGGATCTTGCTGCAACTTTTGAATGAGTGTCCACACTTCTTCGTCCTTCTTCCATTCATCTCTTGCTTTGGTTATCCAATCTGGTTGCATAATAGTTTTGGCACAAAGCGGTGCTTCCACCTCTTCATTCTTTCTTGAGAGTGCATCTGCAACAACATTTTGCTTCCCTTTTTTGTATATTATTTCAAAGTGATATCCCAACATCTTTGTGATCCATTTTCGCTGCTCTTCTGAAGATAGTATTTTTTCCAAAAAGTGTTTAAGACTATCATGATCAGTTTTTACCTTGAAGTGTCTTCCCATTAGGTATGTTCTCCATTTATTTAGTGCATACAGTAGTTCTAACATTTCCTTCTCATAAATAGGTTTATGTAAATACTTTCCTTTTATTGGACGGCTTTCAAAAGAAATGGGTCTTCCTTTTTGCATTAAAACAACACCAATTCCATTTCCTGAGGCATCACATTCCACAATAAAGGTTTTTGTGAAGTCTGGCGTAGCTAAGACTAGTGCTAGGCACATTGCTTCTTTAAGATGTTCAAAGACCTTAGTTGCTTTAGGAGTCCATGAAAATGCATCTTTCATCAATAATCTTGTTAGAGGTGCTGCTATTCTCCCATAATTCTTAAAGAACTTTTGATAATACCCTGTTAAACTAAGAAATCCTCGCAACTTCTTTATGGTTGTGGGGAATTTCCATTCCTTAATGGCTTTAGTTTTGTTAAGGTCTACCTTAACACCCTCGTGAGATACAATATGACCCAGATATTCCACCTCTTGTACTCCAAAGAAACATTTGGATGTTTTTGCATAAATGTTTCTCCTGCAATATTTTGAGCACCCTGTCAGCATGTTGAACATGATCCTTCCAAGACCTGTTGTAGCTTAGTATATCATCAAAAAATACTAGCACAAATTTTCTAAGGAAGGATTTGAAAATGGAATTCATCAACCCTTGAAGTGTAGAAGGTGCATTGGTAAGGACAAAAGGCATGACCAAAAATTCATAATGACCCTCATGTGTTTGAAATGTTGTTTTTGGAATATCTTCAATCATCATTCTAATTCAATGATACCCTGAATGAAGATCCAATTTGGTAAAATAAATTTCTCCATGTAATTCATCCAAAAATTCATCAATCACAGGAATGGGAAATTTCTCTTTAATGGTGAGCTTATTGAGCTCCCTATAATTCGGACACATGCGCCATGATCTATCCTTCTTGTGTACCAATACTACAGGAGCAGAGAAATAACTTTGACTAGGTTGAATTATACCCACCTCTAACATTTCTACAATCATATGTTCAATTTCGCTCTTTTGGACATAAGGATATCTATAAGGCCTGATGTTTGGAGGAACACTTCCTGGAATAAAATGAATAGCATGATCATGATCACGAATAGGTGGGAGTCCTTTTGGAGTTTCAAAAACCTTGGAATGATTGTCCAAGACTTTTTTGAGATCTGCAGAAATAGATGATTTTGATGTTGGAACTTCTAGTGAGCATAATTGTGCAATTATGCCTCGCTGTTCTTTCTTTAGAAGCTTTGTCATGACATTAGAGCTTATTATATTTCCTGGCTTGCCTACAATACCCCGTAATTCGACTTCCTTTCCTTCTAAAAAAAAAATTCAAGAAAAATTCTTGAAAATTAAAAGCTACCATCCCGAAAGATTGTAACCATTGTACTCCTAGTACAACATCAGCACCTCCCATAGGAATGGAAAGCATTGGAATATTCAATACATATTCCCCCATGATTAGCTTGATATTATGGCATTTTCCAGAGCAATTTATAGTTCCTCCATTTGAAACCATCACTTGACATTCTGGTGCTGGGTATAGGAAACAATTTAATTCCTTGGCTACCTTACAATGAATAAAATTATGGGTGCTACCTGAATCAATCAACACTATTACCCTTTTCTTCTTGATATGTCCTTCTATCTTGAGAGTTCGAGGAGTGGTAATTCCTGCCAGTGCATTACACGATATGGTCGGATTCATTTCTTCCTCTTCTAGGGCTGGTTCCTGGTGTATATCCTCTTCTTGTTCATTTTCTTCTTCCTCTTCACAATCTATGTAAAAGAATTTCTTCTCAGCACACTTATGACCTTTAGTGTATTTTCTATCACAACTATAGAAAATCCCTTTTTCTCTTTTTTCTTCCAATTGTTGTGGTGTCAACCTTGTAGGTTGTGGAAATCTAGGCGTAGCAACACTTCCTTCTTTATAGAATTGAGTGGTAGGCTTCCTTGTCGCCATTATTTTACATTCAACTTTTCTTGCCAACCTGAATGCCTTCTCCAATGAATCAGTTCCAAAACACGAACTTCATGTTGGATGTTATCCTTTAAAGTGCCTATGAAGAGATCGATCCTGTGTTCCTCTGGAATATCAGTTACCCTTATATTCAATTTTTGGAAGTCCTCAATGTGTTGCCCCACTAAACCCTTTTGTTTGAGATTTATCAATTGGCTAAAGAAGGTGTTGCTCTTTGTATCCTCGTAATGTGCTATCATTTCCTCCGTAAAAATTGACCAAGTGACAATTTTTTTACGGGAGCAAAGCCATCGATACCATACAAATGTATTTTGTTCTAAATGTAAAGTTGCAATGCGTAACTTTTGTGTGTTTTGCACATTATGGAGATCAAAATATTGCTCCATCTGTAGTATCCATGTTACAAGATCCTTTCCATCAAACTTCCTCATATCCATTTTTGGAATATGGTGGTTCTTCCCGCCAACATTAGATTTTATGAAATAATGATTAACATTTATTTTTTTCTCATCATGAGTTTCCTCTACTATATTTTCACCATTAGGAAACATTTCTTGTATCAACTTTGTCAAACCTTCCATGTCTGCTTTTAGATCATTCTTCATGTTTTCCATTTTAGATTCTATGACAGCTTCCATGCCATATATCTTAGATTCCATGTCATTCTTCAAGCCATCCATCTTAGATTCCATGCCTTTCTTCAAAACTTCCATGTCATTTTTTGTTGCTCTTTGCAAGAGCAAAATTTGTTGCACTTGCTCTTGTAATTTTGATATGTCATGTTGCCATTCTTCATCTTCATGAGTCATAGTAGAGCTTTCTAAAGGCTTAATGGGTGTTGAATCATTTTTAAGGGCCATTTTATAATCCAATATTGATATCTATTCTACAATATGCCCTTGGAATCAATTCAACTTGATTCTTCAAACAAGACTTATGCAATTTGGAAAAAAAATACGCACCTTTTACTTTCTTTTGAGGAACTCGATATTGAAATTGAATTATCTCTATAATTGTAGATCCTCCATATTTGAAATTTAGCCCTATAGTAGCCCTCTGAAGCTTCTTTCAAATGCCACAAGTCTAATCTAATTTGGATTCTTCAAGGCAAAGTTATGTCCAATCTCCCACAATGACCCAATTTTGGACTAGTTCAATAGAGCGAAATTGTACGACTTGCCACGTGTCATTGTTTCCTCCATTGAATCTAAAATTGATATATCAAAACCTACAGTCTGTGCAATTGTGGCTACTTTTCTCAGCATTCCAATCCAATTCTCAAAGAGATAGTTATGAAGATTTTCCGATGATCACCTCTTTGAGATGAAATTCAGAAGCCTCAAAAAGCCCTAACTTCCACAGATCATATCTCCAAAAATATTGCGAACCAATATCTGAAATATTTTGACGATGTTCCTCAGGATTGTGGCTTTGCACTCTAAAAATTTCAGCTTCTGAAACTTTGTATAAAAATAATTATTACAAAAATACCACGATGACCTCTTTAGGCTAAATTCAGGTACCTGCAAAATGACCTAACTTGCACAGATCATATCTCCAAAAATATTGCGAACCAAGCTATGAAATTTTTTAATAATGTTCCTCAGGATTTTGGCTTCGCACTCTAAAAATTTTAGATTTTGAAACTTCGTATAAAAAACGTTATAGCGAAAATTCCATGCTGACCTATTTTGAGCAGTGAAACCTTAGAATCTCAAAGCTCTGATACCAAATGTTGTGAAACCAGCTCCAAAAAGAGAAGAAAAGAGATATCAGTGCCTTAGAAATAAGCCACTTCGAGGGGGAAGCTCCAATACACTACATGAATGAACAATTCTTGGATGATTCAAATTACAAAACCTCCTTTCTATATATAGGAGTCCATGGGGCCACAGTTTAATCCTAGTGGGGCCACAATGTAATCCTAGCTGACCTAAAAATAATAACAATATGGGGGTTACAAGGGTACAATAATAACAATAATGGGGTTACACTAACAACAATAAGGGACTATACTAGTAATATTGGGACCTAACACTGATTGTTTGAGACCATGGATATGAAAATGAAAAACTCCTAGATATTTAAAATTGTTCGAGAGATTGATTGACTTGTAGGGAATTTACTCTTAGGTTAAAACCTAATTTTTCTATCAAATAACTTGTGGTTTCAATGGGAAACTTTTATGGCTAATTTTTGTTTTACATGTTGAACATAAAAGGTTTTTTCTCTCTCATTGTTTGAGACCATGGATATGAAAATGAAAAACTATATAATTGGTTAAAACCTATGTTTTGTATTAAATTACTTTTTTTTTTTCTAAATAAGTTAAATGCACATTGAATATAAAAGGTTTTTTCTCTCATTGTTTTCAAGTCCATGGATATGAAAATCAAAAACTTCTATATTTAAAACTATTCAAGAGATTGATTCACTTGTAGGGGCATTTACTCTTAGGTTAAAACCATGTTTCCTATCAGATCACTTATGGTTTCAATGGGAAAATTTTATGGCTAATTCAAGTGTTTTACATGTTGAATGAATTGTAGGGGCATTTACTCTTAGGTTAAAACCTATGTTTTGTATCAAATCACTTATGGATTCAATGGGAAACTTTTATGGCTAATTCAAGTGTTTTACATGTTGAATGACTTGTAGGGGCATTTACTCTTAGGTTAAAACCTATGTTTTGTATCAAATCACTTATGGTTTCAATGGGAAAATTTTATGGTTAATTCAAGCATTTTACATGTTGAATGACTTGTAGGGGCATTTACTCTTAGGATAAAACCTATGTTTTGTATGAAATCACTTATGGTTTCAATGGGAAGCTTTTATGGCTAATTCCAGTGTTTTACATGTTGAAAATAAAATGTTTTTTTCTCTCTCAGTGTTTGAGACCATGGATATGAAAATGAAAACCTTCTATTTAGATCTATTCTAGAGATATGGCTAATTTTTGTTTTACATATATTGAATATAAAATGATTTTTTCTCTCATTGTTTGAGACTATTGATATGAAAATGAAAAACTTCTATATGTAGGGCCATATACTCTTAATTTAAAACCTATGTTTTGTATCAAATCACTTATGGTTTCAATGGGAAACTTTTATGGCTAATTTGTGTTTTACATGTTGAATATAAAAGGTTTTTTTCTCTCTCATTGTTTGAGACCATGGATATGAAAATGAAAAACTTCTATTTAGATCTATTCTAGAGATATGGCTAATATGTGTTTTACATGTACATTGAATATAAAATGTTTTTTCTCTCATTGTTTGAGACCATGGATATGAAAATGAAAAAATTTTATATGTAGGGGAATTTACTTGTAGGTTAAAACATATGTTTTGTATCAAATCACTTATGGTTTCAATGGGAAACTTTTATGGCTAATTTGTGTTTCACATGTTGAATATAAAAGTTTTTTTCTCTCTCATTGTTTGAGACCATGGATATGAAACTCTTAGTTCTATAAGCTAATTTTAGTCTCATGAAGTTAAAATTTCTTTCATTCATACATTCATAAATAAAAGGACAGCCGAATAGTCAACCACGCAATGACAACTGTTTTATTTTTTTCTTGGAGACTTAACTCTTTCTTGTAAAAGTATCTAAGGACAGCCGAACAGTCAGCCACACAATGACAACTGCTTTACTATTTTCTTGGAGACTTAACTGTTTCTTGTAAAATGATCTAAGGATCTCCTCTAATCTCTAATGAAAAACACTTATTTTCAGCCACGCAATGACAACTGTTTTAATGTTTTCTTGGAGACTTAACTGTTTCTTGTAAAAGGATCTAAGGACAACCAAACAGTCAGCCACACAATGGCAACTGTTTTATTGTTTTCTTGGAGACTTAACTATTTCTTGTAAAAGGATCTAAGGACAGCCGAACAGTCAGCCATGCAATGACAACTGTTTTACTACTTTCTTGGAGACTTAATTGTTTCTTGTAAAAGGATCTAAGGATCTCCTCTAATCTCTAATGAAAAACACTTATTTTCAGCCACGCAATGACAATTGTTTTACTCTTTTCTTGGAGACTTAACTATTTCTTGTAAAAGGATATAAGGACAGCCAAACAATTAGCCACGCAATGACAACTTTCTTATTGTTTTCTTGGAGACATAACTATTTCTTGTAAAAGGATCTAAGGATCTCCTCTAATATCTAATGAAAAAAAACTTATTTTACTTTTCAAAGAACGACATGTTTTCATGCTTAAATGTTACTTGTTCAATGATCTAATATTCAATGAATCAAAATGATTTTAATTTCCAAACTATTGTTTTCTTTACTTCTAAACTCGTTTTCTCTACAACTAAATAATGAAACACTCTGGTTCTATATTTCGGGGATTCTCCTGCATTTCTGATGCAATGTTGATGTTATATAACAAATATGAACTACTAAGGGAATAGGCCTCTACTGTTGTGTTGCGGAACAACATGAAGAAACTCTCCTATCATATATTCTGAAAAATATCCCCACATTTATGCTGACAATTTCACTTATCTATAAAAAAAGAGGAGCACCATGCCTCAGTAGCCACCAGCCTCTAATGTTTTGTTGTGAAACTACATGGTGAAACTCCCATAACCTAGTGGATAGGAATGTAACCTAAAGTCGTAGCCAAAAAAACAGAGACAGGGCAGAAAAAGTAGAGACAACCAAAAAAAAATAGACGCTGAAGACGCTGAAACGTACCTGGACGCTGAAGACGATGATGAGGATGTTGAACTCGCTGTAGAGGATGCTGAAATCACTATAGAGGACATTGAACTCGCTGTACTGGACACTGAAGATGTTTCCAAAGACCTCTACAACAAAAATCAATAGAAGTTAAAAAAATCAAACAAAAATTAAAACCAAACTATAAAATCAACACAAAGTAAAACAAAATAAAAAACAACAAATACAAAAAAAATTATAGAAATTTATAATCTTACCTCCTTGAGTTGGACTACGACAGATAAGAGTGCACGCGAGAATGTGACAAACCTGAGCAGGAATGCGATGAACAGATAAGAGCGTGCGAGAGAGCGACAGATAAGAGCGTGCAAGAGAGCAACAGCTAAGCGTGAGCGACACAATGACCGACAGATAAGAGTGCGTGAATGTGAACAAAAACCTGTAAATGGTTGCGGGCAATA
Organism: Pinus albicaulis; assembly: GCA_034641835.2. Lineage (NCBI taxonomy): Eukaryota > Viridiplantae > Streptophyta > Pinopsida > Pinales > Pinaceae > Pinus > Pinus albicaulis. The sequence continues at coordinate 590,874,203 of CM076575.1, forward strand.
TATTTATAAAAATAATAGTTCGGCCACACTTTTATTGCCAGTTTTCCAAACTTAGGCAAAAAATCTGTTTGCCATTGTTGTCAATACGCCATCACTGTAAACAACAAACATAGTTCAACCGAACTAAATTCAATAGTTCGACCGAACTCCTAAATTGTTTAGCCGAACTATGGAGGAAAACAAATTTCCGCCCTGAACTATCACAAAAGTGTTACCCATATTCTACTTTAAACCCTTAGGAGAAGGGATTTTGTAAGGAAAATGAGTGATAATGGGAAAAAAGGGAAGAATGAAGGGGAGGGGGTATTTTTAGAAATGATTTTTGTAAGGAAGTTAGTAAATGAAATAACCAATTTTCTGATATCCATGATTGTAAAAATTGCTTCTACCTACCCATCTGTTACCCTAACATTTTTTCTTCATTTACATGGGTGCATTTGAGCTTGTAGACCTTTATTCATTTTTCTTTTAAACAAAAAACTAACTAATTCTATCCTTATTTCTGCAAATGGCTCAGATTAAACTGTTGAGCTCCTTATTATTCTCTACCTAACTATTGATCTTCCAAGATTAAAATGTTTGGCTAGATCTTTATTCTCTATCTAACAACATGAAATTTAAATCATGAAGGTCAAGATCAAGTTGTTTAACCTTCATGGATTGTGGCATTTTTGAAAAGTTGCACACAATCTTTATTTCTGCAGTAAAAGTAAATATGAGTGGCATTTGGATTTGCATCACTTTCATTATTTAATTTTATCTCTATTTTGTTTAAGTTCCATTTTTATATTCATTTTGATATTTTTGTTTCCAAGTCTTTTGATTTTTCTTTTAGGACTTTTACCCTCTTTACATTTTTAATTTTATAATATGGGAAAACCATTTACAGAAAGTAAAGTATGTGCATATTACAAGACTAATCAAATTCAATTAGAACTTATGAATTCTATTAATATAGGACCCGAACAGTGGCTCCACATGGGGATGGAATTTCCTGGTGAAATGTCAAGAGCTTTGAGACTAGTAGCCTTTGAATTTTGACTGCCTTTTCCTTGGAACTATTTTATGAGCTCTACATTATTCATACTTATGATATTTTGTCTTTCAAAGCTTAGGGCCTTCTCTCCAGGTTTGAACTTTGCAAGTAAAACAGCCAATCCAATCTAAAATATGCAATGTTATGTACAATGAGTAAATTAAACAAAGTGAACTACTATTATTCTGGGGAGTAGTAATGCTTCAACATTATACCATTGATAGGTCCACCTGGAAGATCTGATCCATCCAACTCCTTCAAAAAGAATGCATTGTTACCTCTGTAACCATAAATGACATAAGGACCTTTCCATACGAAATCAAATTTCCCATGTTTACCTTTCTCTTCTTTTCTAGAATCCCACTTAATAACTTTGTCACCTATATAAAAATCATCTTCCTTGGTATTTTTGTCAAATATCTCTTTAATCTTCTCTTGAACAACTTGACACTTGACATAGACATCTTCCCTAGTTTGTTGCAAGTGTATGGTTTGATTTATCCTTCTCTGGATATCATTAGTTTCTACCTGCATTTATTGGATCATTTTTATTACTGGTACTCCTAAAGAGGATGGAAAAACAACATCCATCCCATAAACAAGTTGATAAGGGGATGTACCAATGGATTTCTTTGTGGTAATTATGTCTACCCATAAGGCATTTACTAACCTTTTGCTCTATGTCTTTTTATTGTCTTCTAGTAGTTTCTTGATGATATTCAGAAGGCTTTTATTGGAGGATTCAACAAGACCATTACCTTGAGGGTAATAAGTAGTGGAATGAACAAGGGTAATGTGGTATTTATTACAAAAGTCAATCATATTTTTGGACTTGAAAGCAGTTGCATTATCAGTAATGAGCTTTTGGGGGCATCCAAATCTGGACAGTATATTGTTTTCTAAAAATGAGATTATGACAGTATCAATCGCTTGCCTGGAAGGAATGGCTTCTATCCACTTACTGAAATAGCCTGTGGCCGTAAAAATCCATTTGTGTTGGGCTGATGAAGGAGGGTAAATTTCACCAATGAAGTCTAAACCCCATTTCTAAAAAGGCATTTATGTGGAGATGAGTTTAAGGGGTAAAGGTAACAACTTTTTCTTCCCTTCAAATATTTGGCATTCGTGACAGGAGGTCACATACTTTTTCACATCTGCAAACAATGTAGGCTAGTAAAAACCAGCTCTCAAGGTTTTATCTGCAGTCCACTTCCAGTAAAGGTGTCCTCCACAGTCACTTGCATGAAACTCTTCCATAACTTTATCAACTTCATCTTTAAGCAAAAAAATCAATAAAATGCCACCATGATCTTTCAAAAATAGTGCATTATCTATGATACAAAATTTCATTTCCTTTAACTTTAAAATCTAGCTTTAGTTCTTGACAATCCAAGAGGAGCTTATAAATTTAGTACTACAAATATGATATCTGCATACCATGGTGTGTCTGAAAAGGCTTCACTGATCTCTGGAGTCTCCATCTCTTCCTGATAATATAATTGGGAAATAAAATTAATGTCTAAGGCCTGAAGGTTTGATTCAACCATGATTTTGGCTAACCTTGGCCTTTAATGAGTTCGGTGGGCTTATATTCCATGTGATATTCCAAAAAGGTGGCAATCCACTTGCCTATTTTACCATCAGGCCCATTCTGAGTTAGAATGTCCTTCACTACTAAGTTTGGAACATAAGCTATGATATGTGAATACAGGATGTATACTCTAAATTCTTCGATAGCCTTCACTAAAGCTAGCGCCTGCTTTTCCATTATGCTATATTTCAGTGCATCATCTCTGAGTGATTTTCTGAAGAAAAAAAAATGGGATGCTCATAGCCCTGATCATTTTTCTACAGTAAGACTGGAGCAATAGTATGTTCTAAAGAAAAAGAAAAAAAATTTGCAATCTTTTTTGAAATCAAGACTTATTAGGACTGGTGTTTTTGTAAGGGCATGTTTAATTGATTCAAAGGATTGTTTGGCCTCTGCTATCCATTTAAGTGCTGAGACTTTTTTCAACATGTTGTTAAGTTCTCTAATTAATTCTGCTAAGTTTGAAATGAATCTTTTGAGAAATTTTATTTTACCTAAGAAAGCCTACAATTATTTAATATTCCTAGGATGGCTTATGTTTAGAATGGCCTCTATTCTAGATAGGTCTATCCTAATTCCCTCTTTAGATATGATATGTCCTAACAATTTACCTTCTTCAAGTCCAAATTGAGTCTTTTTAGGGTTCAAACAAATACCAAATTTCCTACATTTGATAAACAGTTATCTGAGATGATCTAGATGTTTATTGTCAGTCTTTGAAAATATAGTAATACTATTTATATAAATCACAAGAAAATCATGAATTTATTTAGAGAAAGCTATATCCATAGCTCTTTGGAAAGTAGCCCCTACATTAATTAATCCAAAAGGCATTTTGACATACATGAAAGTACCCCATGGAGTAGTAAATGCAATCTTTGGTTGGTCTTATTTCTGAACTAAAATCTGGTTGTATCTAGAGAATCCATCAATCAACGAAATCCTGGAGGAGCTAACTAACATTTTTAAAATGTGATCAATCTTGGGAAGAGGGTAGTTATCTTTTAGGGACACCTTATTTAAATTCTAGAAATCAACACACAGTCTCATTTCCCTTGTCTTTTTCCTAGTGGGAACTAAGTTTGAAACCCAATTAGAATATCTAATTAGTGCAATGATATAAGCTTCATACATTCTCTTAACCTCTTTTTCAATCAAAGGTAAAAGAACATGATTGATTCTTTTGAGTTTCTGTTTGAAAGGTTTTTTATCTTCTTTTATGGGTATTTTGTGTTGTATTATGCTAGTGTAATGAGACTTTAAGTCCTCATAACTCCATGTAAATACATCCTAAAATTCCTTAAATAGAGCTATATATTTCAGTTTTTCTTTTTGAGTTAAGGCTTTTGAAATTTTGATCATCTTAGGCTTTTTTTTTTGTTCCTATATTGCATTCTTCAATATCCGATCTTAATGGTTCCATCTTTGGTTTTCTTGCAATGTCATTTGAATAAAAAATATCTTCTAAATGGGCTAATCCCTTCAGTAAAAATTTGTTCTTAAGGTTTAAAATGTCATAATCATCATCTGCTAACTCTTCTATTTCTACCTTTTCTAATTATCTATTTCTACTTGAGTAAATTTAGTGGGTTTAGTGAAATTTAAGTTATTTACATCTATTTCACTGTCTATTTTATCATCTACTATACAATCTATGTCTATGTTACAATTCTGAAATTCTCCCTGAGCATTCATGAAATGATAAGTCTGTTCATCCTATGAGAATATCTGCCAATATTTTAGATTGTCTGGTATTGTAGGTCTTTGTTTAACTTTTGTTGTATATTGATGATTTATTTAAAAAGGAATATTTCAAGTACTAGCAAAAGTGGCTAAACTATGTGCCTGTATGTTTTTTTTTCTAGGAATTACAACAAAGTCACATTCAAGCAATTCTTTGATCAGATCTAAAACTATTTCTCTATATTGGCTTAATCTAGGATTATATACAAAATATTCTCCTCTAATCTGTTTTACAATTAAATCAAAGTCTCCCATGATAGAAACTCTCTTGCCTCCTAAATTTATAACAACTTGCAATCCTAAAATCAAAGCTTCATACTCTGCCATGTTGTTTGTACACTTGAAATTTATTCTAAATGCATGACCTTTTGCATGATTGTTTTCCATGTTATGAATCCAAACTCCTGCTCCTGCTCCTAATTTGTTAACTCATCCATGAAATTCTAGATGCTACATTGATTCATGAAATACATTTTCACTGTTTGTATATTTTTCTTTATGTTTTAGTTTTGTGTTGTTCTTTATACCAGAATCAGAATTACATAAAATGAATGAGTCCATATCAGTAGGTGTAGAATAAATAGGATAGTTTTCAGGCCTTTGTGTTCCTTGGGTATTGAACTAAAGGGACACATAAATATTTGATTAATCCTAGATATTTCACTCTGTCGGAATCAAATGAGAATAGATCTTTATAAGGTTTACTGATGTCTAAATTCAAGGATTCCGTGATTTCTTTTGGCATCAAATTGTGTGAAGCTCCTGAATCTAGCATTGCATTATGTAAAATCTGATCATGAATAGTCAAGCTAATGTAGAAAGGAGGAACTCCGCCTTCTTGGTGTTTTCCATTGACCTCAATACCAAAGATTAGTTCTGGTTGGTCATCACTTAAATTTACATGACCTTCTCCATCATTCATGTTTAAAGTCTTAGAGATATGTGATTTGTATAGGTCATGTTTTACCAATTCTGTCAAAGGAATTGGTATCTTCAGTTTTGCAATTTTAGCTTGGATGTTCAATGGTGCTTGTGATTTTCCTAACTGAATTATCTCTTCTTTTTTAACTGTAGTTTGTGTGTGTTTATCTTCCTTTTCTACAATTTTTTTTTCATTTTCTGTTTGTGTTTCCACTATTTTACTACTTTTTATCTTCTTTTCAGGGACAGTTTGAGATGCAGTGGAAGTTTTAGCAGGTTTTGAGGTTTCAACGACTATTTTAGTAGCGGCTGTTTTAAGATAAGATGATTTTGAATGAGGAGCAGATGTTTTTGGATCTGAAATTATTGTTTTAGTAGAAGTTGTTATCTTGGCTGCAACATATTTTTCAGGATTTGTTGATGTTAGAACAACAATTTTAGGACTAGGTGCAATTTTGGGACTTGAAATTTTATGTTTTGAAATAGAGTTTTGTTGGGTTTCCCTATGGAGGATTTGTAGAACTTTAGTGGTAGGAGCCTCTACTATTTTCTTTGATTGAGTTTGAGCAGATTTTTTAGTAGGGGGTTCTACATTTTTCTTTCTTCTTAGGTTATATTTCCTATGAACTTCATTAATTGCATACTCATAACCTTGCTTGTAATCAAAAGATTCACCAGATTCCAATTGTAACTGTTATAATTCATATAACTCGTGTTCTTCTTATGTAAGAAAAATGGTGTTATCATCATTAATTATTATTATATTGATCTAAGTGTCTTCATCATCTTCATTTTGGTGAGAACTTTCAACATAGTTCTCTTGGAAAGGTGGTCTTATTGTTTGATCAGGTGATGATTCTCTAGATTTACCAGCGTTGGTGTTTTTCCTAAAATTGGGATTTCTTATTTGAGGTCCTTATTGTTGGTTATCCCACTGTGGCTTGCTTTCCATATTCTCTAACCTATCCATCATTCTTTATAAGGTTTTCGCTAAGCTATCTATTTTAAGGTCTAAAGTTGATGTTTCCTCTTTTATTGTCACTCTCCTTTCATTTCTCACTCTAGCTTTCTTGGCTAACAAGTTTTCCTCTACACTTACAGCATTAATTTGCATCTGCTCTAAGGTTTATGGGTTTCTCTCTTTCAGTTGGTAAGCCATATCTATATCAAATCCATCAGGGAATTTGATCAAGGCAAAGTTTGGAGGGGGTTTAAGATTGGCATAGATTGCATTGTAAATACTCTTATATCTTGTACAATAGTCTTGAACTGTTTCATTTGGTGCTCTTTTTATATTTTCAAATTCAAAAAAAAATTGTAATGGATTCTTCTTTTTATCCGATCTATTAAGAAACATCCTTTGGAAAGCAGCTAAGTTTGCAATACTACCAGCAGGAAAACCTTTAAACAACTTTTTCACATCAGTAGCTAAAGTCTGAGAAAAAAGTATCATTTGAACATCAGCATCATCAAGTTCATGCAGTTCAAAATAGTTTGTCATTTTATTAATATGTTGTGGTGCAGCGTAGTGAGTGGTTCCATCAAATTGAGGGATTTTTCTTTGATAATCTTGGGGTATGGAATTTATAGGGACTTGTAGGACCAATGGGGCATATCTGGTAGCCATGGCTTGTATTCTAGCTTAGGTAGGAGGTAAGTTTGACGTACTTGGTGATGAGGTTGAAGTACTTGCAGATGAGGTAGGAACACTTGTATATGAGGTTGAGATATTAGAATATGTAGTTGGGATGCTAGGAGAGGTGTTGGGAAATGTGGTTGAAATGCTTAAGAATGCAGCAGCAGAGCTAGAGGATGAACTTCCAGTATTTTGTGTTGGAAATAAAGCTCTAGGTTGAGGTGGAAGCTTAGGAAAGAAGGATTATGTGGACTTAAGTGTAGTGGAAATAATAAATGAGGTGGTAGTAAATAGGGATGAACCTACATATTATAAATAACTAGTATATAAATTTTTGGTAGAAGGCATAGGGGTATATGTAGATAAAGGAGTCAATTCAACTGAATGTTGTAAATAAGCTTCATTAATTTCCTTTATCAAAGTTACAGTTATAGCATCAAGTTTATCATAAACTTCTAGGGATCTTTCATCTGAATCTAGTGAAACAGTTGCATTCTTACTTTCAATGAATGAAATGAAATAAGGATCTATAACAATATTATGTATGTCACTTTCTGATTTAGTTCTAAAAAAAGTTTGTTCAAAAGCTATATCAAATTCAATGTTTTGTAAACTTGATAATTTAATTGGAATAGAATTTGCTTTGATCAATGAATTCTTATTACCTAAACTTTCTACTTTTTTTTTATTTACAATTCTGTCGAGATTATCTAATATGACAACAGGTTTTGGATCTAGATTAGACCTATTATAGTAAACTCTTCTGGAAGCCAGAATTACAATTTTTATGAAAAAAATTCTCACAACCCTTTAAAATAATCTTAAGGTGAAAAGATAAGTGAAAATATTTCCTTTAAGATTAATTTTAAACACTTAGGACTGGTTAGTTCCCCAGTATGGTCACCAGAATGTTATCACTCCAATAATTCTCAAAGGGTTGTGTATATTTTTTTGGTTTAAAGAATATTATAGGTAACCACAAACCTACTTTTAAGCCTTATGATCTAGCCTTCCTAATGTTCAGAGAGGGCTTTCTCTATATGATTTATCTTTGTTAATTTAAGTTTATTTTAGGCTAGTTATGTAGGATTACTTGGGGTTTTGATTTGGATTTGGTTTGCTGGTGAAATCACTTACTCAGATGGATAGATGTAGGTGTGTATTCCATTGGGCTAATGGAGTCAATGTGTCAAGTAGTCAGATCAGGATCAAGGTCTAAAGGGAAATGTTTACAGGGCAAGATAGCTGAGTTACTTCAGATATTCAAGGTTGATGGCGAAAATGGTTTCAATTGGGGTAGGAGAGAAATTAAGGGTTCTCAGATCCAGATAATGAATGAAAATGTAGAGGTCAATCAAAACCAGGAAGCAAATAAGAATTCTGTAATCTAGATATTAGTAGAAAACATGTAAACGATAAACTGTTCAAGACAAAGTTCTTTTAACATATTCTGAAATAACATTCCTGATTTATGATTTAGATTTAAGAAAACATATGAGAATATGAAAACCATAAGAAATTGACAAAGAATAAGTGAAAATACTTCACTAATGTGGCCCAACACATGAATCTTGTAATATGATGCTTTATTTATTTAATCCAATGTGCTGACTTGAAATTGGTACAAACACCCTCAGGTTACAGATCATTACAACTATAGAAATGTTCAGCAATTCATCCACACTCAATACTTCCAAATGAGAAGTATTTATACAAAAAATATTACAAAATATCCTAAAACAAATTTAGTAATTATTCATGTTAAAATAAATATCTTCATGCAAGAAGATAGTGACAACTTTCTAACTAGTGCTAGCTGTCCCTCTTTTTATTGAAATTATTGTCTGATGTCTTCAATTTGTTGTTGATTTCTCTCTTTCTTGTTTCTCAACGAGGGCTGCAGTTAGAAAGTGGAGTATCCTTTACGCTAGAAACTTTCAACTCTGTTTTGATTTTCACTCAAACCTTTCAACTGATACACTTTAAACTATAATTGATACTCTTTCATTGTTTGTTTTTCACTGTAAATTGTAACTATTGTGTTTTATCTTTACTGCTTTTTTTTACTGCAAACTGTTTTTACAAAAAATCAATCATCTTTTCCCAAAATTTTTCCTCTAAAAATTTTATCTTCATCATCCTCCTGAATATTTCATCTGCTTCAGTGTATTTTGAGAATGTATGCTTGTTGACGAATATGTATTTTACCTCATGCTGCAAGTAGAAAATATTCTTAAATTTTTTGTAAAGTACCTTGTTGGAATACCATGGGAGGTAGGCAGATTAGCCTGATCCTTGGAAACTCTTGTCATCTTCCTATCATAATGATCATGCTTCATTAGTTTTTCATGAATAACTAATGAATTTGGAAGGCATTTCTGCCTTAGGATATCAAATTTCATCATAAACCTTGTGATGGAAATCTTCATATTCTGGCATTTCTCTTCTAGATATATCATCAAATTCTTTTTAGAAATGACCTTCCTAACTTCTAGGATGGTTTCTGTTCTATCATTAATTCCAATCTCCTCAAGTTCCTGCCTATTTTTGGAATTAAGAAATTTGATGATTTCAAGAGCTTCTTCAGGTTTCTTGCCAAGCTCTTCTTTTATCTTCTGGATAGCTTCCCTTTCTAATTTGACCAAGTCTTTCTGCTCATAGATAACCTAGATGGATAACCAAATATCATTGACTGTCTCAGTGATATTGGCCCATAGTTGTTGTTTGACTTGTGCCATGGGTTATTTTAATGTTAGATATTTCTCTAACTTATTTAATTGTTCATTCAACCTGTTTTCCCTTTGTTATTCATTCTTATGCATTATCTTAGAAATTTTCCTTTCATCTTCAAGACTTTTAATATGTTCTTTAAGTTTTTTAATCTCATTGGTCATAATCGACATGTCCTACATAGCTTTTACTAAATTTCTTCCTTCATCTGTATGTTGTGATGTTGTTGTTGAAGACTGTGTTGCTGAAGTTGTGGATGAAGTGACCGGTAATGCTATAGCCATTGAGACTGTAGGAGCCAATGATTCTGCTAGTGTGGAAGGTATAGTAGTAGTGACTACCAGAATGATTGTGGCTATAACTTCTTATTATCCATCCTTTTTCTCTTGGACGAACTTGTCCATTTCATTCTCCATTTCCTTTATTTGGGTAATCAATTGTAGAATGAGACTCATCATCTCTTCTTTCTAATTTGTATTCTACAACACTTCCTTTGCTTGAGAATGTTCTGTAGGAGCTAGCTTAAGTTGCTTCTTTAATGCAACAATGTTTTCATTTTTCTTTTTGATTAGTTTTTTTGCAACTTTTACATTACTAGGGTCAAATCCTACTTCAATTATTAAATATTCCAAATATTTAATTCTATTGTCTTTTTCATATGAAGATACTTTTTCCAATTTGAGCTAATCTATGATATTTGCAAGAGTGTTTTGTAGCTTCTGTACACTCATAGCCTTAGTGGTCAGTGTAGAATAGATCATCTCCCCTCCCTGCTTATGAAACTCAATTTGGTCCAAAGGATGAATATCCTTGGCAAAGACTTCAAAATCTATCTTTTTGTAATCAGAAGATGACTTGGGAGTTTGAACTATGGGTTGAAGAAATGTCATCTAAATATTTTTATTCTTATAGTCAAAGGCATAAAGTAGCCTATTATGGATCCAAGAGTTTGTTTCAGATATTGGGAATATATTTCAATTTTAATTTCTTCATTTCTCGCTTTGATTTATTTGTATCTTTCTTTGATATCCATCCCTTTTTCTGTTTGTTTTTTGGATGAGAAAACTTCAACACTGTGTTGCTTCTGAATAAGCTGAGTGTTTGAAGTTGAAGGATGATGTTCTTCTTCAATCATTGTAGGAGATGAATTTTCCTTTACTGTTGAATTTGTGTCCATTACTTCTATCCTTTCTACTCCTTCATTGACAAGATTTAATTTAGGCTTCTTCCTGTACATTAATTTAAATTTTGTTTATGTGGTAGTCTCCACAGTGTATGATCCTTCCTATCTATTTCTCTTTGTATACCTTTCTTCTTGGGCTGAAGTCTGCAAGATTTGACTAGTATCACCTTGCTTCTCTGCCTCTACCAAGGTGTTCTCCAACCATTTAGATTGATTGGAGAATTTCTCTATGTCTAGTTTCTTCTCATATACATAAGGAGTTAATTTACATTTGAATCTCATTTTACTTATCACTCATAGGGGATCATAATACCACATAAAAATCTTACTGAATTTGAACTCCTGTAAACACTTTTCAGCCTCTGTACCTGCATCTCTGCTGTTACAAATAAAAGAGCCAACTTGATTCTTGATTTTGAACTGTATCTTCTTCTTGGTAGCTAGGAAATTGATTGGATCAGAATTAATGATTTGACTTATGTACTCAAGGGAAAATAACCTCATTGGGAGGCATTTAGGCAGTCTATATGGGATAAGATTTGATCCATATACTCTTTTCTGAGTATGGTTTTGGTACAAGTACCAATCACCTATTCTATTATTCTCTAACAACTATAGGACCTTCTTAATCACCTCACTAATTCTAGGCTTCCTATTTTTGTTTAGAAAATTGACCATAGGATGAATTAAAGAATCAATATAACTGTGTATATGAATTCAGTGGAGTCTTTCCTTATCAAGCAAGTCCAAAAGATGACTGATTGTGGGTTGTTGGAAATACTGAGAGGGGGGGGGGGGGTGAATCAGTATTCCTTTCAATTAGAGAATTAGTTAATCTTCAATTATTATCAATGTTTGTAAAATGATAGCAAAAAACACGAGGAAAACAAATGCACACAGTTCTGATCCAATTTGGATTCTTCAAGAGAGAGTTATACCCAATCTCTCACAATGCCCTAATTATGGACTGTTTCAGCAGAGCACAATTGTACAACGTGCCATATGTCACTATTTCTTCATTTTGCTCTAAAATGGATAGATATAAAACTAGAGACTGTGCATTGTCTGCCACTTTTTACAGAATTCCAATCTGATACTCAGAGAGAGAGTTATGAATAATTTACCAAGGTCACTTCTTTGAGATGAATTTCAGGAGCCTACAAAAACCCTGACTTCCACAGATCATATCTCCAAAAATATTACGCACCTTGATATGAAATTTGTACAACAGCTTCCTCAGGATTTTGGCTTTGTCTCATAAAAATTTCAGCTTTTGAACCTTTGTAGAAAAAAAATTTAGAGTGAAAATGCCATGATGACCTGTTTCAAATAGCCGAATCCATTTCCTAAGGAGGAAATGAAGATCACAATTTATATAAGTGATTACGTTGAGAGGGGATTCAACAAGTGAACATGGGAGGGATTTTAGGAGCTTAAAAAATATTAATTATGACTTTTCAATGACCCATGCCCCACCCCCATGGGGTTTTAGCCCACTAACAGGGGGTGCAAACTTCAGACATGAATATCTCTCAAACTGTGAAGAATTACATGGTGTGCCATATATCAAAGGAAACATCTCGACAAGTAGAAACCATAAAAAGTGTTATTAACCCAGAGTATATTAATTTGGTAGGTCAAAATTCCCATGCAATACTGGGTTAGCCCCTGGTGCTTCTTGGGTTGACATCAATGACAACCGCTGATCAAAAATATCCCCCTTTGGCATTGATGGCAACACAAGTACTCCCCTTGCGATCATGACACCTCTTCCTACAACATTCTCTCCCCCTTTGACATCAGTGGAAAAGGGTAACTCCCCCTGAAACACAACCATCCTATGGACTTGTACACGCTTCCACTCCCCCTGACACACAACCGTCCTGCAGACCTATAATATACTTCCACTTCCCCTTTATATTCTAAAAAAGAAAAGTCTAATGAGAACTTGGAAGAATCCCAAGCTTCTGGTGAAGATATTCCAATTCTGGTGAATATTTAATATGTGATTCTTTTGGTGCTGCTTGGAATATTGCTGCTTGTCCAAATACTTGCATAACATCTGATCGAGAGGCTGTTACATATAGAAGACTACTAATCATAGATCTGTACAACCTTTTATCCACATCCTTAGATGAGTCGTCTATGCTCAATTTGAAACTTGTTACCATTGGAGTAAGGATGGGTTTGCAATCTTCCATTTTAAATTTCTTGAGTGTTTCCTTGATGTACTTAGCTTGAAATATAAATATTCCTTTCTCTTGTTGAGATATTTGAAGCCCTAAGAAGTATGTTAGCTCACCAAGTAAAGACATCTCGAAATCACTTTGCACCTTTGTAGCAAACTTCTTACTTAGTCGATCATCATTGCTACCAATTATTGTATCATCCTCTTTAGCTATTAGACATGCTTTAGTTGCTTCATCCAGAACATATATTTCATTTGGAGCTCAACTTGCTATAGCCACAATTTCACCATACACGCCTTTCCTGATTTCACATTTCGTGGAGTTGAATAATATTGTGTGTCCTTGATCACACATTTGTCCAACACTGAGCAGATTGTGATTCATGTTTTCAACCAATAGAACATTATTGGCTAGAGCATATTTTCTTTCGAGAGTGACAGTACCTGATCCTATAACATTTGAAGATCCATCATTTCCAAAGGACACAGTTCCATCCTTCTTCTCTTTCAAAGATACAAATTTTTTTCTATCTCTAGTCATATGCATTGAGCAACCGCTATCAACATACCACACATCTTTGTTCTTTTGAGCCTTGAAAGCGAGAGAAAAATTATCATTCTTCTTCTTCTTCCATGTTCGTTCGTTCCATGGCTTCGAAGATTCTTCTAGAGGATTTTAAAGTCTCCAGTATTTGGCTATGTGTCCAAAGTTTCGAAATTTGTAACATTAAATATTATTTCTTAAATGTTCAAATCTATTGATGTTTCGCTGAGCCCTGGGAGGTTCATATTTGACAGATCTCCGGGAATTATATTCGTTCCTAGGGTACGTGCGACATTCTACAGCTTTATGACCAAATTTTCCACATGAATAACAGTAGCCATAAAAAATATGTTGGTACCTGGATGGAAATTTTCGTCGAGGAATTGTCTTCCAAGGTTGTTCTTATGAATCTTGTCCAATGAAGTCTACATGCATGTCAGATCTCATAGGTTCATTGTATTTTTTTGTAGAAGCTCCTGCTTCTTATTCTTTGTAACCAATGCTAGTTTTGTCATTGTAAGATTGTTGATTTTTGATGAGTTCTTCCAATTCCCTTGAGCCGTTGGCATAGTTTTGGATAGTTTTTCCTTTCTTCACTTCCTCACGCAGCGAGACTACTTCAGCTTATAATTCTTCCCTTTCTTGGTTTCTTTCTTCCAACTTCTTTTGAAGTGACTCTTCAATGCATTTATGTTCTTCAACTTCAATTTTGAGACCTTGAACTTGTTATTCAAGAGTATTGGAACGAGTCTTCTCTGCCTTGAGATCTTTTATAAGCTTGATTGCTTCCTCATAAAATTATACTATGGTCCATCCTTCTTCTTCGTTGTTTGATACCTCTTGTTTATTGTGCTTGGCCATAAAAAATACTCTCTCATTGGATTCTTCTTGACTGTCATTGTCTTCATCGGAGATGAGCTATCTTCTTTAGATAGAAAGTTCCTTTTGGATCCTTGCTTGAATTTCTTAAAGCCTTTCTTTCCTTTTGAGTTGCCATTACTTCAGTTTGGACATTTTTCTGCAAAATGCCCAACCTCATTACTGTTGAAACATATCAATGGAAGTTTACCTTTGAATTGTCCCTCACCAATTTTTAGTTTTCTCGTGAAGTACGCATATTCTTCATATGAAATACCTTCTTCATCATCTCCCTTTTCTTCACACTTGCAGGTGCATGTCTTTTCAATTGAAGGTTGTTTATCCTTATTATTTTTCTTAGATGCAATGAGCACATTTTCTAGATGCGATGCACACTCTTCTTCATCAAGTCTCATTTCATATGCTATGAGAACTCCATGTCATTCCTCTTTGCTGAGTTTGTCCAGATTTTCAGTATATTCTAAAACCGATACCTTTGGGTTGAATCTCCCTGGTAGCGTTCTAAAAATATTCCATATAATAGTCTTCTCGTCAACTGGCTCTCCCAATCCTTCCAAATTATTGGTTATTTCAACAACATATTGGAAGTATGCAGCAATGTTGCAATCTTCTTTCATTCTTAGTTGCTAAAATTTTTCTCTATAGATTTGAAGCTTTGCTTCTTTGACATTTGAGTCACCTACATATATATTCTCAAGCTTCTCCCATACATTTTTGGAAGTTTTAAAACCCAAAACCTTATGATAAGTAGATTCAATAACTCCACTGATAATAATATTCTTTGCTTTTGCATCATGTACCAAATTCTTCTTACCTTGTTCATCCGTAGTTGATGTAAATCCATTTTTAACAGTGTCCCATACTTCGTAACCTTGCGCCAAGAGATAGACCTCCATTCTTCCTTGCCAGAGTGAATTTCATTGAATAGAGGTACACCATTCTTGGTATGCTCCATGACCTCCTTCCAGCTGTTAAACTGCTATTGAAGGAACCAAGCTTTGAAACGAATTGTCGGAAATACTGAGAGAGGGGGGTGAATCAGTATTCCTTTCAATTAGAGCACTATTTAATCTTCAATTATTATCAGTGCTTGTACAATGATAGGAGCAAACAAAAGGAACAAAAATGCACACAGTTCTGATCCAATTTGGATTCTTCAAGAAAGAGTTATACCCAATCTCTCATAATGCCCTAATTATGGACTATTTCAAAAGAGCGCACTTGTATGGCATGCCATGTATCACTGTTTATTCATTTGGATCTGAAATTGATAGAGAAGAAACTACATACTATGCACTATCCGCCGCTTTTTACATAAATCCAATCTGATACTCAGAAAGAGAGTTATGACGAATTTACCAAGGTCACTTCTTTGAGATGAATTTCAGGAGCCTGCAAAAACCCTAACTTCCACAGATCATATCTCCAAAAAAATATTTCACACCTTGATTTGAAATTTTTAAAGCATCTTCCTCAATATTTCAGCTTCGCCTCATAACAATTTCAGCTTCTTTACCTTTGTATAAAAAAATTTAGAGTGCAAATGCCACGATGACCTGTTTCAGATGGCTGAATCCAATGCCTAAGGAGGAAATGAAGATCACAATTTATATAAATGATTAATTTGAGAGGGGTTTCAACAAGTGAACGTGGGGGGGATTTTAGGAGCTTAAAAAATATTAATTATGACTTTTCAATGACCCATTCCCCAACCCCATGGGGTTTTAGCCCACTAACAGGGGGTACAAACTTCAAACATGAATATCTCTCAAACCGTGAAGAATTACATGGCGTGCCATATATCAACAGAAACATCTCGACAAGTAGAAACCATGAAAAGAATTATTGACCCAGAGTATATTAATTTGGTAGGTCAAAATTCCCTTGCAATATTGGGTTAGCCCCCGGTGCTGCTTGGGTTGACATTAATGACAACCACTGATCAACATGGGTTTCCTTCAACATCAAGCTTTTGAAAATTTATAGTAAACTTCTTATATTGAAAGTATAAAAACATGTGGAATAAGACTGAGGAATACTTGAAAACACCTTCAGAAGGAATTTTGACCAATTGTTCATGAATATTGTCAGCAAGGTAATGGGAAAAATTAAAAATGGTAGTAGGAGGCTCACCGGGTGTGAAAGTAGACAAAGAACCTAGTACTGCAACATTAACATGTTCATCTGTGAAATAACCAAGAATAAAAGACATCATGGAGATGATATGTCTTGTTCTTTTAGAAAATTTTACAGAGGGATAAGGAGGATTTATTTTGAAAATTTCTACAGATGAAAGCATGAAAGTCTGGAATATCTGGAACCTCTTGGGGATGTCCAGATTCAGATATAACTGTGTGAAAGCTTTAATGGAAAAATGAACTTCATCTGGTCTGGATTTGATCTGGAGAATTTGGTTTATTGACTCAGCAGTAATGGTAAATAATATTTATTTTTCAAAGTTTATTATGGATCTCTGATCAGGGAAATAACATGATTGACATAGTCTAATCACTTATGGACACTGGAAGGTCTGTGGGAAAACATATTTTGGTAAATTTGACTCCCAAATAAAAACCTCATCAAAGTGATCTATGGATTTTTCAAGACTCTGGTAGTGGAGTTCAAGAAGGTTGAATTCAGTGGCTGTGTCATTAATGTTGAAGTCTATGTCAACTAGGGGAATGTGTTTTGCATCTACAACAGGGGGTTGTAGAGTATTGACAGATGTTACTACTTTGGAAGCCATTGTTGATGTTTTATTTTATCAATTTATTACTCTTTGACTTAGGAAGAATTGATTTAGGCCTATAGGAGCACCTCAAAAAGATTATAGCAGTTTGCAGAAGGATTTGGATAAAACAGGGGATTATCTTCTAATATTCAAAGGTTAAAACTGCTCAAATTGTAGTCTCTGTGCTTAAAACAGTTTTTAGGACCTCAGAATTCTGCAAAAGGACATTTAGGGTCTACAGAAAATGGATTGAAAGGCACATGAGGCTTTCTTAAGGTATACGAAGGCTTAAACTTATTCAATTATTCAATATCTGTGATTTAAAATAGTCTCAGGCCTCATAAGTCTATTAAAAGGAATATTAGGGTCTGCAGAAAAGGATAGGGAAGGAAATAGGTGTTTTAGGTCTGCTAAACTCCTAATTTATTCAATTACTTGAATTATTTTCTTTAGATCAAGAAACAAGCCTTTTCTTTGAGGAATACTTGGGAAAAACAAAGATTTATGTTTCGTAGAAGGGTTTCTGAAGTAATGGAGGCTTTTCTGAGGCACTTTTGGTATTTATAAAATTTAATTCAATTTTGAAATGTCTCGTAGCGGCAATGGTCTTGATTTCTGGTGGAAAAGGCTTAATTATAGGTCGGTTAGGTGATCTAGTTGCTTAAAAAATGGTCGGCAATACCCTTTAAGTGCAAAAATGGTAACAAAAAATGGTAAAAGGTCTAACAAAGGGCACCTATATACAATTTCAACCAATAGTGATTATCATAAATGCACAGTCAATTTTGAATAGACATGGTGGTTTGCACAACGGGCAAGAGAAACCATTTAATGGTTTTCGCATGAACGAAAGGTAGTAAGTGGTAAAGTTCTTGAGGATGTGATCAAATGAAAAGGTGCCATGTAGCTTGGAGTGGAGCTCTAAAAACCATGGATATCATATGGTTGAGGGTATGTTAATGAT
The DNA here is from genome assembly GCA_034641835.2 of Pinus albicaulis. NCBI lineage: Eukaryota > Viridiplantae > Streptophyta > Pinopsida > Pinales > Pinaceae > Pinus > Pinus albicaulis. Next base: position 590,892,349 of record CM076575.1, read on the forward strand.
AGAGCTATGAAATGTGTGATAGGCAATGCTGATCCTTGGATTGGGTTAGTTATAATCTGACGGATTGAATGGTGCGATGCAGTCACAGGATTGGATAGGTGTGGGGCCTGAGATTTATGATATGTGATTGGTTATATGTGTTAAAGCTATGGTTTAATACATATAGTCGGTATTTGTATGATATAACTAATGTGGTTAAGGTAAGTGTGATTGATGTATAGGCGGGGTTTATATCAAGTGGTGTATGGATAAGGGGGAACTATAATATGCGGGATAATATAATAATATTTATATGTTTAATTAACATAAGGGTTAGGACTTATATAGTAAGGATTTAATATATACGGGATAAAAGGTATAATTGGATTTAATATATAAAGTAAAATGTTAATATGTATAAATGTAAATAAGTGCGGAATTTGTATAATACACTAAGCTTAACTTTAAAACTACTATCGGGAATGGATTTCTTCACTATGGGATGTGACATATCACCTTTTTAAAGAAATACTTAGGATAAAGGTATTTTTGCGTTTTTAATGTATTTTTGAATGAAAGTGGAATTAATAAAGGATTTTTACTTTTCCAAGGATAAATGTGCATTTTAACTTAGGAAAATGGATTTTGTAAGGAAAAGTGAGTGATAATGGGAAAAAAGGGAAAAATGAAGGGGAGGGGGTATTTTTACAAGGGGAATGATTTTTGTAAGGAAGTTAGCAAATGAAATAACCAATTTTCTGATATCCATGATTGTAAAAACTACTTCTAGCTACCCATCTTCTATCCTAACATTTTTTCTTCATTTACATGGGTGTATTGGAGCTTGCAGACCTTTATTCATTTTTATTTTAAACAAAAAACTAAATAATTCTATCCTTATTTATATCAAGGGCTCAAATTAAACTGTTGAGCTCCTTATTATTATCTCCCTAACTATTGATCTCCCAAGATTAAACTGTTTTGCTAGGTATTTATTCTCTATCTAACAACATGGAATTTAAAGCATGAAGGTCAAGATTAAGCTATTTAACCTTCATGGATTGTGGCATTTCATACAAGTTGCACACAATCTTTATTTCTACAATAAAAGTAAATATTAGTGGCATTTGTATTTGCATCACTTTCATGATTTATTTTTTTCTCTTTTTTGTTTGGGGTCCATTTTTATATTATTTTTGATCTTTTTCTTTCAAGTCCTTTGATTTTTATTTAAGGACTTTTACCCTCTTTACATTTTTTAATTTTCTAATAAGGGAAAACCATTTGCAGAAAGAAAAGTATGTACAGATTACAAGACTAATCAAAGTAAATTCAAAATTATGAATCCTATTATTATAGGACCCTAACACCGAACAACACATACTTAATATTGTTAAATATCAATATATGATGTGATTTTTTTTTACCTATGTAAAATCGCCTTCACCAATGTCACATCTATTAACATGCACCCTATTCTTCCCTCTTATGTGTTTCAATTAGCTGAAAAAATGTCATATGTTTGAGACAGATGTCACTGAAAAGTTTTTCACCCTGCAACAACTATTAGTATTACCTATTGTTACTCCCTATAAACTCATTTTTGAGGTTCTCGTATGGTCTCTCTCTTTTTCTCTTCTTTGTCTTTCACTTGACCATACAATTCCATTCTAAACCTACTATGCACTTGACCCTACAATGGAATATGAGAAAAGATAGAAAGAGAGCAAGAGAGCTTGATTCAATTAGTTTCTAACTGGTATTATTTTTTTACTGCGATGAGGAAGATCACCCACGAAGGGTTTGCTACATTACATTGAATAAGGAGGAAAGGAAAGTTTAAATCATGGGCAATAAGTAGTAATTTAACCTCCATGACAGTTCATGTTATGACCGTATTGTGTCTGGGCCACTTCAAAACATCTAACCTCTCTAGTTTGATGTCTTCTTCAGAATAGTGGGTCAAAGAGCATTTCTCTTTGACATATTGAGATAGTTGACGAAAAGCCAATTACTAACTCTATTAAATGGAATTAGATTTCATGTTTTTCCCCTTTTCAAGATAAACAATCTCCTCTTCATCTTCCAAAAATATCACCTCCTCCTGTTTCTTTTGGTCTAGTGTATAGTTGTGGAATTTAAATCCCTATAGTTGAAATCCTGGTATGCATGAATTATAATTGAATCCATCAATAGAAGAAAATGTTACATCATAGATAGGACCTCTAGATCATCCCACAAAATTAGATCCAGATACATATTTAGTTGGTATTTATAGAGCCAAAAACCTGCATCAAGAAGCCACAGTGGAATTTGATTTTATGTTTTTCTCTCTTCAGGTGATAAATTTTTCCTAGGTTTCCAAGAAGCATCCACGGGTATAATCATACCCATGTAGTTGTATATTTTCATTGCTATGGTTCTAGTGTATAAATGTGGGAGTTGAAGCCCTGAAGTTGAAAGCCTACTATGCAGGAATTACCATTGAAGCCCTCAACAAAAGCAAAGGTTAAAACATAGCTAGAACAAGTAGATAATTCCACATATGTATATACATATACACATTTAGTTGGTAGTTATAGAGACAAAATCCACATCAATAAGCCCCACATACATGCCACCACACTTTCTGTTCAATCTGATTTACCACTTTTCATTCAATACACAACATACCAGGAGTAGCCAATGGCCTGATAACCTTTCCTGAAGTCTATGAGGGAGGCGAAAATTGACTTGCTAATATCACCAACTGCTCACCAGTTTTTTACAGAGATCCTCTCATTTTCACCAGCAGTAGACACTGCATCAACATGCATCCACAAGTGTCAACAAACATTCCCTTTCCTCGCGCATCCCATTGATGTCCCTTCCCAACTCCGCTAACATTTCATAGTGCTAGACTAATGCTAGCATTAGTTTACAAGTTTGAAATATGAATGACACAAACCCAAGCTTATAGCCTATTGACCTCGAGAAGAGGCCAAAACCATAAAATAAATTATAATATGGTCAGAAAATGGCACAGAACGACATATTACAAAGTAAGGTTAAAAAGGAACTAAATCTTAATACGAAATAATGCTAGGCCAACAATAACGATTACTATAGTCCCATGTCGTGACAGAAGGGACTAATAATAATGGTTAGACGTCATTTGTGGAGGGAATATGGGATAGTGAATATCACTAATAAAAGAATTATCATTTTTGGCTTCACGTAATACTTTTTACAAGAACCAGAGTTGTTATTGTAATAGTAACATTTTTCAACCATTAAGTTGCTATTATAATGGTAATATATTCCAATCATTAAGTTGCTATGGTAATGATAATTTTTTCAATATAATTCTTTATGGTTATTATAGTCAACTTAATTTGTTTTAACATTATATTTAACCTTATTTATCATGGATTTTTTTATATTTATATATCATGTATTATTATATTAAATAGTAAATGTATATATACATATGTAGTTTATTGGTGGGTAATTATTTCAAAAAATATCTTTGTTCTACCACTTGAATATCTATTAATTTTCCATCATTTTTTATAGTTTATCCAAATACATTCCAATAATAATTTTCCAAAAAATTATTAATTTATGCTTATCTAAAAATTTAGATAAACATTGTAAAGAAATGGAAATAATGTACATACCAGAACATTAAACATGGGGGGTTTGAGTTTTTCCTCTATCTACCTATCCTCAACTTCCTTTGTAAATTTGTCTTATTCCTTTTTTGGTTTCTAAGATTGGCCCTCATCCTCAAGAATGGTAGGGTTGGATGGGGTGCCATCTACCCCATCATTCTATAAGTGGGATACTCTTCCCGTTGTTATTTTCGTCACTAAAAAACCAATACCAAAGACCCCTTTATGCATTCTTTTAAAAATTCCCTTAAAAATATGAACTCTGTGTAAGGTGTCTTCCTAGGTTATTTGTTTCCTCTCTAGGGCTTGAGAAACTATGGTTTTAATAAGCCAATGGGTTTCAAGAATCTGGAAAAAACCATTTCCTATTTGTGTGAATGAATTGGCTCAAAGACCCATACCTATACCTCTCAAGGATCTAGTCCTCCATCAATGTATACCTCCTTTCTTCCATACCCTTCACCAACTCCTCTATCTTTATTTTAGCCCTTTCCAAGCACTAGTTATAGCAAAAAATGTATTCCATCCTAAGAATCTCCAATATCTCAGGAAATATTATTGGGATGTGCAGAGGAAGAGGCTCAACCTACCTAAACATTATTCTCGAACTTTTTTTGTAACGACATTGGGTTGAAAATTCCATGTAATAAATGGGAATTATAAAATGAAAAAATAAAACCAAGGTCATGGGACATGTGTTCCAAGCTTAATGGAGGGGAAAATAAATACATTGGACATCACTTCTGGTTAATCATTTATTTATTGGATATCGAAATTGGAATTGGCATTGACAAAAGGAAAAGGAAATTAAATGACAATTAATTCAAGAAATAAAGGAAAATAAGAGAAAATGAAGATGAAGAGACAAGAATATCCATGCAAGGGAAATTGAAGAAAATAAAAGGAAAAACAAAAGAAAAGGAAAATAAATAAGAGGAGAGATAACATTCTAACACACCCTTGGACATCTGTAGTATTATTCTGTTGGGGGAAATGAGGAGAGAAAAGCTATAGCAAGAGAGAGAGAACACTGGGACACAGAGAGACACAATCAAGTAAGAAAGGAACAAGCAAGAAAAAGCAAGGGAGTCAAAGAGGATTTGGACAATGGTAAGAAAAGGTTGAAATCAAGCCGAGAAAGACCAACCAACAGGAGGATTTTACATATAAAAAGTTGCATATATGATTATCTTGTTTGGATTTGAATGCATGGTTCCTGCATTTGTTTTATTTGTAATTTTGTAATCATTGGCATGGGATTTTCCTAGATTTATAGTGGTGTATAGCCTTGCATATTCCATTTCTTAGATAAACATGATGTAGTGGGTTCTATATTTTTTTGAGCTTGGGATTGCTAGTAGATTTTGGATCCTAATTGACATGGTCTTAGAAAAATCCCAATGGTTGGGGTGAACATGGTTTCTTTGTGAAGCCTTTAATAGGTGGGTGGAGACAGGAAAATTCTAATGGGTATGGTGAAGAAATTTTGAGGCATCCAAGCTTGTGATGGTTTTTGTGATCTCTCGAATGGTTTAGGTGAGATAACTTTTGCTTGAGGGTGGAGGTGATTTAACCTCTGCATTCCTCATTTTTTTACATTTTGTTAACCCTTCTAATATCAAATTCCGGCTTGGAATATGGAACAAGGGTGATTTCATGAAAGAGAGATTTGGTTGAGCCCAATCTAAGGCTGAGTGGTACGAGGAAGTCCTTGACTTGATTGGTACTTTGCATATGTTAATATGTGTTATTATTAATTGATGATCAATAAGCATAAGTGTTGATTTATTGTTGTTTATATGATTGGTTTTCCATGGCTTCATTTTGTTTAAATTTTGGTTACATGCATGATATATCTCTTATTATATGGTGTACTCTTGATCTATATCTAATTCATGGTTTGAAAGATCATGGTTAATTTATATGAGTGCATGTGATAATATTTCTTTTATTGCAGCTAGTGTGAGAGGGAAATAATCATTCTTGATGAATATCCGATGAGGTAATGAAAACAATGAACAAACTACGCATTCAAGACCTACAAGTACCGTAGTCACAAAGTGTTTTCATAAATGAATAATTTGGACCACAAATTTCATGGGGTCATAAATTTGGTGTATGTTTTCCATTTGAATATCATAATACCTCGTTTCGAGGAACTACATGAGGAGGAGAAAAGTATAATATAAGAAACACAAATTGGCACTTTTTGGTTTCTTTTTTCCCCTGAAAATGTCATTTAGGACCTCGAAGCGACCTCAGAAGTTTAGGGCCCAAAAAAGTGCCAAAAATAGAGGGTTGTGTTAAATTTAGGGAAACAAAAGTGAAAGGAAAAAAGTGTTGGGTCAATGTAGGTTGATAGCAATGTGATCATTTGTCAGCAGGTGGTGTAATCAGTTCTAGACATGTGGACCACATTTTTCATAAGTGCATATTGGAAATCAGGTCATTCATAATAACTCTCATTTCATGTTTACCATGGCGAGCAGGTTAAAGTGGGTAAATGTGGGGTGGAGTGTTATAGATTGCTATCAGAGTAGCTTCACAACACTAGACCTCAGATTAAATCATATTGTATGTAAATCCAAATATTTTACATGCATGCATTCATGTTAGTCATATATTTATGAATCACAATTATTGTGGTTATATGCATGCTAGTTATTGTTTCGTGCATGCCAATTAATTTATCGTTATTGTGGCATGAAATGATATGTTCATGATATTATTATGTATTGTGCTAATCTGGATTCACATGTGCAAATGCAATAACCTCACAAGCAGTAAATTGAGGTAATGATTTGATGATTCATTTTATTTTATCTAAGAGTGATGTGTTGTTGAAAAGCAGAAGGCTAAGAGATGATGATAAGAATAATTGATTAAAGTTCATAGGACTCCCCATACAGGTCGAAAGAGACATTAATGGGCTAGGAGAAATCATTTGAACAACAAGAAGAGGGGGAGTCTACTAATCTAGCAGATACATTGAGAAGTTTTGAGGCATAGATTGTAAGTTATAAATATGATAATGAGAGATTGATTGAGACCCAATAAAGGATTGGAAAATCTCAAGAGAATCAATCTGAGGTTAATGCAGTTATTATTCAAATCCTTTCAAACTTACAAAATCAAGGACAACTGTGAATTAATCATGGAGATACAAAATAATAAAATATTGATGGTACAAATGGAATCCAATCTAAAAAATGGTATAGGATGGACAAGGACGATATAGTAAAGAGTGCCAGACCCTTGGATACACCTAAGAAGAGGGATATAACACATGGAACTTATTCTAGCTTTACCTCTAGGAGATATCAATTCCAACATCATTATAGGAGGAATGAGAAGGGGTATTTGATAGAATAATTGAAGAAATACAAGCCTCCTATTTTTGATGGTGACATGACCAATTTAGAAGACACAAAAGCATGACTGCATGGGATGATGAAATTTTTTAGACTTCATTATTACCGAGATAATATGAAGGCAAGATAACTAATTTCAGTCTCAAAGTAAACATAGATATCTTGTGGGAAGATATGAAGCATGTCAGAGGCATCAGGGAAGAGGATATGATATGGGAAGAATTTGAAAGACACTTAAGGAAGAAGTACTTGTCTAAGAGGTATTGTGATGCAAACACAAATGAATTCTATGAGCTTAGAATAGATTCCATGATAGATGAATAATATACAACTAGATTTCTAGAGTTGCTAAGATAAGTTCCATATCTCAAGGATGATAAAAAAATATCCAAAGGTTAATCAGTAGATTTCTAGGAACATTCAAAGATCAGATTCAGTTTGATGGGCCTTATTCATTGAAGGAAGCCATTAGAAATTTCAAGCATTTCTATGAATAATTAAAGCGTACACATGAGATAAATTATGAGTGGAATGGTAATGAGAAGACTAAAATAAAATGTCCCAAGAAATGAGGAAGATCTCGAGATGCAACTGAGAATGAAATTGTGGGTCTACATAAGAATTCCAATGTAGCTGAGAGAGGACATGGACCTCAACCTCTATACTATTAGAATAAATGCAGTGGAAGAGAAGCTTTTAAGTGTTGGATTTGTGGTAGATATCACCACAAGAAGGATTTTCCATTGTATCAAGGAGGCATGCCTCAAATCTACATTTCGCAGGAGGTGTAGACAGTTGGGGATTTGGGTCATAACATTCCATGGATCAATGTAGTAGTTGATAACATGCAGGTATATCACCAACCATCCATCATCCAAATTGAAGGTAAGATTTTTGATCGAGTTGTTTCTATTCTCATTGATCTTGGATCAAAATCTAGCTTTATTATTCCTGAACCGGTGGATCAGTATTGTTTGGATCAGGAATTTCATGCAGAATCTTAGTTGGTGCAGTTGGATACAGGTACTAAGATAGCAGTTCATCATTGGCTGAAGTATTTTTCATTTTCACTTAATGGAATTCCAACAACAACAAAAAATTAATTTTCTTCCTTTTGGTTCATATAACATGCTTTTTGGCATGGATTGGTTGCTTATTCACAAGATAAAGGTAGATTGCTATGAGAAGGACATTAAGTGTTTGGATGAGGATGGAGAAAAGAGAGTCTTGCAAGGAAAGGAGAACCTACATCAGAGAGGATGGTTACAACTATGTAAGCTAAGCAGAGCCACATAAAAGGATGCATATTTTTTGTAGTTCATGCTTCTAGTGACGAAGGGAAGGAGGATGAGGATGGTGAATTACTTTTGAGGTATCCTATATTGTAACAATTTGAAGATGAGTTTCTTGTATCATATTCCAAAGCTACCTCCTCATAGAGAGGTGGATTTCTCTTTTGAGTTGACACCATGAGCAAAACTAGCATCTAAGGCACCATATACGATGATCAATCTCTGGTTGGTAGAATTTAAGTTGCAAATTAAAGAGATTCTTGATAATGGATACATTAGGCCAAGTGTATCTCCTTGGGGAGCGCCAGTGTTATTTGAAAAGAAGAAATATGGTACCCTCAAATTATGCATTGATTACAAGAAGTCGAACAAGTTGACCATCAAGAACAGGTACCCATTGCCTCAAATTGATGGTCTGTTTGGTCAGCTGAAGGGAGTGGAAATATTTTCAAAGATTTATCTGAGATCAGGATATCATCATGTTCGAATCAAAGAAGAATACATCTATAATACTAGATTTTGTACAAGGTATAATGGGCACTATGAGTTTGTGGTTGCTCCTTTTCATCTTAGCAATGCTCCAATCGTCTTTATGTCTTTGATGAACATTATGTTACACCCTTACCTGGATAAGTTTGTAATAGTATTTGCTGATGACATATTGGTATATTGAAAGAATGAGAAAGAGCATGCAAAGCACCTGGAATAAGTATTGAGATTGTTGAGATAGCATAAGTTTTATTCCAAGCTTAGCAAGTGTAGCTTCTTTAAGTCTCAAATTCATTACTTACAACATTTTATTTCCAAGGAAGGGAATGAAAATGGATCAAAAGATATTAAGGCTATCATGGATTGGCCAACTCTGAAGAATGTGGATGAGGTTAGAACATTCATGGTACTACCAGGTTATTATAGGAGGTTTATCAAGAATTTCTCTAAGATTGGCTATCATATTACATCCTTTTATAGGAAAGGAAAGAAGTATGAAAGGACTAATGATTCTGCATCTATATTTTATCAATTAAATAAATTTCTTAGAAATTATCTAGTTTTGAAGATTGCAGATCTTGATAAGGAGTTTGTGGTTTGTACATATGCATGTAAGGAAGGACTTGGTGGAGTAATGATACAGGAAGGGCAGGTGGTTTTCGATGAATCAAGGAATCTATGAAACGAGCAATATAGCAAGTTAAAATGCAATGGAAGCACTTTCGGTCCAATGAAGCTACATGGGAGATGCCTGATCGTATGTGGGAATTAAATACTTATTTATTTTTTGGTTGAAGAAAATTTTTTGTGGTGTGTATGTGTGTGTGTGTCAGTGCAAATACTATATCAAGTTTTGTTTATAAAGCTCCAATAATCAGTATGTCATTGTAGATATTATATCAAGTTGTGTTTATAAATCCCCATAAGCAATATGTTGTCATGTTTTCAACAATTTTTCTTGGTCTTAAGTGTCATAGGACACCAAGGATCATGTTTCCCAAATGGGGGGTGGTTTTAATAATGCCGATTTGAAAATTCTTTGTAATAAATGGGAATTATAAAAGGAAAAAATAAAATAAATATGATGAAACATGTTTTCCAAGTTGAATGGAGTGGGAAAACATTACATTGGGCATCACTTGTGGTTAATACTTTATTTATTAGCTATGGACATTGGAATTGGAATTGACAAAAGGTAAAGGGTAGTAAATGGAAATTAAATTGAAAAATAAAGGAAAATAAGAGAAAAGGAATATTAAGCAACAAGAATATGCATCCAAGGGAAATTGATTAAAATAAAAGGAAAAGGAAAAGAAAAGAGGAGAGATAAAATTCTAACACACTCTCAGAAATTATTAGCATTATTCACTTGAAGGAAAAGAGGAGAAAAAAAATTCAACAAGAGAGAGAGAACATTGGGAAACAAGGAATACACAAGCAAGCAAGAAAGGGAAATCAAGGGAGCACAAGGTGAACTGTAAAGTGGTAAGCAAGGGTAGAAGTCAAGCCAAGAAAGAGAAACCAGTAGGAGGATTGTGTAGGTAACAAGTTGCATATGTGACTATCTTGTTAGGATTTGAATGCATGGTTCATGAATTTGGTTTATTGGTTATTTTTTTGTCTTTGGAATGGATTTTCCTAGATTGAAAGTGGTTTAAAACCTTACCTATGCCATTTCCTAGATAGCCATGATTTAGTGGGTTCTTTGTTTGGTTAGGCTTTGGATTGCTGGTATATTTTGGATCCTATTTGAGGTGGTCTCAGGAAAATCACAAGGGCTTGGGTGAATATGGTTTCTATAAGAATCCCTTAACAAGTGAGTGGGGATAATAAAATCCTATGGGTATGGTGAAGAAATTTTTAGGCAGAAGCTTGTTTTGGTTTTGGTGATCTTTGCATCGATTTAGGTGAGATCACTATGGTTTGAGCGTGGATTTGATTTAACCTCTATACTCCCTATTTGGTTATGTTTTGGTTTAACCCTTATAATCCCAGATTCAAGCTTAGAATATGGCATGGGTGTTTCGGGGAATTAACACCCTAGAGGTTGGTTGGGATACAACCTCCACAGAGCAGGGGCGTACTACTTAACAGAGACTCACACAATCATGCACGTTCAGAAAAACTAAATAGAGCAGAATGAGAGATTTACCCGTTGGTCCCACGTTTGAAGTAGATCCACGTGGAGTCCAAACTCCCCGCAACCGTCCTTCCTCCTTAACCTGAAATACAAGAAGAAACCGCACAAAGGACAAGTTGTACCATATCTACTCTAAATGTCATGAGATTCAGATTAAACATTAAATAAATCATAATGAATGTCAGATAAAAATATTCTCATACATAAAAGCATACACTAACACGTTTATTTCGGGAACAGCATGATACTTCTGTATTATAAACAGTACGTACAAAAGTAATCAAGTGGAGAGATCACCTGATCCTTCCAAGGCCTTCGCAGACCGTCGTCCGGATCCGTCCAGCCCTTGCCTCACTAAGACTCCTTCCAAACTGGTGCATACGAGATAACATATACAGGGATGTGTATCTCAAGGAAACAAGGTTTCCTACAATGAAATGGGAAAGTGCAGGAGGCACGGGGAATCAGACTTGGATAGGGAATACCAACAGAGTATAATATCAATAATTCTCTCTCTCCCTTAGGCCATACACATGAGGGGTTTTTATACTCCCTCCAAGTAGTTTCCGCAGTTGGAAACAGTTGGCCACGTGCTGGGGTGGTTGAACTACCTGAGTAACCATCAACCAGCACGAAATTAGGGATATTTTATATATTTTTTAATCATTTTAATGGCATACGCGGAAAATTTTAGCTGTACTCGCGTATACACGCGGAAAAGTATGGGCATAGTCGCGTATGAGGGATTTTACACTGTTTTTAAGTGAATTTGTCCAAGTCTGTAGGAATGGGTGCCCAAAAGCCATAAAGCAATCATGAATCATGTCAAGGTGAGAAATGATGCTATAAAAGATGCCCCCTAATATATGAGGTCAGAAGGGGTACATGATGGCCGAAATGTATTATGCACATAGAAAGAACTTCGCAAGGACAAGAGAGGACTTCACCAGATTTCAGCCTGCCAAAAACCAATGAAAGAAACTAGAGAGTCAACTCATGCTGAGGTGGGCATACCCATGCTCAGTCAAAAATATATCATATGGAAAGTACTAAAATAGATCCAACATGTATACAAGTATAGAGCTGAACTGTAAGTACACAATGAATCATCTCAGCATGGCCCGGAAATACAAGTCTGAATCAATGTCCAAGTATCACATATAGAAAGCTGATCAAAGATGGTGCAACTGGATGTCTGATCAAATAAGTAACTGAATCTCCAAGTACCGGATCATAAGAGGTGGATCAAATGGTACAATCACGCAACTCGGGGACCAACATATAAGATGCTGCTGTGCTGAACTGCAACATATAAGGGTGGACGGCATCACTGGCAGATACTGAAAGGACTGTCAAAAGTGAACCGAAACATGCTGATGAAACCCGAGGTCTTCACCGATCACTATGGCACAATTCTACACAATGGGAATAAATGAGCTGAAGTCGACCATGTGAGAAATCGTTGGATTACCGGGCAATGATGAATCCCGTTAACCAACGTGAGACAACCCACTGATAATGATAATGAGTGTCAAGGTGCCCCAGTACAATCTAACAAGTGCGAATGAATGAGTTGAAGTCGAACACTTGAAATAATCTACCAATCAGGAGGCAATGATGAATCCCCACTGTCGATAGCGAAGAGTCTGCCACCGATGACTGCAAACCCTAAGGTACTGACAAAAGACTCTAGATCTTGTTCCCAGAGCAATGAGTCGGAGTCGATGGGAAAAGATCTGCTGGAAGGAAGGCATTAAGGCATCCCACATCAGTCCAGCGCGAGTGTAACCCGCAGGCCAAGATTTGGAAGGAATCGGACGATGGAGAGTGATGGAACCAAAACCGAAGTACGTTTCCGACGTGCACAAGATGAAGCTAGCGCACGGAAGAAACCCTCTGAACCAACCAATAATGAAAGCCGACACAGAGGCGAGAAATCCACCGATAGGGTCAAATGGAAATCAAGGTACTGCACGAATCCCAAGTGTGATAATGTGTGCTGACGTCGAACACAGGGGAAACCACTCAGTCAAAGACCCGTGATGATGATCAAATGCTGAGCACGAGGTCACCTATCAATAATGAAAATAGGCCCAAGGTGCGGCTCTAGGCTTGCTCTCAGAGCAATGTGTCGTAGTCGATAAGAGACAAACCCGCCGGCAAGAAGTCAATGGGGACCTTCTCAAACCAGCACGAGCAGAAGACCAAAACATCTGATGTGATAGAACATGATACCGACAAGACCGGGAAGGCCGACTGAATAATGAGTCAAGAGACACCACAGAATGGCCGACTCAGGCTAAACTTCCCTTGAACAAAAAAGCACGACTCTGTGATGACCATGGCAGTAAAAAGTGACACTGTATAAGTCTGTCCTGCAGGAGGCAAAACAAACTCTCCATATGATTGGAAGAGATAACCAACCGGGGGAGAACTGACAAGTGAAACATGGTAAAGGCTGAACCTAGGTCAAAACTAGAACCATCCCAAATGAAGGAAATATACAGGCATATGTCTTTGTTCAAGGGCTAAAAACTAACTCGTACCGCCATCGGAAGCAATTTAAGACACATCCCGTTCCCAATTTTTTTGTTACATTGATTTTTTTTTTGTGTTTTTCATATAATAAGCCTGAAAAAGAATAAATAAGAATGCTAAGGCACAATTTGATAAATTGTTATCGTTAGATGCATTAGCCCTGATTTGGAACAATCCTATGCTCAATGCAAGGTGGCGAAAATTGGTCAGTGATACTCAGAGGAACGTTCCATCCATGGGTACAAAAGGTGTCAAGTCGTGATAGCTAAGTGCATGCAATGGTTAACTTGTACAGAAAGTCAAGGTCAAAATTTGGCTTAAACATTGAGTCCAAATGAAGCCGGCTAAAGGCCAGGATAAACAAGTAGCCAATATGCAATGCAATAATACAACTTAACGACACCAGGGAGCCTCTAGGGTATAAGCCAGAAAAATGATAAGTGATGAAGAAGAAGAATGAAGCTTCAACACAAAAGACATGGCGGGACTAAAGAGGACTCCCGAGCCTACATAAAAAGCAGCATGGGCAACAAGTGATAGCGAGAAACTAACTAGGAAGCCCATGTAAAGGAAGGCTCTACCATCAAGTCATGATTAAAAATCGGCGAGTGAAATGGGTGTAATACTCATGACCTGATGGGATCGACCCTAAGGCAAGTGATCAGTATGGAGGCTAGTATGCAAGATGCAACGGAAAGTGATTCCCTAACCTATATGCCAGTAAAGATCATATACCTGCCGTGAAGAGTCGGAAATCATGGATCAAAAACCGGGAAAAATCTCAAAATCGTCAAAATGTACCTGAAAACATACCAAACTGGGCACTTCCAAGCAATCAAGTTATACAGCATAAGATAGAGCGAAAAAATAAGCATAAAGAAATTTTTACGAAAATTTTCAATTTTTAGCCATAAATACACAAATTACCTCTCATGTGGTTCATTATTGCATAGCTGATTTGGAAAAAGAGCTCTGGAGCTAAAAACTTGTTTCGTCAAATCAGGAACAACCGACCGTCGGAATTCAGCGAAACTTCAGGTAGGCTCCTTAATCATCCTGTTTATTCATTTTGTCCGTTTGAAAATTAAAATTAAGTGAATTTTTACCTTGAAACCCTTATTAAAAAATGCGTATCTGCGCATACGCGGGTTCAATGAAGGCAAGCCGCGTATACACGCGACTGTGCACAGGGAAAGTCGCGTATGCGCAGGTCCAATTTCAAAAAAGTGTTTCTAATGCAAATTTTGATGAAATTTTCCAGGATGACTATCTCTTGGAGGGAACGTGAGCATAGTGCAGTAGACCAAGAGGTCATGCAGGACCGCGCAGCTCAAAACATCCTCCGAAACTGCGGATTATTGAAATTCTTCAAAATGCCCAATATGAAAAGTAATGTGCGATTGCTTGAAATGCTCGTAAATTACTGGGAACCAGATCAGGATTGCTTCATAATTGATCAAATGCCACTACGCATAGAAGTGGAGGATATATATTTCATCACTGGACTCTCCAGGAGGGGAGATCCAGTAGACCTTCACGGAAAACCCCTGGGAGGGTTAACTGTGGAAGATTATGTCCACTTATATTGCGTAGATAATTCCAAGAAAGTTGGAACACAGATTGCAATTAGAGATATCAGGGATTTGCACATGAAGATCCTCCTTTTCACCATCGGTAGAGTGGCAGGATCTACCTCACTACATCAGGCGTCCAGGACGCAAATGAGTATAGCTGTAGAGTGTTTGATTCACGTCTACGATTGGTGCACAGCCCTGCTACAGAACATGAAACAACAGCTGACCTCTATTCGCCAGGTAAAAACTAAACACTTTGGCTATGGTACCATTTTGACAACATTCTTCTTCGAGAGGGTTCCAGCTTTGAGACCCAGAGTCATCTCGACTATCAGCAGCCCGCGGGACCCAAGAATTGCCCGTTGGGCAGACATGATGAAGAGACTGGGGGGCAGCGAGGTACCCCGAACCACGTGGGACGATGAGTTCTTCCTGTGGTGGGGAGAACAGATCATCGCAGTGGACGACTATCCCTATGCTGGGATGGACTTGCGGAGATCCAGATCTAGTACTTCCACCCGGCGCAGCATGGGGAGCAGTCGGTAAGTTTTGCAAAATTTTTTGACTTATATGATTTTTTGGATTTTTTCAAATATGTATGAAAAAATGAAAAACAAACATGTTTTTGATTGGATTCATAATGACTGACAATTAAAAATGATCATGTTTCAGATGTTGGACCAGTTCGTCCTGAGGGCCTACCGCGCCATAAGCGCCGCAGAGGCGAAGCGGATACTGTGGATTCAGATAGGACTCTCCAGGCCGTGCAGAGGAATTTGGAGGGACTAACCCGCCAAATACCTATGGCTGCTGTGGAGGATCTACCGGAAGCCATCCAGAGACGGGTGGTAGGAGTGCCCCGAGACTGGGTTAGACTATTCCGCCGAGTTGCCACTGCAGTCACGTTCTATAGGAACACGACTTCTGGGCAGGGACCTCAGGAGTAGACATATATTATATATTAGATGACTGTATATTCTTTTTTGAGACTTAACATGATGGGGCATAAGCCCAAGTTTTGTACGACATTTATGGATCCAAATTTTGTAAAGTTTTTTGACACTCCGATGATATATATACAGTGATATTTGATGTGATGTGATAAATGTATCAAATGTATGATGTTTTTGATGATTAGAATTTATTGTATTGAATGATTAATATGCCAATCTAAAGCTTGATTAGCCAATGAGTCAGCAAACCAATTGTCAGCTTGAGGAATATGAATGAATGTTAAAAATTGAAATGACCTTTGTAACAAACGTACCCTCAAGAACAATCGTAATAAAAATGGATCTCGTACCCGATAAGTGTTGTTCAATTGCGACACCACCAGCTGGGAGTCCAAGAAAACTACCAACGAATCAACACCCAAAGATATTGCCTCCGAGAGTAGATGAATGACTGCAGTGTATTCTGCTACGTTATTGGAAGCAGGACCAATGCAGACCCCTCTTGATACCAACAGCTGACCGGAAGGATAATGAAGCACCCAAGCCGCGGAAGCTAAGTTCCGGTTGTGTCTACTAGCACCATCGGCGAAACCAAAATGACTCATGACATCAACACAACCTGCCAAAGCAGATCAAAAACATCACCATCTCATCAAAAATCGAAAATCAAACAGATATGTACAAAGTAAAAAACTACTATATACAAAGCAAAATGCCAGGCCAAAGCCTAGGCATAATACTTCTTCAAATAGAGCCCATTTCGGGGCTCCGGCAACTCGTTCCCTTTGAAGTCAACCAAGGTATACGCTCCTTTCTTAAGGACTTTTTTAACGATATAGGGGCCATACCACATCGACTTAAACTTTCCTGCCCCCAAGGCATCTTTTTCTTGGGTATAGACCAAAACAAGGTCACCTTCGGAAAAGACCCTAGGCTTAACCGCCTTATCGTACTGAACTTTGACTCGGTTTTTATGCGCTTCATTCAACGTGGCAGCATCCCGACGCTGCTCATCGAGATGTTCCAGATGAAGAAGCCGCTCTGCCAGACTAGAAGTGTCAGGAAGAAGCTCAACAGCTAATTTAAGGGAAGGAATCTCGCATTCAATGGGAAATACGAATTCCACCCCGTGGACTAACTGAAACGGAGTAAAGCCAGTTGCAGTTTTAACTGACGTCCTGTATGCCCAGAGTGCAGGATATAGCATAATGTGCCAGTTGGATCTATGTTTATCAATTGTCCGTTGAAGAATTGTCTTCAAGGATTTGTTAACGGCTTCCACTTGCCCATTGGCCTGAGGATAATATGGAGATGAATGCTCCTGCCGAAAACCCAATTTAAGAGCCAACTCAGCCATCATACTGTTCTGAAAGTGACTGCCATGGTCAGTGACAATCTCTCTAGGTATACCGAAATGAGCGATAACTTGGTTGAAGAAGAAAAGAGCTGCAGTCTCACCATCGTTCCCAAAAGTAGGCATAGCTTCGACCCACTTCGTAAAGTAGTCTACCGCTACGATAATGTACTTGTGACCTTTTATCGAAGGCGGGTTACAAGTAGTATAGTCCATACCCCACTTTGTAAAGGGTCCGACAGTAACGACTGGAAAAAGCGGAGCTGGATGAGCGCACATTTTTCGAGTATACACCTGACAATGATGACACTTCTTGACCGATTAAATACAATCTTTGAAAATCGAAGGCCAGAAGTAGCCAGCACGCAAAATCTTTTGGGCTGTAGCAAGCCCTGATAAATGACCCCCACAAGCTCCACCGTGAGAATCATTGAGCACAGCCTCAGCTTCTTCGAAAGTTAAGCAGCGTCTTAGGATTGAAGCAACCCCTCGACGGTACAAAGCATCACCAATAATCAGATAACTTTTAGCTAAGTGACGCAGCTTACGACGCTCATCTTTCGAAAAAGAAGAGGGAAACTTCACAGTCTGGAGATACACGATGATATCCCCATACCAAGGATCTTGTGGAGAGATCAAAAACAAGTGTTCGTCCGGAAAGGACTCATCATAGATCATCTCCTCTCCACAAGGCAACTCGGAGATCAATTCTGCAAAGACTAATGACTTCTTGGATTTGGCAGACATGAACTCTAGATCAAATTCCTGTAATATCATAATCCATCTATTATATTTGCCCCCAATCACTCGCCTGCTGAGGACAAACTGAAATGGATTGGCAGCTGCCAAGACATAAGTTTTGCGAAGAATAATGTAATGCCGGAGTCGCTGCACAGCATGGACTGCTGCTAAGGCTAATTTTTCTGTCGGGGTGTATCGAAGTTCAGGTCCTACCAGTCCTCGACTAAGGTAGTAAATAACATGCTCAACAAGAGCATCATCCTCCTGAACCAAAACCATACCAATGGTAGATTCTGCTGTAGCCAAATACAAAAGAAAATCTCTGCTATAATCGGGTGGACTCAGTAAAGGAGCAGAGGTCAATGCCTTTTTCAAGGCATCGAGTGAGCGTCGAGCGTAGTCGTCCCAAAGAAAAGGAGCTCCTTTCTTCAACAATCTCATATATCCCTTTGTAATCTCAGCATAGTTGGCGATAAACCTCCGAAGAAAATTAGACTTCCCTTGGAGACTTTGAAGCTGACGGATTGAAGACGGGGGAGGCAACCGAAGTATTGCCTCAACCTTGAAGGGATCTACCCTTATCCCTTCCCTAGACACGATAAATCCCAACAGTCGACCGGATGTTACCGCGAAAACGCACTTGTTCGGATTCAAACGAATTTTATAAAAACGACATCTCTCAAATATTTGCCGGAGGTGACCTGGATGATCCATCCTCTTTCGAGAATGAGCAGCTAGATCATCTAAGTATGCCTCAATAATTTTCTTGATGTCGTGGAAGGCGTAAGACATGGCCCGCCGAAAAGTAGCTCCAACAAAGATTTTTAAGACCAAAAGGCATTTTCTTATATGCAAACGTACCCCAGGGACAAATAAATGCGCCCCTATGTTGATCTTCTGCATTTCGATAGTAATTTGATTATAAATCCGCAGAAACCATCCATGAAGGAGAAAATCTCGTTGCACGACCACCCGTCGCTAATCCGATCGATGAAAGGTGGGGTAATTATCTTTAGGACACGCCTTATTCAGGTCTCTGAAATCGATGCACACTCGAATCGTTCCTTGCTTTTTATCTACCGGAACGGGGTTTGAAACCCATTCAGTCAGAGGAACTGGGAAAATTAATCCCGCCTTAAGCAGCTTTTCAACTTCAGCTTTGATAGCTGCTGCCTTCCTAGGATTAACCGGACGAAGTTTTTGCCTGACCGGCTTAGCGTTTTCATACGTCTTGATCTCATGCTGGACGATAGATGGGTCTATGCCAGGCATTTTCTCATAAGACCAAGCAAAAACATCCCTATACTCTTTGAAGAGCTCGGTATAGATTTGAACTTCTTCACGGGAACATTCAGCTCCAATGAAAACGTTCTCGATAATGTTGGGATTCCTGGAGATGTTCACCGGAATAGTCGGAGAGATCACAGCCATGTTCCCTTCAGCATAAACCTGTGCTGGTGCTAAGGGGCTCAAGACTGGGTGAACAGGTCCAGGAGACTGAGGACTTGGAAAACTAGCTTCGACTTCGCTCAAGTCAGGTAGGAAGTAAGACCGATGATGCAAGTCATCCCACGGTCTCTCTATACCTGTCATTGCTTCCAGGATGGCCTCTTTAGATGGAAGAGTGGTATCTAGACAATCCTGGGCAGAAGAAGAAGTAAGCGTCCAAGCCGGAGCCACATCACCATCCAACTCTTCCGGCGAAAGAGGAGCTGGTTCAGATTCTGCAGTGTCAACAATAGACTCATATGCAATCTCAGCTGTAGAAATCGGGAATGCCATTCCACCCACTTGACCTTCCTCCAATGTGGCCGTTGGGGAAGGTAAGGTCCAAGGGTCCGAAAAATAATGAGTTCGAAAGAACTCTCTTCGAAGGGGAGCCTTGGAGGATGAAATAGCATTAGTAGACACCTTAGGAGGAGGAAGATCAAAAGAACCCATCAGGGAGGAATACATTCCAACTCCTAGATTCTCGACAGGCGCCTTAGTATTATCCAACTTAGGCACAGATGAGTCAGAAGGCTCATCCAGGTCTACAGGAAGACAATCCAGTTGATCCACTGTAACGATCCTCCCTTCGTGGGGGAAACATACTATTCGAAATAATGAAGATGCAATAGCATCCATTTCATAAATCCAGTTCCTCCCCAACAGAAGGTTGTAGTCCAAGGCTGCATCCACTACCTCAACCTCTATGTTAACGGTTTTTCCCCCAACACAGATGGGCAAATCCGGGACAATACCATGGGGTCTATGAGAATGACCATCGAATGCAGTAAGAACAGTGCTAGATGGAACAGCTTTGGGAGATCCAAGTGTCTTCCAGCATGCGAGAGACATCACGCAAGTAGAAGCACCCTCATCAACAACCGTGTGAAAGATATTAGTCTTCCGATACGATGATTTAATATGGAAGGCCATATGATGAGGAAGTCTCTTCTTAAAATTCTTCATATCAAAGGTAATCAGAAGAGAATTTTTCGGATCAATAGCCCCAATGGCAGTGAGCAAAGCACTGCGCTGAGCCGGACAAGACTGGAGTACCTCTAAGGCCGACATAGCACAAGGACTCTGCGCCAGATCTTCTACAATCGAGTAGTTCTGGGCAGCTCTCGCGTTCGGATTAATCGTTGACCGCTTAGAAGATGCTTTTGGCATCCGAGGCATAGACTCGACAGTTGGCTTCGTGATGTGAAGCGGCTCAGTAGCATCAGGAACTTCCTTAGCTTTTGAAGATTCCTCTCCGCCATAATCACGGGATCTCGTAGCGACATCCACATGAGCACTCATCATAAAGATATTCGATGGAATTTCCCCTTCCTGAGCACCTCCAGAGGAAGCCCAGGATTTTGATTCGCGCCAGCAATTAATTGCTGCCCTTGGGGAAAAGGGTTTGTTAGCACAGCCTGGGAACTAGAAGAACCCTGCTGAGATAACAGGCGCTGAGCATCCCGAATTTTCGGGCAAAGATGCGTGAGATGGTCTCCAGCACAAAGCTTGCACGGAAACTTAACTTTCTTTTTCTCCTTTTGCCCTTCACCAACACGCTCGTTGGTCTTATTTGCATTGTTCTTTCCCTGCAAATGCCCTTCTTCATATACACCATTCTTCTTCCCATCGGATTTGGATTTCCTTTGATCAAGCTTGGACAACATTTATAGCAAGGACCTGGAAGGTGATGAACCAACAGTAATACTGACTAGGAGCAGATTGTAAAGACAATCGCTGCAATCGAAAGGGTGCTAGTTGCACTACTATCGACCGATCCGACAAGCCCGTCACCATGGAAAGTGTTTGCCTCTGGATAAATGCAATTTGGAGCGAGGAGCATTGGGAAATACTTACAAAAGCATCCTGTGACTGAGAATAGATCAGTTCCAGCTGTTGGGCCCTAAAAATGGCCTGTTCCTCAGAAAATACCCCAGATAGGGATACATATTTTGAAATGTCTAACTGCAGAGATTTCAAAAACCATTTGAGAAGGAATTCTCCTAGAATATGAGCTTTAATAAGCCTCTTCCTTCTTCTCCATTCCTGAATATGATCAGAAATGTGGGTTGCCTCATCCTACTTAAAATTAGCCAGGAGTTCGGTCCCAACCTCATATCTGACAGGCAACTGAAAATGGTTAAGAAATGTGACAGCCAGTTCTCCAAATGTGGCGAAACTGCCCCCAGTGAGCTCTATATACCATTTGGCAGCATTCCCAGTTACGGTGCGTTGAAATAATCTCAACCTAATCGAATCATCGATCAGGGAGTTCGATGAGCACCATAAGTGGAAAGTGGTGATGTGGTCCGCCGGATCTTCTCCATTCTTACCTTCAAACTTTGGAATGTCTGAAGGAAGTTTGGTTAGGACCGAAGGCCACCCTGGACTATAACGAATCGGGTCATTAGTTAACTTCGACAAGTCTGGCAAGTTTAACGTTGCCAGAAATGGTAATCGAGGCGGAGCTTGAGAATTCCATCCTTGATGGGATGGATTTCCAACATTCTGAAAAGAATAGCCTGGATTTGATGAGGCACCAGGCTGCCAGAAAGGACTCGTATAAAACGGAGAAGAACCTCCTCCCCACGTCGAGTTACCAAAACCCAGACTAGTTCCCCCCGCTGAAGTATTGACTGAAGAGGACAGCTCCTGGTAGGGGTTCCATGCATTATACAGAGGAGAAAAAGACTGATAAGCACTCGATGAAGGGAAAGAAGCATTCCCTTGATGACCCGCGAAGAACTGATTCCCTGCCCCAGCCGTTGTAAACACAGGATTCCATCCTGTAAAAGTAGTCGAACTTTGCCCCCCAGACCAAGGGTTGAAACTCTGGGTCTGGGACGTAAAAGGAAATGACCCTAAAGAAGGATTGGAACTGGGAATATGCCCAGTCCCAAAGGGGAAACCCTGAAATGAAGCTGATCCACTAGCCATGTTAGACATGGGCGTAGATCCAGCTGCACCGGCGGTAAAGGAAAAAGAGGGATTTCCAGCAATGGACATCCCTGAAACGAAGGGACCAGATTGAGAAGCATATGCTTGGGTGAACCCAGAGCCAAACATAGAAGTGCTAGAAGCACTCGAAGATAGAGCAAGAGTGCCCCCTGCCTCGACAGAAGCAGGGGTCTGAATGCCCGCAGCACTCACGGTAGAAGCCGCGTTCCCAGTCGTGGCCATCGAAAGATAAGAAAGATATGGAAGATCCGGCGGTCTCTCAGACTCCGGTCCGACGTACTGAATAACAAACGGATGATCAAGAGGAAGAGGAGATGGACTTGTAGCTGCAGGCTCAGGTATATCTTCTATCTGAAAATCTTCCTCCTGAGGAAACAATACCCTCGAGGTGAGCGAAACGCTCCTCTCGGAACCGACACCGGAATCAGCAACGAAACCTTAAGACCTTAGTGGAGGATCTCTCTCCACAGCGTCAGACTCTACAGGGTGAAAACCACCTGCTAGATCGCTCCTACGCCTTCTCGAAGAAGGCTCTGCACTCTCGGGAGATAACCCCCGGACTCTCCTCGAACATCGAGGCGCTTGATCAGCCACTTTTATAGGTACAATATAATGACTCAGGTGAAAATAAATCAGGTTACAAAGAGCACTCACTAAATAAAAATCCCGAGAAATGAAGCAAACAAATAAGGTTGCTCCTGTGTGATGAGACCTCTTCTCAAATACAGGAAAGCGAAGTATAGGGCCTTCCGAAAGCAGTCTGGGATGATTAGGGCCCAGAACAACTAGCGAAGGTATCGGAAACAGTTACGTCGACCTCCTAACGACAGCCTTTGCCAGCTCAAGCACCCAAGCTTCGCAAGGGCACCCCCCAGAAGTACTGCTGAAAGTGATGCGACGTATGCCTCAGGTACCACGGGTATTCCCCCCCGCAGTCACCTGTGTGGAACCTAGGAGAGGCAACTATGGACACCAATCCGTATCAGAAGCTGGGCGGAACGGTCTTGAGGTTAGATTCAGCTAATCGGAGGGGGGGTATCCCTCTTCTCAACCTTCACTTCCCCTCGCGCTTGACTCTC
Organism: Pinus albicaulis; assembly: GCA_034641835.2. Lineage (NCBI taxonomy): Eukaryota > Viridiplantae > Streptophyta > Pinopsida > Pinales > Pinaceae > Pinus > Pinus albicaulis. Next base: position 590,915,958 of record CM076575.1, read on the forward strand.
GGATGAGAGCTTTCCCAGTCCACCTCACGGAGTTGGATTTCGCTCAATTAATCAACTTCTATGTTTGTTTGAGTGGCCTTGGAGAGTTAACTCTCCTCTCACCTATTCCAAGGCCCTACAACCTAGCTAGTTGGTGATTGACACTTAGTAAAACTTGCTAGTTGATTTTAGATTAAATCTCTTATTTTAAGGGCTGTTATATTAAGTCACAAGGATATGGAGATGAAACCAATGGTGTTTTGACGCAAAAGAAATTAATAAAAACTTAACTACATGCACATGCAGTTCTTTGTCTTTCGATGAAAAGTAATCTCTATACAGGTTCTACGAGACTAAAAAATTTTATTTTTCTTTTCGAATTACAAAATCACACTCACAAAAACTAAGAAGCTAACTAAATGATTCAATGCACCTAATGCAAATCACTACAAGCATGTAAATCCTAAGATGCAAAAGTCTCTTGAAACAAGGTGAAATTTCCCAAAAAGATCCTTCAGTTTTAACTCATCTTTTGTTGTCCAGAAAGCCAATTCTTGAAAACAAGAACTCTTAATATAAGACACCAAAAAATACTTAACAACAAGAAGAAGAAAATCAGATGACAACTTCTCTTCAAAATGAAGCCGAAAACTAGAAGCAAGAAACTTCACAAAAGCTCCAAAAGATATGGCCAAACGAAAATGAAAATACAACAACAAAAACAAAAACAAGACCAAATTTTTTTTGAGTTTTTGAAATGCAAAAACAAAAATCAAAACAAATGTTTTTTGGGCTTTTTAGTTTTATAAAACAAGAGCTCAAAAAGACCAAGCACAAACTATCAAAATCCAAACCAAAACGAGACCGAATTTCGAGCACAAACTTCAACTATGCTCCCAAAGCTTATAAAGCTAATGATAGCAAGATCAATAAGAGCAACGGAAGACCAAAACTCAGCCAATCAGCCTAGACAAATAGTGCAAACTTGCTACAACAAAAGACTCCAAAGAAGCAAGAAAAGTTCTTCGAAAATCGCAACAAAAGCCTAGCCTATGAAACTCAAGAAAACCAATCGAAAACAAAGAAAAAATTGCAATGCAAAGCACAACACAAAGATAGGAGCGAGTCAGTGAGCAGAAGCTCTCTGTTCTGATAAAGCAGAACAGCCAAGAATGCTCAGAAAGCGATCTTGGAACTCAATCCAGAAGTGCCAGCACCAGCAACAAAACTTTTGCCAAAAGACTAGTTTCCACTCAAACGAAAGAGAGAAAAGACATGAAACCACTTCCTTCACACTCCAGTAAGTACAGAGACACTGTAGGCACATGCCTCCACAGCCAGAAAGGACCAAAAACTCCAGAATCCTAAAAATTCAAAATCCTCCTAGGTATACGCGGCTTCACAGTTGTGCAACCAGCATGTATACGCGTATGTTCTAAGGGAAAATCGCGTATACGCGGTTTCCTTCAGACAAACTCGCATGTATACGCGACTGTGTGCAAAAGAAGGTGCATATGCAAAGGTAAATAATGAAAAAAAATAAAGAAACAAGTCTGGAAAAGACACCAAGACTTCAGACTGACTGCAAGAAAATAAACTGGACTGTAAAAGATAGATAAAACTGTTGGCAACCTACCAAACAGCTGAAACAACCCAACAGGAGAATCACAAGAATGTGATCCCCAGCGGAGTCGCCAGTTCTGTTTCGGGGAATTAACACCCTAGAGGTTGGTTGGGATACAACCTCCACAGAGCAGGGGCGTACTACTTAACAAAGACTCACACAACCATGCACGTTCAGAAAAACTAAATAGAGCAGAATGAGAGGTTTACCCGTTGGTCCTACGTTTGAAGTAGATCCACGTGGAGTTCAAACTCCCTGCAACCGTCCTTCCTCCTTAACCTGAAATACAAGAAGAAACCATCACAAAGGACAAGTTGTACAGCATATTTCTACTCTATATGTTAGTGAGATTCATATAAAACATTAAATAAATCATAATGAATGCTTGTATAACAAATATTCTCATACATAAAAACATACACTAACACGTTTATTTCGGGAACAGCATGATACTTCTGTATTATAAATAGTACGTACAAAAGTAATCAAGTGGAGAGATCACCTGATCCTTCCAAGGCCTTCGCAGACCGTCGTTCGGATCCGTCCAGCCCTTGCCTCGCTAAGACTCCTTCCAAACTGGTGCATACGAGATAACATATAGAGGGATGTGTATCTCAAGGAAACAAGGGTTTCCTATAATGAACTGGGAAAGTGCAGGAGGCACGGGGAATCAGACTTGGATAGGGAATACCAACAGAGTATAATATCAATAATTCTCTCTCCCTTAGGCCATACACATGAGGGGTTTTTATACTCCCTCCAAGTAGTTTCAACAGTTGGAAACAGTTGGCCACGTGCTGGGGTGGTTGAACTACCTGAGTAACCATCAACCCAGCCCGAAAATAGGGAATAATTATATATTTTTTAATCATTTTAATGGTATACGCGAGTTCACACTTCATGATAATATCATGTAGCAGCATGCTATTTAGTCGCAGAGGGGGATTTTGATAACTGTTTATGAATTGTCCAAGTCTCAGAGAATAAAAGCCTTTGACAAATAAAGCAATCATGAATCATGTCAAGGTGAGAAATGATGGTATAACAATGGGGGTGATTGGCTGAAAGAGGGATTTGGTTTAACCCAATCTAGGGTCGGGTGGTATGTGGAAATCCCTGACTTGGTTGGTACTATGCATAGGTTAATATGTGTTATTATTTGTTAATGATGAATGAACATAAGTGCTAATTTACTATTTTTTATATGGCTGGTTTGTCATGGATTCATTCTAGTTAAATGTTGGTTACACGCATGGTATATTTCATATTATATGATGTTCTCTTCATCTATATCTAATTCATGGTTGATTAATGTGAGTGCATATGCTAATATGTGTTTTATTGTAGCTAGTGTGATAGGGAAACACACCTCCTCAATGAATATCTAATGAAATAATGAAAGCAATGAAAAAACTATGCAATCATGACCTACATGTACCATAGTCACAAAGTGTTTGTATAAATGAATGATTTGAACCTCCCACTTCCCGGGGTTGTAACTTTAGCATACTATCGCTATTTTGAAGATCTACATGAGTTTTCCAAAAAGAAGCATATGTGAAATATTTTACGACACTTTTCTAGTCTCTTTGGTTTCCCTAAAAATTTCATTTAGGCCCTCGAAACAACCTTGAAAGTTTAAGTCCCGAAAAACTCCTAAAAATTAAAATTTGTGTTAAATTTAAGGAAATGAATCTGAAAGGAAATAGTGTTGTGTCAAGTTAGTCTTATAGTAGTGTGATCATCTGTCATTGGGTGTTGTAGTCAATTTTGGACATGTGGATCCCATTTTCCATAAGTATATCTTCAAAATCGGGTCTTGCATAGTAACTCTCAACTCATGTTTACCCTAGTCAGTAGGTTAAAGCGGGTAAATGTTGGGTTGGGTGTTTCAAAGTGGTATCATAACAGGTTCAAAACATTGGACCTTGGGGTAAAAGTAGATTGCATGTAGATCCATATGTTTTACATGCATGCATGCATGTTACTCATATATTTATGCATAATAGTTATTGTGGTTATTTTCATGTTGGTTATTGTTGCAAGCATGAAAACTAATTTATAATTATTGTGGCATGAACTCATATGTTCATAATATTATTATGTATCTTTTTAATATATATTTACCTGTGCAAGTGAAATAGCTCTAGTTGTAGTAAATTGAGGTAATGCTCTTATTATTCATTTTATTTTATCTAATAGTGATATGTTGCAGGAAAGAAAAATGCTAAGAGATAAAGAGTAGAATAGTTGAGTGCAATTCATATTAATCCTTGTACATGCCAAAATATACATTAGTGGTCTAGGAGAAAATAGTTGAACAAAAAGGAGAGGGGGGCTATCCTGATCTAGTAGATACATTGAGAAGCTTGAAGGTAGAGATCATAATTTTTAAAGCACATAACAAGCATTTGATTGATGCCCAGGAAAGGCTTGCAAAATTGCAAGAGAAGAAAGATGAGGTTAATGCAGTTATTATTCAAATCATTTCATAGTTATAGAAGCAAGGACAGTTGGGGATTAATCATGGAGATAGGCATGAAGAAAAGACTAAAGGTGTAGATGGAATCTGGTCTCACAAAAGGTACAAGATGGACAAGGATGAACTAGTGGCTGACTCGTAGATACAACTGAGAAGATGTATAATATGCATAGACCTTATTCTAGATCTACCTCTAGGAGACATCATCGCCAATATCATTATAGGAGTGAGAATGGGTATTTTCCAAAAGAATTCAATAATTCCAATCCTTTTTTTTTTATTGTGAGATGACAAGGTCAAAAGATGCAAAAGAATCACTACTTTGGATAAGGAAAATTTTCATATTTCATGATTTACCAGAGAATATGAATGCCAAGATAGCTAATTTCAGTCTCAAAGGAGAAATAAATATCCAGTGGGAAGATATTAAGCATTTCAGAGGAATCATGGAACAAGACTTGATATGGGAAATATTTGATGTTGGACATTGGATAAACCAATGCTCTGTGTGTGTTTCATGACGTGCTTAACTGCCTCTCGTGGATCCATTGACTCTAGCGATGCATCCATTTACTAACACCTTCATGTTTTGGTGTAACGAAAATCATGATTCCCAGAGAAGGTCCCTCAGAAGAAGCTTGATCGCTTAAAGGGATATTCATCAAGATGATTAGACAAGAAGGAGTGTCTTTTATTAAGCCACATTTTTTTAATGGAAGAAACTTTGTATTTTGGAAAGTGAGAATGAGAGATTACTTGGAGGCAGTTAGAGCTGGTGTATGGGCTATTGCTGAAGGTGGATGTTTATACCCAACCTCCATTCCCATAGATGATGGAGGGAAGAAATAGTATGAGACTAGTGCGAAGAAATTTAATGTTTTTTTAGGAAGCTTGGATGAATCTAAATTTGTGAATGTCGTGAAGCTGAATACTGCAAAGGCTATATGTGACAATATTTTATAAAACTATGAAGGTGACAGTAAGGTAAAAATTTCTAAACTTCAAACATTTAGAATTCAATGTGAGACTCTTAAAATGCATTATGATGAAAGTAGTGCAAATTTTTTCTTCAGCGTAGATGATATCGTTAAATCAATGAAAAATATTGGTGACGACATAAAGGACTCTATTTTTTTTGAGAAAATTTTAAGATCTCTAACCTCAAATTTAGATTCCAAATTATTTTCCATTGAAGAAATGCAGGATTTGAAGAATATCACTATTGAATAACTCCATGGGATTATAAAAACTTATGAGATGAGAAAAAGGGTCCATTAGATATTAGAGAAGCAACATTCGAAGGCACAAACAAAGGGAAAGAATAATAAAATCCTAAGTAAACATGTTATGTTTCTGATGAAGAAGAAGAAATTTTCGTGAAGAAATGCCAAGTACCTAGAGGTTCAAAGGCAAGATTCCTTTTAAATTTTTTTCCTATGGAAGAGTAGGTCACTATGCCACTAAATGTCCTTATAAATAAAATCATGAGAAATGGAAGAAAGTTCCAAAGAGGAATGTTAAAAGAACTTTTTATAGCAAGAAAAGCTTTTATACTCATGAAGATAGTGAATATTCTTCCAATAGTGAGGATGATGGATCTGATCAAGACTATCTGTTACTTATGGAATTTTAAGACCAATGTGTAGATTAATCTGATGATGTATTTATGGATGTTCTATAAGAAATTGATAGACTCGGGGTTATAAAAAATATCAAGAAAATAAAAGTTGTATGTATAAGTAAAACACTCTTGTTGAAGAAATAATTCAACTAAAAATATGTCTAGAAGAAGCTAAAATAGATGAAGAATTGGTGAAGAAATAAGTTCTAGAAAAGGAAATGCACTATGGAAACTTAGAACTTGAAATTTTGGGTCTAAGAAAGGAACTTTTGAAAACCAAGGCTCTAAATCTTAGATTTTCTAAATCAGTAATTTGTTCCTATGGTGAAGAAATCATTAGAGTGAAACACTCTCCTCTAATAAAGATAGGTCTTGGACACAATCCAAATGGTGAAACATAAAAAAATATGAGACCTTCTGAAACAGGTACAGGAAGCTACGTCAATACAGTAAAAGGAAGCAATCTTCAAAATTATAGATCTCAACAAAATAATGAAGGATCAAATATTTCCCATGCAAAAAAAACTCACCATCAAAAAAAGGCAAGCTACTCAAGGAGGTATTATACTCCTAGGTATTCTTACTTCAATGTTCAATGCTTCACCTATCACAATTTTGGTCACAAAGCAACTCATTGTGTTTCTTATAAAACAATTATGACTAGAGAAGCAAGAAAACAACAAAGTGAGATTGGGAAAAGAAATATTCTTATAATTTTTTCTCACCTCTTCAAAATGAAATTGAATTTTCTATTTACAATAACTTTGGTCCTGAAGTGATTGAATGCAAAATCAGGATGAAGTCATCTTATCAACATGAACATAGTACAATACCACCGAAGGTATGGAAAAAGAAAATTATTGTCTTTAAAAATTGTGGTCTAGAATTTTATGAAGGGGATTAAGAGAGTCTATGGTACATTGAAAATGGATGTTCAAAAAATATTATAGGTGACAAATATAAGATTTCTTATTTTAATTAAATAAATAAAGAAAATAATGTAACTTTTGGTAATAAATCACCTACTGCTATCAAAGGGAAAGGAATTGTGTTTTTAAATAAAATGGTGAAGGATGGAAATGTATTATTTGTTTATGTATTAAGAAATAACTATTTAAGTGTTAGTTAAATGTGTGATCAAGGGCATGAATTTATTTTTAGATCAAACAATTTTAAGGTAGGAAATCTGGATACAAGTAAGATCATAATAAACGGAACGAGAACTCTAGGCAATGTCTATGTTTTAGAAGGTGACCAAGACAACTATTATTTGAGAAAATATGAAGAGAGTTGGATTTGGAAAACAATGTTGCGACACATTATATTTTATCAATTATACAAATCAAGTAGGATGGGAGAAGTTCATGACTTACCCAACATCTCTCCACCTAAAAATAACACCTACAAATCATCTCAATTTGGCAAGAAATACAGAGTTCAATTTAAAGCTAAAGAAAGTACTTCAGGTAAACCCCTTGAAAATTTTTACACTGATTTATGTGTTCCTACAGGAATGAAGTATCCTCGGGGTGAACATTAATTCATATTATTTATTGATGACTTTACAATAATGTGTTGGATTGGTTTACTAAAGTATAAAAATGAGGCATTTGATAATTTTAAAGTATACAAGTATTTGGTAGAAAATGAATTAGATCTAAAAATAAAATTCCTTAGATATGATAGAGGAGGAGAGTTTATATTAGATGATTTTTTCAATTTTTGTGAACCACATGAAATCAAATGACAGTTCCCCATATGTAAGACTCCTCAAACAAATGGAGTGGCTGAAATAATGAACATGACAATTCAACAAAAAGCTCAGGCTATACTTGATGAGTCAGGAACACCTCACACCTTTTAGGGAGGAAAATTACATACAATAATGTATATAATTTAATAATATCATGTTCCAGTAAACAGTGATAAAACTCCACATGAACTCTCGTTTGGTAAGCCTGCAACTGTCAAACACTAGAATTTTTGGAAGAAAATGTTTCATAAAGAAAATTGATGATAAGATTTGAAAATTTGAATGTAGAGCTGATGAAGAATCCTCCTTGGGTACTCCTCTAGAAGCAAAGGATATAAATGTTACAATATAAGGCTTCAAAAGATTATTTAATTCATAGATGTTGTGATTGATGAAACACCCACACGTACCAAAAAGGAAGCACAAACATATGAAAAACCTCTCCCTAATACAAGAAATAAGGTTGTAAGAGAAGAAAAAAGAAGAGCATCAGAAGAAGGAAATGGAAATACACATATGCCAAAAAAGAAACCATCATGGTACATTCATAAAATCCATACCAAATCTCAAACTCTAGATGAAAATAAATAAGGAATATAAACTAGAAGAACTCTTGTTGGGACTTCTCGTCACTTAGCCTTACTATACATAATAAATCCTCAAAATGTGAATCAAGCAAGCAAAGTTGAATTTTGGGTTAAGGAAATTCAAGAAGAAGTTGATCAAATTGAAAATAATCATACATGGGAACTAGTACCAAGGCCTCTTGATAAGAATGTAATTAGAACAAAGTGGGTGTTCAAGAAAAAACTAAATGAAAATGGAGAAGTATTTCAAAACAAAGAGACACTTGTATGCAAAGGTTATTCTCAATAAGATGGGATAGAATTTGAGGATACATTTGCACCTGTAGCTAGACTTGAACCCATAAAAATGTTTCTTGCATTTTCTAGCTTTCATAACTTTAAGGTATATCAAATGGATGTTAAATCTGCATGTATATTGAACAACTTGAAGGATTGATTCTTGGAAATGATAACAATTTTGTTTGCATCCTTAAGAAGGCATTGCATGGGTTAAAACAAGATCCTCGTGCATGGTACTATCATCTTGACAGGTATCTTCAAAAACAAGGATTCGAAAAGGGCTAGGAGATCACAATTTATATATCAAATTTGATAAATACAAACTTTTGATAGCAGTAGGGTATGTAGATGAAATCATATTTGGAAGCAATGCCGAATCTATAACTCAAGTATTTGTTTCATTTCTACAACAAGAATTTGAAATGTCTCTACTTGGTGAATTAGAATACTTTCTTGGTCTTCAAGTTCAACAAACTAACGATGATATATTTCTTTCTCAAACCAAGTATCCCAAATAGATTTTGAAGAAATATGGAATGGAAGATTGAATGTTTGTATAAACACCAATGGTAACAAGATGCAATCTTAGTCAAAATGATGTTTCTCCTTCACACAATCAACTAGAATACAGATCTATGATTGGAAACTTGTTCTATATTATAGATACAATACCATACATTATGTGTGTAGTTGGCATAGTTCGACGATTTCAAGAAAATCCTAAGGAAACTCATCTCCAAGTAGTTAAGAGAGTATTCAATTATATACAAGGCACTCAAAATTTTGGTCTATTGTATCCCAAAACCACAGAATTTTCAATTCATGCTTTAATAGATGTAGATTTGGCAGGTAATGTTGATGACCATAAAACTACTAGTTGAGGAGAATTCTATTTGGGACCTCGCTTAGTTTCTTGGTTTAGAAAGAAACAAAGTTCTATCACTTTATCTATTGTCGAGGAAGAATATGTTGTTGTTGCATCTTGTTGCACTCAACTTCTATGGATGATACAAACATTGCAATATATTCAAGCCACTTGTCCTCAAGTTGTTCCTATTCTCTATGATAATACTAGTGCCATAAGTATCTCTAAAAACCCTACCATGCACTAAAAAACCAAGCACATTCCAGTCAAATTCCATTTTGTGAGGGAGAAGATACTTGAAAAAAAGGTCAAACTAGAATATGTTCCTTCAAAGGAACAAGTTGCAGACATATTTACAAAGCCACTTCCACGTGATTATTTTGAATATCTCAGAAAAAAATTAGGAATGATTCCCACCTCTTAACTCTGGTAATTGATCTAACATGCATTTCATGTTTAGGGGAGTTGTGGCTGTAAATTCCTACAGTTTAATTTATGTATGCAGAAGGTATGAAAGACAGTCACGTATGTACACGGTTTTTGAGTTAGATAGTCGCGTACACTCCTCAATAATAGAAAAAAAATGGAACAAATTTAGGGGGAGATTCCTATATGCCTTCATAATTTCATTATTAATAGTGTGGATATGAAATTGGTTTGCTTTAGTTTGATGGTGATGTTGTTATGATGCTTAAAATGATGATTAATTCATATAATTTTATCTTATGTTTTTTTTGATAAAATGGTTCTTGATGTATTTGCTGGTTGATTAGATGGATATGGTCAGAGTTGATGGTTAGCACATGTTTAGGGGGAGCAGTGGATAATATTATAATAGTGAATTATTGGAATTATGATTGCTCAATTACTTCTTATTGTGTGATGAGTTTATGATTAGTTCATATCATTACTTCTCTATGCTTCTTAATTATGAGAATTTTCATGTTGTTGTGCATATTTCTCATATTAGATGTTTATGTTGCATATTCCTATATGTTGAATAATGGTCACTAATGATTATTATGGTATTTCTACCTCATGGTGTAGTTTATTGTTTTTTATATCTCTTTACGTAAAGGTCATGAAAATTACCATGTTGTAATCATTATAAAATTCAGTCATGTATGGGATATTGGGATCGAGTCATGCTATGTATGTAATCTTGTTATGTTGGAAAATTGATGTAATTTTGGACCAAATATGTAACCTAACCATGTTGGGTGATTTATGTAATCATAATTCATTGGTGATAGGAAAGGTCATATTTATTTGAGTCATAAATCCTTGTGATTTTATTGTATATCTTTAGAGGGTCCAACATAGGCTCACGGGGAGCATGGTCAATATGTAGATTTCATTTTTTTCAATAGATCATCCCTACAACAACCAAAACTACAAATGAATCACTTAATTCAACATGGTTCAACCCTTTTACCTTGATGTCAAATGGGGAGAGAAGCTTCATGTGTTTTTAGAGAAGAATTTGTGTTTGATAACGTATTTACAAGTCGTATCCAAACACCAAAGTGGTTGGAATCAAGTCCAAAGGGGGAGATTATTGGCATTATGGATAATCTATTGTCCTTGATGTCAACCTGATTGATAAAGATGTACTTTATGTTAATGTCTATGATTATGGTATTAGTGAATATTGGTACATATGTTATAATATCTATGAACAAAGAATTGATAGTTCAAAGATAGATGGATGTTAAAGGTGAAGTTTTAGAAAGTATATGCATATCCTATGAAGAAGAGTATCATATATATAGAGTTCGTGTGAAGAAAAGTTGAGTATAAAATCCAAACCATGGTAATATGGATACCATGGGTCATTACCATGGTATCTTCCTACAGTAATCGGAGTGACAAAAACTATTTGATCCCGTAAAAAATACTAATGAAATTACCAAGGGATTTACCTAAGGAAATGGCTATGGATAAAACTATATACGCATATGGAGAAGAAGGTGCTAGGTGTGCAAGTGATGAGTTATTCATGTCTGATTTGATTTGAAATAGGTGTGCACCAAGGAGAAAGGTGAAGAATCAAATATGAATTATCTGAAAGTGTTGACATATGTGCTTAATTGATTTACTTGTTGCAAATGTAAAAGTATCTAATAATTTTGAATCAGTAATTATGATGATGTTGTGATATAAATGAATTATTTTGAAGTCTGTAGTTTTGACAATAAAAGTTTGTGGAAATGAAGTTTTGTTTACATCGAAAGTCTGCAGATTTGTACGATGGTTTAATTCTAAAGGGCCACATACATACTCAGATCTATCTAAGTAGGATTACGTATATATTTTGGTCCATGGTATTAAGAATGATGAGATTTGTACATGGGTTTTATGCATGGTAGTCACGTACATATGCTGATATGTTTCATGGATGTCGTGTATATGTTCTTAAGGTTTTGCATTATGGATTGTTGATGACATTTGATGATTTTATCTTTTCTTACTATTTTTTGTCAATGATGTATCTATCTTGATAATCCATGTCTAACAATATTGATTGGTTTAAATGTGTAATGGAATATTTATTGATAACAATGCTTCCATCTAGTGATATATGATTGGTTAAGTGTCAGTAGCTGATTCAGTATTCAAACACTTCATGATTCAGTTTTATGTAGATTAAGATATATACGCAGGTGTGATATAGAGGGAGGGTGTATATGCGTGGGTTTTATTCATGACAATAGCATACAATGTTTTGATATTTATTTGGTCTGGTTGGGTTCTATATTCATTGGTTTGATGCTTCAAAAATTTAGTTGATTTATAGTGCCTCAGTGACTCAGATTCAGTGTTTTAGTTTGTCATGTCAGTTTGGGTTTATGTTTGGTATGGGTCTAGTTTGAAAATGTAATGAAAGGTGGCCTACAATATGTTTTGATGATGATTGTTTGATAGTTGGATCTAGTTTGAAATTTTTTGAAAAGTAGTCCATAAGGATCTGAGGGAAATGCTTAATTTATTTACTTGTTGCAAGTGTAAAAGTAGCTAATAATGATGAATATGTAATTATGATAATGTTGTGATCTAAATGAATTAGTCTAAAGTCTGTAGTTTTGACAATAAAAGGTATGGAAGGTGAATTTGTGTTTACTGCGAAAGTCTTCAAATCTATATGTTGGTTTACTTCTGAAAGGTTGTGTACATACATAGGTTGCTTTAAGAATAATAGCCTATAGAATTCAGTGCATGAAATTTGAAAGTTAAAGTGAAATTAAAAATACTGATTTGCACCCCCTCTTAATCTTTTCCCAATAATTGATATCAGAGCCTGGGGGGGATTGTTGGACATTAGATAAAATAACACTCCCCATTTGTTTAGTGACATGTTCTTAACCACCTCTCGTGGATCCGTTTCTACTATCGATTTTTCCATTTACTAACAGCTATGTAATTTGGTATAACGACAATCATGATTCCAACATTTAAAATATCTTTAAGGAATCAATACTTATATGAGAGGTATTATTATGGAAATTCAAAGGAATTATATTAGCTTAGGATGGGTTCCATGCCAGATAAAAAATATACAACTATATTTTTAGATATATTGAGATATGTGCCACATCTCAAGGACGAGAAAGCAAAGATCGAAAGGTTTATCAGTGGATTGCTAGTAGTATGAAAAGACCATATTGAGTTTGATGAGCCTTAGTCATTGGATGAAGAAATCAGAAATTTGAAGCATTCCTATGAACAAAAAATGTGTAATCCTGAGTTCAAGCATGAATGGGAGGGTAATCAGAAGATGAAAATAAAATTTCTCAAGAAGCGAGGGAGATCTCAAGATGCGGGTGAGAAGAAAAATGTGGCTCCACATAAGAATTCCAATGCAACTAAGAAAGGAGATGGGCCTAAACCTCTGGAGAAGAAATATAAATGCAGTGGAAGAGAACCTTTGAAGTGTTGGATTTGTGGTAGAGATCATCGCAAGAAGGATTATCCATTATATTAGGGAGGCAAGCCTTAGAGCTACAACACTTAGGAGGCGTAAAACTTTGGGGATGTGGGTCAGAGCATTCCCTAGATCTATGCAGTACTTGATAATAGTAGTACTGCACATCCATAGATCACACATTGACCCACGAAGGAACCTTGCTCTTAGTGTCTATCCACTATGCATACATGCTTCAACATGCCACAGATCACACTGCTTTCATTATTATGATGTACCCCTAAACATTACCTACCATAACATAGAAATATACATAGTATAATCGCATATTATCAATTCATACCCACATGATAGTGATCTTGTAGATCTGTCAGGGTTATTCTTCCCACTTGATTCCTCATAAGCCAATAAATTATTCATGTCATTCACCTGCATAAGCAATCATTCTTCCACAAGAATGATTCTTAATGACCCTGTTAGACAACGAAATACATATATGCATACATAAACATCAACATAAATCAATCATGATCATGGCAGGAATTGGCATACATACATGCATATATACATATGTAGACATTATCTTAATCATGATCACAACATAATTACCATATATCATAAGCTCAAGGTTAAGAGAACTTCCTTTATGCATGCACAGTATGCACAACATTGAGAACAACAATTCCCAACATAGCCAAGGCATCTAACACCACAAGTCTATTCACTTTACCTTACTTGATTACCTTTCTCATGACTGTCTTACCATCATCCATTTACACCAATGGACCCAACCAATCCAATTCACTATCATACTTTTTCCTTGAGTCGTCATTACTCATGCACAAAGCTTCATCTGAGTATTGCATCACATGTTAGGTTTCATTTAGCTCTCCCCAAGCTCCATTAACTTTCCTCCTTCCCAACTAATTCTGAGGACTCTCAAAATATAAAAGGAAAGAACAAGAGTAGGCAAGAAGAAGGCCATAAAAACCAAAAGAAATACAACACCGCAACGAAGTGGCATTGTTAGGCACTAGAAATAAACAAAACCCATAAATCAAGCTCAAAAAAATCCCAAAATACCAAAATCACAAGACTAAAAAAAAATTCCATGACTCAATCCCCACGGTTCCCAATACTTCCAAAGGAAAGCTTAGTCTAACCCTTCTTCAAGATTTCATGGCAGCATTTTTTCCATTCAATCCCTTGAATCATACCGTCATAAACAAATAACTATCAGGGTATACATAAATATATAATATACCAATTACCTTACCTTGTTGTGCCAAGCACATTGCCTTGTAGCTGAAAACTTCCATACCATATCTCAAGGGACTCCAATTCCCTTGATAAATCCAGCAATAATTGGAAACTAGTTGTTATACCTGTCAAATACATGTTCAGGAATATAACACATATCCACATAATGTCAAAAAATATTAGGTTTAATAATACTTCCTGTATACAAAGAACTCATTTTTTTGGAATTAGGGTTTTGAAACATAGCCAAACTAATTCTTACACAATCCCTTTCTTTTATCTTGCTGCAATCAAGACTTACTATGTACTGCCACATTACCCAACTGCTAGTTAGATAAAAAAATCAATTGTTACCTTGTCATGCTAATACCAAGCATATTCTTTCTGCAACTATTCACATGCTAGCCACATGTTCCAAGGATAAAAACCTCATGTCTAGTAATTGAAATTAACCTTTATCAAGACGATCAACCATGTCATAATCAAAAACCATCTCATAGTCATAAATCATAGCACTACAACTAGCACTCGCTTACACTTAAGTAAATATCATCTATCTCAGCACATATCATGTTAGTACAACTGTCTTAAAACAAGATCATTCCTTCATAAAATCTTACAAACAGAGACTCATATCATGCAATCAATCAGACATTAAAAGAACTTGAAAACATACCATGTTAAATAAATCAACTAGATGAGATAATCAAACATTCAAACACCAAATAAATGACATAAGAAAACTCATACCTAAATTTATCTCAAGGGAGGCTATCTTGTCTGCACAATGAATTTAACTAGCATGAAATAACTTCACAACATATCAACTCAATCATAAATAAGGTAATGATATCGATAACAGTAACTAGCTAACATGTTCACCTCATAAGTTCATAAACAATTGTTATTCATACATAAGAATCACATCTACACAGGACACAATATCACAAACATGTTGGCTCAAACATGAATATCGTAACCATAACCATTTTCATAGCTCAATCTAGATTAACACGATACATATACCGTCAAGATCTTAATACAATAACCCTAATCATCAAGCTAACTAACATATGACAACAAGAAGTTAACATATACATACTCATCAACAACATATAACATAATCATCAAGTTAACTAACATAAAACAACAAAAATAATGCATATAAAAACACATTACTATCATTCATGACTATTCGACACATGTGCATATGACCACAATAGTTCACAAACATCTAACATGCATGTAACCAAAACAACAATAAAATGACAAACATGCATATAACAATCCATTAACTAACATACCTACATACCAAACATACAATACTTGTATGAATATCTACTCTTACCCCGAATTCTAGTGTTTCAACTTCACTTTGATTGTTTTCATCTCCCTCTCTATCTCCACCAACACATTAACATCATAGCATACCAATAGCATGATAATGACCTAAAATGCACACATTGACCTCATGATGTATGTTTGACCTATTATATGTGCACACACACACACACACACACACACACACATATAAAACCATCACAATGCATGCATAACACCATATAGACACTTCCATGCATAAAAAATGCATATAACACCCTACAATCATGATGACACATCCCTCAACACCACCATCAACCTTAACATGGAAACTCAACTACAAGCATAAGGAACACATGTGAAACCAAATTGAATGCATTACCAATACACCGCCCATCCAGTCTAAGTGGTGAACCATGCTTTGATACCACTATGTAATACTCTCATCCCACATCTACACAAGTAACTGGCTAACCAGGGTAAATATGTGATGAAGATTTACTATGATATGATTCAACCTCCTAGGTTACCATAAGAAAGTGGAATTGACGGAAACACATCACACATACCTTCCACATCAGCAAAAAAACTCCCAGGAGCCATCCCAACTTGTCACGTATCGAATGCCTAGGTCCCACTAAGGATTTAGATCATTAAACCCCTAGATGCTCCCACAATATGGGCATGGGTGCATCTCAGAGGCTCTGGATGCTCCCACATAATAGGCATGTGTGCGTCGAGAAACCTTTTTTCTCAGACCTATGCCAATTCCCCTGGTATTTGAGCCACTTTTGCAGGCTCAAAGCCCAAGTCACTGCCCAGAACTCAATGGCACGTTCAGAAATGAATTACAACAATGAACCAATGAAATATTTACAAAAAAAAATGAAAAGTCCTAGACCGGACCCCTACTAGCCATGACATGCATTTCATCAAACATGTCACAAATATGTAATCTACAGGTTTAAATAATAGATTTGAGCATAGGGGTCTCATACTTATCTGAGAATCTCTAAGAAGAATTGTTTCCTTACATCATTAGTTGCATTATCATCTATTAGGTCATAGATACATATTTCATTCATTTACACATAAAAACATGAGGAGAGAAATACATCATCACTGTCAAAATACATGCTTATAACTAGCACAATAACAACATAAATATCAATGATACATCAACCATAGAATCCACATATAAACCAATACATTTACACATAATATGTAAAGGAATGAACTTATTATTAATGAATGTAAAAACCAACCAGGAAGAAGACGACCACATTCCACCCAACCATAGATTGGTTAGGACAAATCCCTCTTCAACCAATCACACCCATGCCATATTCCAAGCACGAATGTAGGACTCATAACCGAACAAAAAGAACCAAATAAGTATGGATGCTACCTTAGTTCTCCACCTATACCATGAGGAATTTTACTTCCTCGCAGCATCTCAGGATTTACTATAATCCATAGTCTGATCCAGAGATCACGAGGCCCTAAACCAAGACCCACTCTCCAAGCTTTACCGTATATCCCATCCCAGGACTATTAGGCTTGGTAGAGAGCACCCACCTTTTGGCTTTATCGTATATCCCGCCATTCATCATCAATGATTCCTAGGCCCTCTGAGGCACACAATACCTAGCTTTATCACAACCGAAAGTCCAGTTCAAGGGTCACTAGGCTAGTGGCTTTACCGTAATCCACATTCCAATTCAAGGATCACTAGACCATGTTTTCTTCCTTTCGAAGATCCATCTCCCTGAGCTTCGAATACATCCGGCAATCTAGATCAACCAAAACATGAGAACCCATCACGTCAAGGCTATCCGAAAATGGATAGGCTAGGTTAAAAACACTATCACGACTCACAAACCCATGCCATGATAGAAAAGAACCACATGAAATACCATGCATGCCAAATCTAGCAAGAAAATCACACATGCAAATCGATACCTGCAAAGAATCCTAATGTATTTGTCTAATTGTGCTCTTCATTTCTTGTTCCTTCCTTCCTATTGCCTTCTTTGCCTTTCTTGATCAAATGCCAAAATTATCCAAGAAAAACTCTAAGTGCCCAAGAGTGTGAGAGAGAGAGAATAACGAGATAGCTCCATAACTGAACTGACAAAAGGTTTTGAGAAAAAAACATGCTAGCTGATCCTCGAAAGTCTTTTTATCAGTGAGTCCTCTATTTTCTTCATTTTCTATTATTTTCCTTCAATTTCCTCCTCACATGCAACTTGCGACCTTTCAGCGCTCTTTCTCATATTCTCCTTTATTTTCATAAATACAATGCCAATTAATGCCTTATGCCTTTCCAAAAAAATTTCCATTTCCTTTGCCAATTTTCTTTATCCATATTAACCAAAATGAACACCCAGCAGGATGTTTTTCCCAACATTCAGCGTGGAATAAGTGTCCCATCAACCTTGGTCTTATATATTTAACATCGATTTTTAACGAGAGTTGTTACAGTATAACACAAATTGTGACCAACATGTCGACTAATGAACTTAAAACTAACCTCGACATAATATATTTTGGGTGGCTAGAACAAACCAGAATCCAACAATTCAAGACATAATCCTCAACATTTCCCCAATTTCTACGTGAATTAGAATAATACGAGACCAATGAATGAAGCTTTTGATTGAGGATGATACGAATGGCTTTACCGGTTAAGACAACGTAGATAGAGACAAAAGAAACAATGTAATGGTTGTGCATAAAATAACATTGAACACCTTAACGCGTACCTTTTTAGACGAATACATGCGAGAAAGCACATGTGCAAGTACGCTTAGGGCCAATGCTCCAATTTTGGACCAAACACTTCTAAAGAAAAAACTTACAGTTCCTCAAAGGAAATAAGCAATTAATACAAATATCACTAGTCTTTTGCTATTAATTACTAGTTGAATCATTGTGCACTTGACCACATCTTCATTTTTTATATCTGATGCAACTAAAATTACATTGATGGTCGAATACTCAACATAAGATATGAATTGAAGACTAAGAGACTAAGAACAAGAAATCCTCACGATTGAAGAGTAATAGCACTAAGAACAAGAAATCCTCTTGGAAACAAGCATGTTTTTCACTTGATCGCCTTCGACACATCCAACGTCAGTAAGAGATGAAGAATAGTCACATAAGCACACCTACTTAAGAGATCTATGGTTCAAACAAAGTCATTCACCATCATTAAAAAACAATTGAACAGTAAGAGCACTAATAACAAGAAATATTCTCAAAACGAGTAAAAAAAATTTAAAAATACGTGTTAAAATTCAAAGGCAAGAAAAATTTAACATGGACATGGGAGAAGGACTTACAAAGGAGAAATGTGTAAAAGTGTAGAAGAGTATAGCGAAGGCGTAGTTGAGATTGATCAAGGAATATTGAAGATTGGACCTCTAAAAGACTAAAGTAAATTATTAGAATATGGACCAACATCTAGATAAGCCAAAGGTACATAAACACAAATATATTGGACGGCTAGACTGTTTTGATTATTAAATTATTGAACCTTATTGGACGGCTAGACTCTTTTGATTATTAAATTACTAAACCTACTGATAATTTTCGATTTCAATCACAATCAACGTAATATTTAAAACATATAGTTTTTAGTTTCAAAATGAATATTCAAAGTGATTTCATAGTCAATAATATTTAAATCGTATCATCTCAACAAAAATATTCGAAGTGATTTCGCTGTCGCCTACTAAGGGGACTCGAAGCTCACTTTCGATAGCGATAAATGGAAAAGGGCAAAAAAGGCCGTAGAGATTCCATGACAAGAAAAAAAATAGTGAATGTCGACTTCTCCTTTTAAATCTTGACGTATGAAAAATAGTAATGCTTACGCATCTTTTAGGTAAGTATTACTATTTTTTTATATATGAGTTGTTTTTTAATATATGAGTTGTTTTTAGTGTGATTTTTTTCAGCTGGAGTGTTGGAATTTCGCTGGTAAGTATTATTATTATTTTTTATATATGAGTTGTTTTTAGTGTGATATTTTTTGGAGTTGCGAGTGTTGGAATTTGGCTGAAAAAATTGAGATAAAATCTTGATTTGTGTTATTTAAACTAGTTTTTTTATTATATATATGGATTCAACACCTTCAAAAACTCCTAGGGCACTTCTATTGTGCAAAGGTTATCCATCAAACTTGTGATTTCAATAATTTTTTTTGCTGATTTTAGAGAAATTAGACTGGAACAATCCATTAGAATAACTTCCAAAAAGTCACACTAAAGACAACTCGTTTTTATAAGTTAAAATTTGAAAAAACAAATGGTGAATGTGAATATTAATGGTAATTAAAAATGTTGTAATGAATATTAATGGTAATGGTCTTTAAAGTGTAAAGATATATTGAAGGAATAAAAGAATTGAGAATATCATCTTGAAAAATTAAATGAGTGAAAATAAAAATATATATATTTTTAATAAACTAAATATTATATAAAAGATCATTTGAAAAATAATTGAGATATATAAAATGTATCACTGGCGTAAATTGATATAGCATGTATTGCATTGAGATAAAGTGGATTCAATGAATCACAAATATCTCTAGAAGATAATACTAACCTTATTGCTAAGTGAAAAGTAAAGAATCAAGAAAGTTTCATAAATGTGTGGCAACAACAAATTTAGTGAGGACGACAATTTTTGTTTTCGCCCATGTCGAAGATTTTCTTTAGATAATGTATATTTAATAGTGGATCAAATTAATCCTAGATTTATTATGCTCCACTACTCCAACACCCCACTCGATTTTCAGATATCTAAATGTGTTGAGCCTCTTCAAAAACATTAGATGCTCCACACCTAGCAGCTCTAGTATCTCATTGCATTAGTGAATACATAGTCTTTGAAGATTGTGGTGATTCTTAACACCTCCATCTCTTTACACCAGTTGATGTCTAGTTGTTCTAAAACTCAAGTAAGAGAAAAAAAATGGTGGCATTCCCAACAAATGGCATTGAATTAAGACGAATTTCAAATTGGCAACAACATCATTGGAACATCTATTAAATTTGTATATTGAAAGCATTTTTTTATTCAATAAATTTTATTTTTATAATATTAATTAATGCAAAACTGTGTAGCTCAAACACCACTAATAAAGCCTAGTATTGAATACATGTGCATAAGGTCTTCCAAACTCTCCAATGTAGGCACCATGAGGCGAGCCCACTCCTCGAAACCTATGCATGGACACAAAGTGTAGAAAAAACTTTCCATAGGTGTGTCACACCTAGCTAGCTATCTTTCCTCCATCACACAATGTCACGAGCCTTGGATTTCCACCAGGGTATGGGATTGATCTCCGTTGATGTTCGAGATCTCAGTCATTGCCTAAGCCGCACAATGTGTCCTCCTGTGAGATTCCAATAATCTAGTTCACACTACTTCAAGAGTGAGGTTAATGTTATTATTACAAGAAAAACACAAAAATTGTTAGGTTACGAAAAAGATCCTTCTAATTCAGTGGTTCCTTGTTGATGGAAATTTGTCATTGTGGCATTTAGTCATGCCTGGAGTAAGATGATTGATGGAAAATTACGCAGAT
Source organism: Pinus albicaulis (assembly GCA_034641835.2). Taxonomy (NCBI): domain Eukaryota; kingdom Viridiplantae; phylum Streptophyta; class Pinopsida; order Pinales; family Pinaceae; genus Pinus; species Pinus albicaulis. Next base: position 590,937,249 of record CM076575.1, read on the forward strand.
GACCAAACAATTGATACAAATTATTATTTAATTCTTTCAATACTGAGGAAATTTTTGGTTTATCATGTTGCCATGTTGGGCAGCGAAATTTGTGAAGACAAACTATAGAAATTTTCACATAATTTCTTTTACGAGTCATGCCAATACAATTCAAAGGAAAACTTCAAAGAGCTAGCCAAAAAACTAACAATGAAAAGATTTCCCAATAAAGGCTAGAGCCACCCTTGAGCTACCAAATGATGACTACGTATCTCACCAGCTTGCCATGCCCATTACTTCTATTCTCAATGAAAGGACTTCTACAATAGAATTCAAGTCAATTCGAGTAGGAACCCTTGATATGAAGGTCATAAAGTTTGTTTTGAAGGATTTTTAATACAACAATTCCAAGGATGTCTGAGGGGTTCTAGTCCAGTATCCTAGAATCAAAGGGGAGGTTTAGGATTACTTGATTTTGTCCAGACTTCACATGTCAATGGTGTTAAGGTTTTCATGGCCACATATGTTGGCTTTAACGATATCAAAGTTTCCTGGGGATTTCAGAGCAGATATGACTATTGGATCTGATCAAAATTTTGGGGTTCTCGTGACATTTAGAAGGCCTCATGTTGCTTTATGGATACTTCATGAATCCTAAGTGTATAAAAGAATCATGCCCATGAGTATTCTAAGGGTTGATGTGGACTCAAATGATAATCCAACTCTTTGGATCTGGTGTGTGAGACTGCTTCTCGACTTCCTTCTTTGAGCATTCTAGGAAAGCTTTGCATTAACCAGGTTAGATTTGTTGGTAGTGAGGTTGATGACTTGCATTGTTTAGAGTGCCAAGAATTATTAGTGTTCAGGTTGACGTACTGCACTATTCAGAGTGCCATGTCATAAAAAAAGGTTTGATGGAGGGAGATGAAAATTGATGGATCCTATTGGATGGCTTGAATAGTATTTACCCATCCCAACCCTGTAGAAATACACCTTTGTTGTAAAACTAATACATGTTATATTCTAGAAAAACATGTGGGAATAAAACCATTATTTCTATCTTAAATTGTTGTAAAAATCATCATTAACATTTTAAAAGTATTGAGACAACATTGAAATAAAATTAACATTAGTACACTAAAAAATGTTGAGATATTTAATAAAAATACAATATAACTAGAGTTAATTTTAACACAAATTTATATCTTTTAATATCATTCTTTTATAAAAGTGAAAAACACTTTACAATGTCCATGGAAAAGATATCTCAAGTAATATGTATGAATTTAATTGGTGTATCTTGATATTTGGGAGGTATAAAATCCTCCTCACCTACATTCAATTCTTACAAATGATATAATAAATGTTTATTGACAATATATGTGTATTTCTCATATATAATTAATAAAATTATATTTATATATTTTTATGAAATATAATGATTATTTAAAAATAATTATATATTAAAAAATAATTTCTTCCTTTTATATATATAATCATTTCATTTTATATATGACTAATTAAATTCTTGAACTTTTATTTAATTTTTTATTTTTTAAATTAAATATATTTCACTTTATATCTAAAATTTTATTTATAAAATAAATAACTCAATTATTAATATACATGATTTTATTTTTATATAATTATTATAAATATATTAACATAAAATGGATATATGTAATATTATGTAATATTTATTCATTTTGAACATCTTCTCACATAAAAACTTTTAATTAAAATTCGACAGTAAACCCTCATCATATTTTTTTATAAAATCATAATGCATTTAAAATTTTTATTTGTCTTATATTTTTTAATATATAAATCTAATTTTTAATCTCTCCCCAAAGTTTTTTTAAACTCTCTTTATAACTTTTTTTTCTATAAATTAGTAAAAATCTTTCGGTAACAATCACATGCAATGGAACGTGGTCGACGCGTTTCGAACCAACCAACGTGGTTCATCATCAGGACTATGTGAGAGATCATATCCGGGCATTAAGTATAAATAGATGTAGAAATGGCTCAACTAGCCATTAGGATAACAGCTAGTTTGACTTTGAAAAAGTAATTATCCTATTATTTATTTAATTTTTATTTATTTATTTATTTATTTTAATATTATTATATTATTATTTTATTTATTTATAAAATCTTTAATATATTTATACAACTAATTAACCAATTAATTAATATAATGGAAGTTATTTAACTAATAGTGGTGTATATATGTATATCTTTCTTATTAATTTAATTGATTAAATTATATAATAATCAATTATTATTATTAATTAATAAATATAAATAACTTTTATTCATATATTTAACTATTTATAAGAGTCAAGGCCCAAGGAAAAAGGACATTATAACCAACGACCTATCAAAAAATCAAACACTGAGTCACAATAATAATAATAATAATAATATATATAATAAGCATAATATTAATATTAATAATAATAATAATAAAAAGCAAAAAATAAAAATAAAAATAATTAAATAAATAGAAAAAATAAAAATAAAATGAAACGAAAATAAAATATAATCAATAAAAATAAATACAAAAAGCTGAATAAATAGAAATACAAATCAAGAATATAAGACAGGAATCCAACACTTGCTGATATTCCAACCGTCATCTCAATTGAGATTAATGGGCTTTTTTTCAATTTCAATGGCCTCTCTCAACTTACGATGATGGAAATGGTCGATCCTAGCAATGACCTTAGCATCTTCTATGCAAACATGATGGTTATTCTTTTCTGCATGCTCAACTAAGGCATACGAGTGAGATCTTCTATGTTTGATATCAGCAGCATGCTCACAGATCCTTTGATTAATAGATTGACCAGTCTCACCAATGTAAGGAGTCCCATGGGAACAAGGAATGATGTAGACACCTTTTCCATCTCTGGGGTCAATTGGATCTTTAAACAATTTTAGAGAACTGCGAATTGTATTAAGGGGATTGAAATAAGAAGACACCTTATGCTTTTTAAGGATCCTAGAAATCTTATCAGTGGTACCCTGAATGAACAGAAGGCCGACACTGCCAGACCATTCACTAGGCTCTTTTTTATTTTTAACTAAAGGACCTTTTTCCGCTTTAAGGGAAGCTTTAAGGCCTTGCAACATACTATAACCATTATTACTAAAGACATTCAACAGATGGATATTTTCCCCCTCAAGGTGAGACTCATCAGAGATTCTCAACGCCCTAGTGGCTAAGGTGCTTAGGACGCCTAATTTTTTAGCAGGGAAATGGTGGGAGCTAACATGAAGATATTGTTCAGTATGAGTTTTCTTTAGGAAAAAATTGATGGGAGAAAGAACCATCATCATTTTTAGAGATAAGAAAATCAAGGAAAGGAAGGTTACCATCCACCTCATGTTCCATGGTGAATTTTATGGAGCGAGATTGACTATTAAGATGAAGGAAAAATAGATCTAACTTTTCTTTGCCATGAGGCGAGATAAAACAAGTATCATCTACAAACCTTTTCCACAACTTTGGATGGAAAAGAGCTGAGGAAAGAGCCGTAGATTCAAAGTCCTCCATAAACATATTCGCAACTATCGGGGAAAGGGGAGAACCCATGGAAACACCACAAGTTTGCTCATAGAATTCGCCTTCAAAACTGAAGAAAGTGGAGGTTAAGCAAAGTTCTAATAAATGGTCCATATCTGGATTAGTAATGCGATTAATGACATCAATAGCTTCATTGATGGGAATATTGGTGTAAAACGAAACAACATCAAAATTGACAAGTCTATCATCAATATCCAACTTAACGTCCTTCAAATTCTTAACGAAAGAGTAGGAATCCTTAACAAAGGATTCTGTACGACCTACAAGGGGCTTGAGTTTAAGGGCTAAATACTTGGTGAGAAGATAAGTCGAACCCCCAATGGTATTAACAATGGGTCGGAGGGGAGCACCATCCTTATGGATTTTTGGAAGACCATAGATTCTTGGAGTAAGGGGGTTGCTTTCAATTAACTTCTTACTTAAAGAGCTCACCATGCTGCTTGATTTAATAGCATCAACAACTTCCTTTGAGACCTTTTTTAAAGGATTTTTAGCAAGTTTCTTGTAGCTCCCACTATTCTCTAAATGATCTAACATTTTCTTCCTGTAATCCTTCTTATTAAGGATGACAATTGCACCACCTTTGTCAGCTTTAAGAACAACAATATCCTTATTATTATTTAAGGATTTTAAAGCCTAAAATTTGGGCTTACTTAGGTTTCTCTTGGGGGGTTTGGCTTTCCTCAAGATGATCGCATAGTCCTGCCTAATGATGTCCTTAGAGGAATCCGGAAAATCTCTAATGCCAAATTCTATGTCACAAATAATATCATGGACAGGGATTTTCCTAGGGGCTAAGGCAAAATTGAAGCCTTTCTCTAAAAGGTTATAAACAGAGGGGTCAAAAGAGAAACTGGAGAGATTGAAAACTTTATTACTAGAACTACTCTTAATATTCATAATGGTATTATTATTTTCATTATTAAGTTTATTTTTATATTTAAAATTATTACTAACATTGTTCTTAATAGAAATATAATAGTTATTTTTGTTGTTATAATTATGTTCATTAATATTACTATTTTTATTATTCTCACTATTATCATTCTTAATAATGTTATTTAAATCATCGCTATCTATCTTCTTATTAAGAGCTTTATCTCTTATCTTGTCATTAATTACACATTTTTTTTAATATTACTAAGGTTACGATTATTACTATTAGTTTTATTAACTAAAATCACACTCCCTAAGCTACTACTATTCAAATTACAATTCGTTTTAATATCAGAAGATAAGTTAGGGCTGCGAAGATTCTTAGAAGAATTAAAGTTCCAATCATAATCAATTTTTCTATGAACCATAATTTATTTTTAAAGGCTAGCCTTGCTCTCATTCGTTATGAGATCTCCAGGGTTAGAAGAAGTCTTGATATTTTATCGAGAAGGTTGTTATCTTGGCATTTAAAATTGTCCGATTAAATTCCGTCAGGCTTATGGACTTTAATCGATGCCAGCTCGGCTCTCAAATCTATTCGATGGGAAGCTCTTTGGAAGGAGAAGCATATAAAAAAATTCCAAAAGCTATTGATGAGGTCTTCTCATTCGAATGAGCCTTTGGTTATGTTAGCGAGAATAATTAATGCCAACCAAGTCTCAGCGCTCAGATCATGGATTGTTGATTTATCTTCACCTTTGAATTCTCCTTAGAATTCTAAAATAAGTGTTCCTCTGTCTCCTTCCCGATCCGAACCTTATTTTACTATTAGGCTCACTGTTGATCTACTTTCTTCAACCAGAAGGATTGAATGTGACCCCCGAAGCCCAGTGCATCATTCCGCAGCGGTCGTCGATGTCAATGTCTCCAGAGATAAAGCATGGGAAGGGCAGCGTACATCTCTATCATCGGAATCCTTAAATAGTTGCAATGATATGGATGAGCGTGTTGAGAGGATGGGATTTCCCCATTCAGGACTGCATCAATCTTCTGGCGCTGTCAGATTAGACAAGATCCAAGTTATCAATGATGATTAAACACCTGTTGCCGTCGGGTCTTATTCTCTGCAAAAGAGTCGATTGAGTTCCGATGACTGGGGTGGACAATTGGTTTCTGGTGTGTCCATTGAATCCGATGCCCTCCAACCCAAGCTTCCTATTGCAAGTATCATTCTTCCTATGAATTTCGATTCTAATTGGAACTTTAATTCTTCTAAGAATCTTCGCAGCCCTAAATTATCTTCTGATATTAAAATGAATTGTAATTTGAATAGTAATATCTTAGGTAGCGTGATTTTAGTTAATAAAACTAATAGTAATAATCGTAACATTAGTAATATTAATAAAAAATGTGTAATTAATGACAAGATAAGAGATAAATCTCTTAATAAGAAGATAAATAGCAATGATTTCAATAACATTAATAAGAACGATAATAGTGAGAATAATAAAAATAGTAATATTAATGAACATAATTATAACAATTTTAACTTAATGATAGACTTGTCAGTTTTGATGCTGTTTCACTTTACACCAATATCCCCATTAATGAGGTTGTTGATGTCATTAATCACATTACTGATCTAGATACGGCTCATTTAGTAGAACTTTGCTTAACCTCCACTTTCTTCAGTTTTGAAGGTGAATTCTATGAGCAAACTTGTAGTGTTTCCATGGGTTCTCCCCTTTCCTCGATAGTTGCGAATCTGTTTATCGAGGACTTTGAATCTAGGGCTCTTTCCTTAGCTCTTTTCCAGGAAAAGTTGTGGAAAAGGTTTGTAGATGATATTTGTGTTGTCTGACCTCATGGAAAAGAAAAGTTAGATCTATTTTTCCTTCATCTTAATAGTCAATCTTGCTCCATAAAATTCAACATGGAACATGAGGTGGATGGTAACCTTCCTTTCATTGATGTTCTTATCTCTAGAAATGATGAAGGTTCTTTCTCCCAGCAAGTTTTCTGAAAGAAAACTCATACTGAACAATATCTTCATGCTATCTCCCACCATTTCCCTGCTAAAAAATTAGGCATCCTAAGCACCTTAGCCACTAGGGCCTTGAGAATCTCTGATGAGTCTCACCTTGAGGGGAAAAGACCCATCTATTGAATGTCTTTTGTAATAATGGTTATAGTATGTCGCAAGGCCTTAAAGCCTTCCTTAAAGCAGAAAAAGGTCCTTTAGTTAAAAATAAAAAAGACCCTAGTGAATGGTCTGGCAGTGTCAGCCTTCCGTTCATTCAAGGTACCATTGATAAGATTGCTAGGATCCTTAAAAAGAATAAGGTGTCTTCCTATTTCAAGCCCCTTAATACGATTCGCAGTTCTCTAAAATCGATTAAAGATCTGATTGACCCCAGAGATGGAAAAGGTGTCTACATCATTTCTTGTTCCTGTGGGACTCCTTACATTGGTGAGACTGGTCAGTCTATTAATCAAAGGATATGTGAGCATGTTGCTAATATCAAACACAGAAGATCTCGCTCGTCTACCTTAGTTGAGCATGCAGAAAAGACTAACCATCATGTTTGCATAGAAGATGCTAAGGTCTTTGCTAGGATCGACCATTTCCATCATCATAAGTTGAGAGAGGCCATTGAAATTGATAAAAGGCCCGTTAATCTCAATAGAGATGACGGTCGGAATATCAGCAAGTGCTGGATTCCTGCCTTATATTCTTTATTTGTATTTCTATTTATTCAACTTTTTGTATTTATTTTTATTGATTATATTTTTATTTTCGTTTCGTTTTATTTTCATTTTTTCTATTTATTTTATTATTTAATTATTTTTATTTTTTACTTTTTATTAATATTAATATTACTATTATGCTTATTATTTATTTATTTATTTTTATTTTATTTTATTTTATTTTATTTTATATATATATATATATATATATATATATATATATATATATATATATATATATATATATATATTCTTTTTCTTTTTAAAATTTATTATTATTATTATTATTTAATTTATTTATTTTTTTATTTATTTATTTTTCTTTTTTGACTCAGTATTTGATTTTTTGATAGGTCGTTGGTTATAATTTCCTTTTTTCCTTGGACCTTGACTCTTATAAATAGTTAAATATATGAATAAAAGTTATTTATATTTATTAATTAATAATAATAATTGATTATTATAGAATTTAATCAATTAAATTAATAAGAAAGATATACATATATACACCACTATTGGTTAAATAACTTATATTATATTAATTAATTGGTTAATTAGTTGTATAAATATATTAAAGACTTTATAAATAAATAAAATAATAATAATAATAAACAAATAAAAATTAAATAAATAAATAAACAATGGGATAATTACTTTTTCAAAGTCAAACTAGCTGTTATCCTAATGACTAGTTGAGTCATTTCTACATCTATTTATAATTAATGCCCGGATCTGATCTCTCACATAGTCTTGATGATGAACCACATTGGTTGGTTTGAAACCCGTCGACCACGTTCCATTGTATGTGATTATTACCAAAAGAATTTTACTAATTTATATGATGGATCAGAAAACCTTAGATTCCAAAAAACATTTTTCTAATAAAACTATCTATATAATAACTTTGTGTTTAATATTAATAAAAAAGTTCCATATAACTTTTTCGGAGTGAAATTATCTTCACTATTTGTATTACTGTGTTGAATATAATAATGATCTTTTTTTTCGTCTATTCCATAGAACTTTCTTTTCATTATCCCTTATTCCTTTAAATTATTTTAAGTTATTGTATATATAATGATGTCAAAATATTTATAGTAAACTTATATTATATTATTTTTTTAATATGTAGAAGAATACAATTGTAATATTGAAATATATGGATATAAATAATATAAAATAGTTTTTATTAAACATTTGAAATGTTATTAGAATTTCTTTAGAAAAATATATTATAAGATTTTTTTTTTAAATTCTAACATTTAAAAATAATAACGATTTTTAAATCATACAATTTTTCTGAATGCTTTTCCATACTTCAAAATAATTACATATATTTTTTCAATTCTCTTTCAGTATTAAAAAATTATAACAATTTTGAAACAATTAGAATTCCATATTATAATACCATATATATATATATATTTTCAATTTTCTTTCCACACATGAAATGATTAATAATAACATATTATTTAAATACTTTTTCAACAATTTGAAAAAAATGAAAATAATAATTTTCCTCAAAATTTATTTGGATCTTACATTATGATGGCATTGGGTGAAAATGTGAAGTTGGATTACATCTTTTGCTCTTTTTCGAGAAAAAACTTTCATTTTTTTCAGTTCTTCAACTTTCTCCAAGCTAAAACAATTTTTCCGTTTAGAATTTCATTTTGCCATAAAAATAAAAGTTTTCAGAAACTTCGTTAGTTTTCTATTACTTATTTTTTGAAATTTTTTTATACACATTTGTTATATCAACTTAGCGTTTCTTGGAGTGTGTGTTTTTTAACAATCAACGGATTCATAAGAAGTCATGTTAATACGAAATGTTGTATTCTTTGAAAATTTGTGTATTTGAGAAACAAAATGTGTTACAACAATCTAGAGAGAGTGTACTTCGGTTTTGTCATATTTACAAAGCCAATGGATGCATATCATAATTACTAGAATTTTTTGAACTGGTCCAATATGAAAAATTGCATATTTTGAATATGTTTTGCAATGCAAGAAATTTCTTAACATATAAGTTATAAAATAAAAATCTAAAAGCTACCCATTAGAGACAACGGACCAATGTAATGTACGATAATTTTTTCATTTTTTTTACAATGTATTTTGGAGGATAGAGAATTTTTATTGCACTGAATCATAATGACCTTCAGAAATTGTTTGCATCCATTTTATTACAAAATTAATTAAAATTAGTAAATATTCATGAAATTCCATGAAATTTATATTTCCTGAAAGTAGATTCAATTCTAAAAATGCTTATTTTCGTTTCGACAGTTAATTCATAATGTTTCATGTAGTTTAGTTAGCCCAAAGTTGCAGAAACATATTTAGGGCTTAGCTCTACGTAACTAGTGACGCATTAGTTCGGCCGAACTCTTAAACAAAGTTTGCTCGAACTGTTTTTTGCACGGACGACATCTTAAATCAAATGACAAAGTAGTTCGGCCGAACTGTTACTTAACTTTCCATCAGCTGGAAAGTATCGCGTAGCCCCTCCAAAAAAACATTTCGCGGAAATATAATTTCCACAAAACCATTCATTATTTTCACATATTTTCACACTTTTGGTCTGATTTTACTAAAGTCTTGATCTGATTTTGCAAAGAATTGTTTTGGGTTTAAGGACTTTTCTTGGATGTACATTTAAAGGACTTCAAAGGACTTTTCTTTGAGACACATTATTTTCGTACATTTGATTTGATTTTGCAAGGAATTTTTTTGGGTTTAAAGAATTTTCTTGAAGGTACATTCAAAAGACATTTCTTGGAGGTATGTGATACAATTTTTTGGGCTTCTTTGTTGTAAGTATGGATTTGGGCTTAATTTCGAAAGCATATATTTTGGTTTTGGGTTGAAGTAAATCTTTTATAATGATTTTTTAAAATGAGTTTTTGGGTAAATTTTTAAATGAAATTTTTTTGTATGAATTGGAAGGAAATATTTTGAACTTCGTTTCATTTTTATAGGACATTTTTTTCTTGAATTTTTTAAAGTAAGTGTTTTGGATTGGAGTATGTATTTTTTGCAAAAAATTTAAAATGAGTTTTTTTTAAATTAAATTTTTTGTGACGTTTTTTTTAATTAAGTTTTTGTCTAAATTTTTGAAGGAATTTTTTTGAAATTCATACTCTATTATCATGGGACAATCTTGCAAAAAAAATATAGAAGCACTCTCAAATATTGAAAGGGGAAATCAACCTCAACTAGAAGTTGAAACAAGTATGTAAATGTAAATATTATGATTTTGATATATTTAAAATTTTCCAAATGTGAAGCTTAATTTTTATTTGATGAACTAATTTGAAAAATATTTTGCAATGTAAATAGAGAGAGATATTCCTTAAAACATTGATGATGAGATACAAAATTTTGAAAGAGAAAGTGAAAGAAATATTGAACCAATGATTGAATATGGTGAAAATAATGAAAGAAATTGAATCACAAGGTATATGTATATATATATATATATATATATATATGTGTGTGTGTATGTGTGTGTGTGTGTGTTGAACACATGCACGTATTATTGAAATTATACATATATTTATTAATTTAGTTATTTATTGAATATGCAAATTTATTATGTACTATTCATTTGAATATGTACAGATGAAATCAATGTCGATGACGAAATGTTAGAAAATGTTGACACTCACACATATGGAGATAAGAAAGTAGACCATTATATATTATATCGTGTTAACCGCATTTTTGAGAAGTGTTTCATAAAGGAAAATGTGACAATTCAAGCCCATATGTTGAAAGGTCTCCTATCATTAAAGAAATTTAGAGAAGCTACGACTTTATTGGGTATTCGAAAATCAACCAAAGATAAAAAAATGAAGGAAAATGTGATAGAAAATATATATAGTGCTATAAATTCAATGAAAGGATCTAGACAGAAAAATGTTTCAGTTGTACATAGAGCAATACATATGGCAGTGGTTTCATCAAGTATTAAAGAGAATCACTTGGTAAAATCTATGGCATGAGCATTAGGAACCTCAAAAAAAACTTTGCACAAACATCAGAAATTTCGGTTGCAAATAGATGTAAATGATGAACTTGCTTGTTGGAGAGCTATTTGTAGGAAACCATATAAAGATAGACTTGGAGAAAATGTTAAAAAAATAATATATGAATATTGGAAGAACAATTCGCGTGTTTCACCAACTGTAAGGTATGAGATGCAAAGAAGAATAGCATGAAATTAGTACAAAGAACATGAAACAAATTTCTTGGAAATCACTCAGATAGAGTTGTTCAACAAGTTCAAAGAAGAGAATCGTGAAATTCATGTTTCAATCAGTGCTTTTGTTCAACAAAAGCCATGGTATGTAAAACCTATCACCGCACATGACACTTGTTGTTGTCGTTATCATGTGGAATTTGAGTTATATTATGACACATTCCTTGATTTTTGTAGAACATTTTGGAAGGATTCACCTGCTCCTTCCACTATCCGTGATTTCATATCTCAAATTCTATGTGAAAGAGAAAGCGATGAACTATTTTACGAAACGAAATGTGTTGGTGGTAAAAAATGCGATGATTGTGGAAATTTGACTAAATTTCAAAACAAATATCGTACAAATATAAATGATCAATTGTTGTATAAAATGAAAGTTAAATGGAAGAGATATGAATATATCCATACATTGATTCAAGGTGCAAATAGTGTTAAAATAATTGAATTACGAGAAGAATAAATTTTTGTGATAGACTTTTTGAGAAAGTTAGAGGCAAAAATTTACAAATACACCAAGCATTCCCATAGAGCTTGATGGCAGGACTTGCAATTCAAAAAATATTGTGAATTTTTTCCACTAGGGACCATTTTGTTAGTAATTGATTTTGCAGAAAACTACACATTTGTTCCACAAAAAGAAATTTAGAGTGAATACTATCATTCTGACCAAGTCTCCATGCTTGTCCATATTATATATAGACATGTTGAACAAAACATCGATGATATAGAAAGCACCAGTGAAAATCGACATATTATTAAAGAATATCACTTTTATATAAGTGATGATCGTACACATGATACATAATTTATACAACATTGTTTTGGAAAAATTTATGATTCATTGAAAAATCGTGGAATAACATTCAATGAACATTGGATATGGTCTAACGGATGCGTGAGACAATTCAAATCTGCACAATCATTCTTTTGGTTGTGTTGACTTCATAAGAAAACCTGCATTAAACATTGTTAGAATTTATTTGAGACTGGCCATGGAAAAAGAGAACATGGAAATGTAGGGGCATGCATAAAATGAGCACTTCGAAGATATCAAATGAACCCCTCTACAAGACAACTTCTGGACATGAAAGAAGTTGTTCAATGGTGCATCGTTGCTCTAAGCCATGAGACTAACCGATCAAGGGAAGTGTGAAGGTACATTCAATTTAATTTTTCTGAATATCTAATTAAATAAACATTACACATTTATCACAATGATTATCTTTGATTGTATTTTGATATCATATTTACATTCTTCTTTAAATTTTCCATATAAAGGTTTTTTTTGGCATATTGGGCTCAAAGACGTAAATAGATCAATTGGAAATGACATTGAAAAAATAAAAGGGACTCGAAAATTGCATTCAATTAAAACAAAGTCGTCTAGAAATGTGTTTGCATTAGATAAAAGAAAATATTTTTGTTTTTTTCCTGTTTGCATAGACAACACAAAATCCAATGATGTTTGTGCAAAAAAAAATGTATGTAAAAGATTGGAAACATACAGAGCTAAATACAAAGGGAAAAATGTTCGTTGCAATGTTGGAGGAAATGCATTTAGAGGAGACTACAATATCATTCGATGGTGATCGAGTTTCTGATCTTGTTACAGAAGGTAACATTTGAATGTCTTTCTAATTATAAAGATCTAGAAATAAATTTGAATATGTGGGTGAAAATGTGAAGATGGGCAACACTTTTGTGACAATTCGGGGCGGAAAATTATTTTCCTCCATAGTTCGGCCAAACTCTTGTCATAGTTTGGCCGACCTATTGAATTTAGTTTAGCCAAACTTTATTTGTTGTTTACAGTGACGGCATATTGATGGCAATGGAAAACAAATTTTTTTCTTGAGTTTGGAAAATCGGCAATAAAAGTTCGACCAAACTATTATTTTATTAATATATTGCCCGCAACCTTTTCCAGGTTTTTGTTCACATTTGCGTGCTCATTTCTCCCGCACGCTCATATCTATCTAGCATTCTCCCACGCGTTCACTTCTGTCCAGCGTTCTCACGCGCTCACTTCTGTCCAACATTCGCATGTGGTCACTTCTGTCCAAGATTCTCGCGCACATTAAGCTCACTTCTGTAAGTTTTTTTGTTGTTGTTGCTTTTAATTTGCTTTTAATTGTTGTTGATTTTTTAATTTGGTTTTAATTTTTGTTGATTTTTTAATCTTTGCTGATTTTTTTATTGCAAAGGTTCTAACATCTCAAAGGTATTACCTAACCTATGACATAAAACAGTTTAAAGTAAAACCTTGGTAGCTAGACAACGATACTCAAAAGGAAGAATTATTTTGATAAAATACCACTAAAAGACAGTTACAAAGAAAACTCTTTAAATAACCAACTTTGAGTAAAATAATTAGAAGAATATATACTAATACTTTCAAGGTTGCAATATTTTCATCATAGTCAAGGGCATGATCTTCCCAATAGTCTCTTGATTTTTGCAAATATTTCATTTCTTTATGAATATTTTGTAATATCTCTTATCATCATCATGAAGGCCATGCTATTCTCAATATTCTCTTAATTTTTTTTTATCTGGACTCCTCTCGCAATAATGTTATGACTATTTGGTTCACCAAACCCCAACTCAGCATCATAAGATATCCCACCTAGTCCTACGAAGCGATATAGTGCCCTTATCCTGATTCCTCCTGCAATAGTGTTATTGAATTCAACCAAAATGACCAAAGTGATGAGTGGACACCTGTTCACTCTTGGTTAGAGAGGCCCTCTTCAAGACATTTAGGAAAGGTTCTCACATGAGCTAGAGACATTGATAAAGACTTCTACCATGCATGAATTGGTAAAATTTTCCCACCTCAACGGGATCTCATTCCTTCACTTTGAAGGATACTCACTTGTGCAAAGAATGGAAACCATGCAAAATATGAATTATTTAAGGAAAAAACATGGGAAAATTCAATGAGATGGACAACCTATGTAATGCAACATCCATTGAGACAATATAAGGTAGGGAGTACGTGAAAATGAGTGTCGATGTAAATTTTGAAAATTTTAAAATAGAGGCCAAGAAACTTGACAGAAGGGTAGTACCCATGGAATTAAAGTTTGAAAATCCCCTTATTCAAACTAGAGTTAGAATTGTAAAATAGAGCCACCCGTCAATTTTAACGATTTTCACATCTCCCACCCGTTTTGACAATTTTCACACTTCTAAGATGTCTTCACAGTTTCAATCCATTTTGATGGTTTTTGAGAATTTTAAATTGTAGTTGACAGGCAACGACTTGTCAAATTCAATCCCAAATGCCAAACTAATTTAAATTCAAAAGTACAAGTCTAAGTGGATGAGATAGTAGGATAGTGGACTCCATAAACTAACAATATCACTGTTTGTATTATTTGTTGGACATAGTCAAGTGGAATTTCATAACAGACTAAACTGTTAAATTTAATAGTATTCACAGGTAACAAATAACAGGCCTGTTATCGGGAATTTAATTCACCCGATAGCCAATGGTCCATACATACAACAGAATATATAGAAATTGTAATCCCATCCACCATACATGCATTGGCATACATAAGCCAACATGCCTCCAGCTAGGAAAGGACTCCAGTCTCCACTAGCAAATACCGACACGGCATGCCTTGACATTGCCTTTCACGGAGAGAGAGCTTTCAGTGACTGTACCTCTAATTTATTTTGGATTGGTGAACATATCGTACATCACATCCATGCATATCACTCACTTCCTTCCATTTAATTTTAAATTTCTTGTCCCAACCTATTTTGAAATTGGCTCACAATACAGAACCCTTGCATGCCCTTGTGTTTCCATAAGTAGCACAAGGTCACATAATTCCCATGATGCAGTTCTCCAAGAATATTTCAGAACGCCAAGAATATTTCTTCCGAAGATGTGACAATCACCTTCACTAACACACACCATAGGCACCAACAGATCACTAACGCTAAAACTTACAGTTTTGAACAAGACGATCCTCTTGAGAATCAAGCCCGTAATCTTGGTCCTGATATTTTCTCTACTCAAATATTTGATGGATTACCTTTGGATTTTGATCGGCCGGCTAGATTGATTTATTTTATGCCCTTTATGGGTAACGTGGAAGAAGAATTGGAATGACTCCTCGAAAATATCAACAATGTCGGGCCTGTAATATCTTGTGTCAATCGATACTACACTTCCCTAGTCATTTGAAGTCATAAAGAAATTTTGTATTCTCCCTTTATGAAGGAACTGGTAAGGTTTCTACGTGCTTTAAATAGTTTATTTCATTTGAAATCATGTTGCAGGTATTGGTGAGACCAAATAATGAAGAATAATAATAAGAATTAAACTTACAAACATATATCTGCAAAAGTATTTCAAACAAAATAAACTAATTAAAGCACACAAAAGCCTTATTGTTTCCATCATAAGGAGAGAAACGAATATCCTCCAATAGAAATGCATGATAATGAATTGAATAAAGAAAGGTGGATTGTGTCCAAAACAAAATCCAAGGAATACCTAATTTCTTTGTGACTTGAAATGACTAAGGAATTTTAGTATCAAATGAAACAAGATATTGCAAGCTCGGTCTTGTTGATATTTTAAAAGAACCATTCCAACTTTTATACCATGTTTTCCATAGAGCGCATAAACTCGATCAATATGGTCGATCGATTTAAATCCAAAGGTGATCGATCAAATGTTTAAGCAGAGGGAATACTAGGACCAAGATTATGGGCTTCATTCTCAAGAGGATCGTCTTTCTTAACACCATGAGTATTAACTTCAGTGATTTGTTGGTGCCCATGGTGTGGGTTAACAAAGGTGAGTGTAACACCTTTGGAAGAAAGCTTCTTGTTGAACTGCATCATGGGAGCTTTGTGATCTTGTGTTGGGTATGGAAGCAAAAGGGAATGCAATGGTTCTTGATTGCTAGCGAATTTCAAAACAAGGTGGTACAAAAAATTTAAAATTCAAATGGCAGGAATCAAGTAATATGCATGGATGTGAGCTAGGATCATTTCACCTACCCCTAATAAATAAAAGGTAAAATCACCGAAACCTCCTTCCCTACGGCAAGCAATATCAAGGCACGTCGTGTCGGCATTTCTTGGTGGAGACTGGAGTTCTTTCTCGGCCAAAGGGTTGTCGACTTATGTATGCCATGGATGTATGGTGGATGGAATTACAATTTCTATTTGGTATGTTGTATGTATGGGCCATTGGCTATCGCGTGCATTAAAGGGCTGATAGTAGGCCCATTAATTTTTGTCAGCTTCACACCTCATGGACCCCTCATGGACCTTTCACAGTTTTAAGGAAATAATTTGATGGTTTCATATCACCATAATGGATAATTTTCCGATCAAATTATATCCCAGAGTTATGTGGTGGTCAACCTAAACAATCGATAAAAAGGACAATCAATGAAAAAGGTTGCCCGCAAAAGTGCAATTTTTTTTCCCTTTAACCTACACGTAACACCCCAATCAAATATTTAGTCATATTGATAGTAGTAGCAACATAAAATTTTCACCGGATCCACCCAGGATCAAACCTCCATGGAGAGATACGCTTGTTGTGTCTTGGCTAGAAAAGTAGGCGACCCCATAGCAGGCATCTCGGCTCGTGTTGAGGCATAAGTTAATTGCTATTGTGTGTGGCTTGCAGGATGTTGCACCTAGCCTAGTTTTATAGTGGAAGCCAGTTGGATTTGAACCCGGGCCTTGCTCAGGAAACTCTCATCAATTACCAATTACCCTAGATTTAAAAAAAAAAACACTAGCAACATAAACTAAGTATAAGGTACTAGCTACTAGTAATTTAACTTCTCAAATAACACATTTAATAATTTAACCTCTTAACTTTAGATGCAACTTTAGATATACCTTGACGTTATTCTAGATGTAACTTTAGATATATCTTGGCGTGACTAGTGAGATTGGTTGTATTTGATAAAACTAACAAAATAAATAATACCTTTAATAATTAATAATTTAATTTATTAAATCTAGAAAACAAGTGATACATAGTAACTAGTACGTGCTACTTAGTTTAAATATAGTAACCTTGCAATTTGATAGGTGGATGGATTTTTGAACATTGATTAGATAAATATAAAATGATTTTCTTTTATATTTTATAAAATATATTATATGGTTAATATACATTTAAAAAATAATTATTTGATATTTAAATTAAATTTAAAAGGATTAAAATTATTAAATTTAAAAATAATAATTTAAATTATTAAATTTGAATTTATTTTTTTTATAAATGTTAAAAAGTTAAGATACAAAGTTTTTAATCATTATATATAATACATGTTCATTGTTTTGTTTAATGAATTACAGAGTACAGTTGCACAGTTTCAGTATATTTTAGAGGTTAATGTATTTGTTTTTCTACAAAGGAGGAATATGAGTTACAGTTTTAGATACGAAGCCTACAAGGGTGTGAAAAGTTTCAGTCCTACACTTCATCTATGACTCATCCTTTTCCCAGAACAATAGTAGAGATATTCACAACAATTTTAAAATTCTTTGACTAATGTTTAAATGAGAAATAAAGCTCTGAGTAGCTAGAATGATAGGCTTTTAGTTATGTTTTGTCAATTAAACTCTCAGATATTGTAAATATTTTACAATTATGCTACCAAAATTTGTGGATCTTAACTTTCCAGTTTTAGTTTTTGGTTTTCAACAAATCATTTTTAGTGTGGACTCTAGTGTGGTACAGTGTACATGTTGCAAGGTTACTGGTTGGGAGTCACCCAATGGATCATGCATGTGGTCACTGTGTTATTTACTAACTCCTCGGGATACAATATCCACATTAGAGGTAATTTCTAGCACCAAGTTTATAATTTGAAAATAGGGTCAAAATGTTTTGAAAAATAGTTAAGAGTTTTATTACAAGAAAAGTGGGCTTAACTATAGGACTAGGTAACATTTTGGTGTGAAAAGGTGGCATAAGAGTTAAAAAAACATGTTAAGAAAGTTTTTTATGTAATGCCAATTTTTTTTTACCCAATTCTTGCACCAATCAAATACCAAAAACAAGTGGCGTTATGAATCTTTCAAACTTTTCCCTTCCAAGCGCTTTGGTGAATATGTCTACAATCTTCTCATTTGTGGAACAATTCCATAGGTGGATTGTTTTGGCCTCAAAACGATGTCGAATAATTTGGTATTTTGTATTTATGTGCTTCGTTCATTCATAAAACTTTGAGTTCTTGGCCAACTTTATTGTAGAAGTGTTGTCAATCAAAAGAGGAGTTGAAGTGTTGTCATTCAAGAAAGTAAATTTTACATCAATTTGATGGAATTTATAACCGTTCTGAGCTGCCAAGGCAAAGAGTCTCCAGATGGAAGCACATTGTTTTTGTGGGTGAAAAAATCTCCTCATAATCAACCCCTTATTTCTATGCAAAACCTTTTTCCACAAGCTTGGATTTATGCTTATTAAGTGAGAAATTTTATTTATACTTGTTCTTGACGACCCACTTGCAGCCTATTGGTTTAATTCCCATTGGAGGATCAACCAACTTCCACATGCCATTTTTTATAAAAGCATCATATTATTTTTGCATCACTTCTTTCCATTGATCATGAGAAGCGACTTCTTTGAAGGAAGTTTGTTCAAAATATGTAGAAAAATTTAGTTCAAAATCATAAGAAACATCCATATCAACATGTGAATCAAGATCATCTACATGACCTCGATTATCTTTGGGTGAGATTCTTGTTCTTGTCTTTCCAACCTCATCAGGACAAGCACTTTCCAGTGTCTTTGTTGGCCATTTTGGAGGACTTTTTTGAGATGGACCAAATTCCTCAGTTGATTGATATGGGGCTGAATCAAGATTTAGCCTCCCAATTTTCTCAATCACATCACTCAAAGTGTCATCTTAATTAATGGTTGGAGCTTCATGTGGGGGAGAGAGTTCTTAAGAAGGAGATTCCAAATATTGATATTAAGAGAATGATAAGAAATCTACATTGTATGTGTGTCAAAACAACATTTTGAAACATTTATTTTGAAAAATTTGAGTAATTGACAAGTTGTACCTCATCGTCCATCTTATCTAGAAAATAAACCCTCCCATATACCTTTGGCTAAACCCTTTTCAGGCTCCCCTTTTTCCTCAATATCACATACATGGATTTGAAACCTATTACATGGAACTTAAAATACTTGAACTTCCAAACTAACTCATCAAATTAAAACAATATAACTTGAGTGGGCTTAATGGTTAAGAACTCAGGTTCTCTCCTGAAACATTTATTAGGATGTTGCATGCAAATTTATAACATGAAAGAGACACATAACTTTTTTTCTCTCCTAATTTGAGATAGAAAAGTGTCCAAAAAGTAACAAGTCATCCCTCCAAAAGTTGTCCATAAATTGTCTTTCAACAATCCACAATGAACTTGATCAAATTCTTGATTTAGATTTGTATTAGGGCCAAATTTAGGACTTCTTTACTATCCCAAAAAGCTCGATCTTCACCACATAATAGACTCTGATTTGAACTCTTAATGGGCTGAGATATTATCACAAAAAAGGATTGAACTTCACCCTTAGAATGGGCTCGGACTTCATGATAGAACAAGCTTGTACTTTATCTTGTATAATCTCAGACTTCACAAATTCCATAGAGATGGTGTTCCATTAGAATCTTGTTCAAGTCTTGACCTAGTCAATGTAGGGTTTCGAAGCAAACTATAAAATGAGAAGAGCTATAATTTGTTCTGGGAGGAGAGCCAATAGATTACCTCTAACTCGCACACAAGTTATTATTCTCATTCAAACACCTCAACCTTTATGATGACACCATCTATAGGGATACCCATGCTCTAGTCTATATCCTCTAGTGTAGGTGTCATCTTTCCCTGCGGGAACACAAATGTCATTAATACATGACGAGAGTATTTAAGACATTTGTTTAAGACAAAATAATCATTTTGTTTTAAAATTATCATTTCTTCTTAAATATTTATTCCTATTCAATTATTTTATTTTGATATTTTTAATTATTTTAAACTAAAATGGTGTTGTGTGCATAACTAAACATCTATGCACTGTGTGGCTTGGTTTTTTGTGTGAATTTTGCATCTAGAGGAGGAGATATCTTGAAATTGAGCCCTTAATCTCCTCTCAATGTATATAGGCTAAGTAGTGTGATGGAGAGATTGGGGATCCACCCTCTATGTATCCAATTTGAGCATCATGATGGAAATATTGGGGATTCGACCTCCATATTTCAACATTGATGTTCTCATGTTCGATATCTACGATAAAATCATCAAAAATGAGTGTAATTTATCTAAGATCACCAAGAAGACAACAAAGCATGAATAGAAGATCATTTCGATGATTTTAAGTGTAAATGGGATGAATTGAAGCCTAATTCCTATAATGTGGTTAAGGTTGGGGGATATCGCACATGTGTTGCCACTATGGAGAAGACGAAATATGGATACCATATATGGAAATGGCACAACCATATGATGCTTTACAATTGAGGAAAATAATTTTCACCTTGTGTAAATATATGAAAATGATTTCGAGTGCCTTGGGGAAGATGAAAATGTGAGGCTAACAAGGATTCCAAACATTCAGTTTTGTGGCAGTAGATGGAGAAATCTGACGAGATCAATGCTAGGATTTTGTGCAGAAACATTCATATAGCCTCCATGTGTTGAATTGAAATTTTTATTCTATCCACGAATGTCTAGTAAGGGTTTATGTATATCATGGGTCTATCTACTAGGTTTATTTCAAGTCTGTCTACTAGGGTTTTCAATTGGAAGATGGTTTATATGGAAATGCTCCATGGAAATTGTTAAATAAAAGAACCCATACTACTTAAACCCTTGCGGTTTCAGTATTTTCCTATGCTTGAAAGCTTCATTATCTTCATTGATCCTAAGGAGTAGGATATGGAGAGCGATAATGTATTAGAGGCGATGTACAAAGAAGTTGACTGATCCTAGATAGGCTTTCTTCATATGCAGATATGATGGACACCGAGGATAAGGGCAAGGTGGATGATTTGGAGGATATACCACTATATAATGAATGCACTAGTTCTATAGTGTAAACCTCATAATTTCAATCTCAGTGTGCCACATGTTCTCCTAATGTAGGTATGTATGCTTGTGTATCAATGTTTAGATTTTTGGGTTTTAAAATTAATGACATGTCTAATAAATCGGTTCCATGGCTAGTTCAGTTCAAGTAGAGTGTTGTTCAACAAAAAATTGTTGTGGAGCAAATTCTATGGTTAAAAATATTGACAATCATGATTTATAATCCAGTTTCAACAAAAAATTATTGCCCTCTCTGCAGCCCTAGCAAATAGATCTGCGCTTTTTATCCCTAAACTCCCAGTTTTAATGTCCCACCTTAGCTGGAATGCTTGTTTTTTTCAGACCTAGTGAGACTTAGGATTGGTTAATTCTAATTTAAAGTATCATCTATTTTTCTATCCTGAAAATTGCCTCCTTTTAAATAAAAATATTAGCAGTGCCACACTGTTTAAAAGGCTTGCACCCTTTCCTGCACCTGCTACTACACTAACATCCAATTGCACTCCTACAAATATCCCATATCAATAACTTGACCCATATGAACCTATCTCTCTATTCAAGCTTAAGTCACTAAGAACAAAATGGGTTCAGTTTTCGAAACAACAATTTTAACAAAGAATACCTTTAATGATTTGAGAAGCATACACACATAAATACATGTGCGAGTTGTTGAAAATGTAAGAGACACACTATTGGAAACAAACTCAACAATATATTAATGAATGTCTCACAATAATGATGTACAATAATGTACATATAAATATAACAAGAAATCATTGAATTAGATTCCGGGGTTTCTTGGACTCTAATAACCAATTACTCTATCAGGAAACTAACCCGAGGATTAGTTGTCTAAAACTCCCCCCTTAATCCAAAAGGATATACCAAAGTCTAAGAATAAGAGCTCAAAATGCAGAAATGAAACTCAGTCAAGCATTGAATGTCTCTCAGAAATGGTTTTTAAGGATGACCACAAACTGAAAATGGGGGAACTTAATGTCTCAACCAACACCAATTCTGGAACCTACATTGTAGTTCTCAGAACAACAAAAAAATTTGTTTTAATATGACCAAAAACTTTGGAACTATCACAATAGTCCCTCCAACAATTATGAATTTTGACGTGCTCACTCACAAACAACTCAATGAACTGAAGTCTCACAACCCTGGCACTAACTGGTACATATTGTGGCTCAGGATGTGGATCACTGACTGAGTCTCACTTGAAATCTTGAAATATTTGTAAGTTCTCACTCATAAATAACTCAATCAAATCAAGTCTCACAATGTAGGCTCTCACTGCTACATGTTGTGGCTTGAAATGTATATCTATGACTCAGGCTCGCTTGACATCTCCAACTCGAACTTGTAGTAGACCTGTAAGATACACACTATTTGAAACAAACTCAAAAATATATTAATGAATGTCTCACAATAATGATGGATAATAATGTACATATAAATACATCAAGAAATTGTTGAATCAATTTTTGAGGTTTCTTGGGCTCGAATAACCAATTACTCTATCACAAACTAACTTGAGGATTAGCTGTCTAATAGAAAATAGATCACGGTCCTCCCATGTAATACATTGTTGATCTCGCATTTGGGCAGAGCATTTTAATGTTACTAACATTGTTGATGTTTCCATTGTTGATCAGCGGTTGTCATTGATGTCAACCCAAGTAGCACCAATGGCTAACCCAATATTGCATGGAGATTTTGACCTACCAAATTAATATATTATAGGTCAATAAGGCTTTTTATGGTTTCTACTTGTTGAGATGTTTCCATTGATATATGGCACGCCTTGTAATTCTTCACGATTGAGAGATATTCATGTTTGAAGTTTGTAACCCCAGTTAGTGAGATAAAACCCCATGGGTTGTGGCATGGGTCATTGAAAAGTCATAATTAATATTTTTTAAGCTCCTAAAATCCCTCCCATGTTCACTTATTGAAGCCCCTCTCAACCTAAGCATTTATATAAATTTTGATCCTCATATCCTCCTCATTCAAGGGATTTCGCCATCTGAAACAGGTCATCATGGAATTTTCGCTCTAACGTTTTTTCTACGGGTTTAGAAACTGAAATTTTTATGAGGCGAAGCCAAAATCCTGAGGAAGTTGCTATGAATATTTCAGATCAAGGTGCGCAACATTTTCGGAGATATGATCTGTGGAAGTTAGTGTTTTTGCAGGCTCCTGAAATTCATCTCAAAGAAGTGACCTTGGGAAAATCGTCATAACTCTCTCTCTGAGTGTCGGATTGGAATTCTGTAAAATGTGGTAGATAGTGCACAATATTTGGTTTTTCCTCTATCAATTTTAGAGCCAAATAAATAAAGAATGACATGTGGCACGCCGTACAAATTCGCTCTTTTGAAACAGTACATAATTAAGGCATTGTGAGAGATTGGATATCACTCTCACTTGAAGAATCCAAATTGGGTCAGAACTGTGGCATTGGAAAGATGACTCAAAGGAATACTACAAGACCAAAAATCATATATTTGATATCTTAAATAATAGAGATACACCAGATTCAATATCGAGCTCCTAGAAGGCAAGAAAAATCTAGATCATGTGTTGTCAAGGGCTACAAAGGACCAGACTTTCTAGATTAGAAAAGCAAATCAAGGTGCAGAAAATGGTAGCATGACAAGAGCAGTAACCAAAGTGCATAACATAATCAAGAAGTTCATCACATGAAGTCTTCAAGTGGGCAGCACTGCATACAATCATTGTAAAGGTATCATTTTACTAGGTCATTTTAAATACATTATTGTAAAAATTGTATTAGTGTCTATCTGCCAAGAGTTGAAGAGGTAGTGTTGGGAGGTCTAGGATCATCATTAGGTGTTTGTTTCAAAGTTGGGGTTATGTTCTAGTGTATCTTGTTCTTCCACATCATTCTATATCATTGTAAAGTGGACCATTTTCCCTGGTATGGGAGTCCATTCTTCTTTTATTCTTCTAAAGGGTGGTAGGGTGGTGCTAGGGTGAGTTGTAGCTCATTGGATGTTGGGGAATCCTTTCAATTGACTACTAAAAAATCTCAGGCATTGGAGCTTCCATCCAGTGGGAGCTAGAGAAGATTTCTTTTCTAGATTCTAGTAAGTTGAAGCTTTATTTTCAATTGGAGTTGAATATTAAGGAATTATTAGAAAAGAATTAGGTGATTTTTTGTCCCGGAGTGGGTTTCCACCTTAAAAAATGTGTGCATTTGTGTTCCTTTTGTTTTCTACTATCATTGTACAAATACTGATAATAATTGAATATTAACTAATGCTCTAATTGAAAGGAATACTGATTCTCCCCCCCTCTCAGTATTTCCAACAATTGGTATCAGAGCTTGTTTCCTTCAATAACAGTTTAACAGCTGGAAGGAGGTCATGAAGCATACCAAGAATGGTGTACCTCTATTCAATGAAAATAATTATGCGCTCTGGAAGGGAAGAATGGAGGTCTATCTCTTGGTGTAAGGTTACGAAGTATGGGACACTGTTCAAAATGGATTTACATCAACCACGGATGAAAAAGGTAAGAATAATTTGGTAAATGATGCAAAAGAAAAGAATATTATTATCAGTGGACTTATTGAATCTGCTTATCATAAGGTGTTGGGTTGTAAAACCATAAAAAATGTATGGGACAAGCTTGAGAATATATATGGAGGTGACTCAAATGTCAAAGAAGTAAAGCTTCAAATCTATAGAGAAAAATTTGAGCAACTCAGAATGAAAGAAGATTCAACATTGCTAGATACTTCCAATACATTGATGAAATAACCAATACTCCGAAAGGAATGGGAGAGCCAGTTGATGAGAATACTATTATATGAAAGATTCTTAAAATTTTACCAGGAAGATTCAACCCAAATGTATCGGTCTTAGAATATACTGCAAATATGGACAAACTCAACAAAGAGGAATTACATGGAGTTCTCATAGCATATGAAATGAGACTTGATGAAGAAGAGGGTACTTCACATCTAGAAACTGTGTTCATTGTATCTAAAAAAACCAATAAGGATAAACAACCTTCAATTTGAAAGACATGCACCTACAAGTCTGAGGAAAATGGAGATGATGAAGAAGGTCTTTCAAATGAAGAATATGCTTACCTCACGAGAAAAAAAAAAATTGGTAAGGGAAAATTCAAAGGTAAACTTCCATTGATATGTTTTAGCTGTAATGAGGTTTGGAATTTTGTAGCAAAATGTCCAAACAGAAGTGATGAAAACTCAAAAAGAAAGAAAGCCTTTAAGAAACTCAACAAGCAAGGATCCAAAAGGAACTTTCTCTCTAAAGAAGATAACTCATCATCTGATGAAGACAATGACAGTGAAGAAGAAGCCAATGAGAGAGTATTGTTTATGGCCAAGCACAATAAATAAGAGGTACCAAACAACGAAGAAGAAGGATTGACCATAGAATAATTTTATAAGGAAGCAATCAAGCTTATAAAAGATCTCAAGGTAGAGAAGATTTGTTCTAATACTCTTGAAGAACAAGTTGAAGGTCTCAAAATTGAAGCTGAAGAACACAAAAGCATTGAAGATTCACTTCAAAAGAAGTTGGAAGAAAGCAACCAAGAAAGGGAAGAATTAGAAGCCAAAGTAGTCTTGATGCGTGAGGAAGTGAAGAAAGGAAAAACTATCCAAAACTATGCCAATAGCTTAAGGGCATTGGAAGAAATCATCAACAATCAACGATCTTACAACGATGGAACTAGCATCGGTTACAAAAAAATAAGAAGCAAGACCTTCTACAACAAAATATAATGAACCTATGAGATCCGACATGTGTGAAGACTTCATTGGACAAGATTCATAAGAACAACCTTGGAAGACAATTCCTCGACGAAAATTTCCATCCAGGTAACAAAATATTTTTTATGGCTATTGTTATTCATGTGGAAAATTTGTTCATAAAGCTGTAGAATGTTGCACGTACCCTAGGAACGAATAAAATTCCGGGATATCTATCAAATATGAACCTCCCAGGGCTCAACGAAACGTCAATATATTTGAACATTTAAGAAATAATATTGAATGTTACAGATGTCGAAACTTTGGACACATAGCCAAAGACTGTAGACTTGAAAATCCTCCAAAAGAATCTTCGAAGCTACAGAAAGAACAAACATGGGAGAAGAAGAAGATTGATAATTGTGCTCTCGCTTTCAAGGCTCAAAAAAAAAATATGCATGGTATGTTGATAGCGGTTGCTTAATGCATATGACTGGAGATAGAAATAAATTTGTATATTTGAAAGAGAAGAAGGATGGAACTGTGTCCTTTGGAAATGATGGATCTTCAAATTTTATAGGATCAGGTACTGTCACTCTCAGAAGAAAAGATGCTCTAGCCAAGAATGTTCTATTGGTTGAAAACATGAATCACAATCTGCTCAGTGTTGGACAAATGTGTGATCAAGGACACACAATACTATTCAACTCCACAAAATGTGAAATCAGGAAAGGCATGTATGGTAAAATTGTGGCTACAACAAGTCGAGCTCCAAATGACATATATGTTCTGGATGAAGCAACTAAAGCATGTCTAGTAGCTAAAGATGATGACATAATATTTGGTAGCAATGATGATCGACTAAGTAAGAAGTTTGCTACAAAGGTGCAAAGTGATTTCGAGATCTCTTTACTTGGTGAGCTCACATGCTTCTTAGGGCTTCAAATATCTCAGCAAGAGAAAGGAATATTTATATGTCAAGCCAAGTACATCAAAGAAATGCTCAAGAAATTTAAAATGGAAGATTGAAAACCCATCCTTACTCAAAGAATAATAGGTTGCAAATTGAGCATAGACGACTCATCTAAGGATGTGGATCAAAGGTTGTATAGATCTGTGATTGGTAGTCTTTTATATGTAACAACCTCCCAGCCAGATGTTGTGCATGCAGTTGGACAAGTAGCAATATTTCAAGTAGCACCAAAATAATCACATATTATTGCCATCAAAAGAATTCTTCGATATCTAAAGGGAACAATAGAATATGGCTTGTGGTATCTCAAGGGTAACAATCTCATTATTAATTCCTTTATAGATGCAAATTGGGCAGGAAGTGTTGATGATTGTGAGAGTACTCATGAAGCATTGGAATATCTTCACCAGAAGCTTGGGATTCTCCCAAGTTCTCATTAGATTTTCCTTATTCAGAATATAAAGGGGGAGTGGAACTGTGTACAGGTCCACAAGATGGTTGTGTGTCAAGGAGAATGGAAGTGTGTATAGGGCCACAAGATGGTTTTGTTTCAGGGGGAGTTACCCTTTGCCATTGATGTCAAAGGGGGAGAGAATGTTTTAGGAAGAGGTGTAATGATCGCAGGGGGAGTACTTGTGTTGCCTTCAACGTCAAAGGGGGAGATCGTTGATTAGTGGTTGTCATTGATGTTAACCCAAGCAACACCAGGGGCTAACCCAATATTGCATGGAAATTTTGACCTACAAAATTAATATATTATAGGTTAATAAGGATTTTTATGGTTTCTAGTTGTCGAGATGTTTCCGTTGATATATGGCACACCATGTAATTCTTCACAGTTTGAGAGATATTCATGTTTGAAGTTTGTACCCCCAGTTAGTGAGCTAAAACCCCATGGGGTTGTGGCATGGGTCATTGAAAAGTCATAATTAATATTTTTAAGGCTCCTAAAATCCCTCCCACGTTCACTTATTGAAGCCCCTCTCAACCTAAGCATTTATATAAATTGTGATCCTCATATCCTCCTCATGCAAGGGATTTCACCATCTGAAACAAGTCATCATGGAATTTTCACTCTAACGTTTTTGCTACGAAGTTTTAGAAGTTGAAATTTTTAAGAGGATAAGCTGAAATCCTAAGGAAGCTACTGTGAAAATTTCAGATCAAGGTGCGTAATATTATTGGAGATATGATCCATGGAAGTCAATATTTTTGCAGGCTCCTGAAATTAATCTCAAAGAAGTGACATTGGGAAAATCATAATAACTCTCTCTTTGAGTATCGAATTGGAATTCCGTAAAAGGTCAAAGATATTGCACAGTCTTTAGTTTGTTATCTATCAATTTCAGATCCAAATGAAGAAACAATGACACGTGGCATGTCGTACAATTTTTCTCTTATGAAACAATCCATAATTAGGGAATTCTGAGAGATTGGGTATCACTCTCACTTGAAAAACCCAAATTGGGTCAGACCCGTGGCATTGGAAATACAACTCAGAGGACTACTACAGGACCAAAAATCAGATATTGGGGATCTGAAATAACAGAGATACACCAGATTCAATATCGAGCTCCTAGAAGGCAAGAAAAAGCTAGATCATGTTTTGTCAAGGGCTGCAAAGGACCAGAATTTCTAGGGTAGAAAAGCAAAGCAAGGTACAGAAGAGGGTAGCATGACAAGAGCAACAACCAAGGTGCATAACAGCAACAAGAATTTCATCACATGAAGTCTTCAAGTGGGCAGCACTACATACAATCATTGTAAAGGTATCATTGTAATAAGTCATTGTAAATACATTATTGTAAAAATTGTACTAGTGTCTATCTTCCAAGAGTTGAAGAGGTAGTGTTGGGAGGTCTAGGATTATCATTAGGTGGTTGTGTCAAACTTGGGGTTATGGTCTAGTGTATCTTCTTCTTCTACATCATTTTATATCATTGTAAAGTGGACCATTTTCCCTGGTACGGGAGTCCATTCTTATTTTATTCTTCTAAAGGGTGGTAGGGTGGTGCTAGGGTGAGTTGTAGCTCATTGGGTGTTGGGGCATCTGTTCAGTTCACTACTGAAGAATATCAGGCATTGGAGCATCCATCCAATGGGAGATGGATAAGAATTCTTTTCTAGATTCTAGGAAGTTGGAGATTTATTTATAATTGGAGTTGAATATTATAGAATTATTGGAAAAGAATTAGGTGGTTTTTTGTGTCGGAGTGGGTTTCCACCTTAAAAATTGTGTGCATTTGTGTTCCTTTTGTTTTTTGCTATCATTTTACAAACACTGATAATAGTTGAAGATTAACTAATGCTCCAATTGAAAGGAATACTGATTCACCCTCCCCCCCCTCTTCAGTATTTCCAACATCCTTTGGGAAGATTATTGTAATGTTACTTACATAGGAGAAACAACCCTATTCTTTGATTTGATTACTAAAGTCTATGGAGGTGTACATGATCTACCTCCCTCTTGAAGCTATAACGGCTTATGAGGAAGCACATGTTGTTAACCATAGGCCCACTCAAACCATTTGCAATTAATTCTATGAACAAATGTGAAGAAGCCATCGAATAGGAAAAAAAAAGTATGCATAAAATATGCAATATCCATTCTTCAATAGTTAAAACAATGCACAAACTTGCAAAATTTGTTTCAACATGCAATACTCGCACAAATCCTCTATAGGTTTGGGATTGTTTGGTCCACAAATCTTCAATGACAATCTGCACTACCCATGCTACTCACAAAATGAAAATGTGTGAAGAAATATTGCAAAACCTCCTTTTTTAAATCATGTTTTCCTTTTTTTCCCACTGCTAATCATGAATGTGTTGTTTCAAATATTTGGGTTGATTCTTAAGATGGTTCTATTGTTGGTTTTTGGGATATTTGGCCATACTCCAATGTTTCCCATTATAACCTCTATTCAACAACATAAACCTTTTGTTCCCCAAGCTTGCACATTGCCTAGCCAAGGTATAATGGGCAACATTGGAGTATGGAAAAATCTCCCAAAAACCAACAATAGAACCAACTTAAGGACCAACCACAAAAATTAGTCAGAAAGATGAAGAGAACCAAAGAGAAATAACCTTGGATAATCTCAAAATGCAATATAATATTAAATTGTTAAAGGAATTTTTTGGTGGTGCAATAGGTACACTAGAGAGTGAGGAGTCCAACATCCAACTTTTCATCCTTTATGTTATGCCACATTTCACTAATAGTTGTAAATGAGTTAAGTATATGCGACATGTCCTAATCTATTCCTTCCATTCTCTCCATACCACTTTTACCACCATAACCTCCCCATTAAAATGACATACATTCTCCTGCTTTTATTAGCTCGCTTTTTGAGTTTACATCATATGTACATAGTGGCTTCATGGCTTGAGGAAACAAAATTAGGCTAAGTGAACTAATTATAGCTCACTAGAAACTTTACTATATCCTACAATTTACTCCATATGGAAAAACATATAATATGTGGTGCCTTGCATAAAGTCCTCATGCCTTCACATCTAGGAAAATGTTTACTTGATATGTGACAATTTTGTCCATGCACAAAATAGGAGGGTACCAAATGGTTATTAAAATAATACTCACCCCTATTTTTTTCCCTAAGAAATATAGTACCGTTAAAAATTAGAATTTTTTGATGGTAGGTTCATTTTTGTTAAATCCAATGTATTTTTTGATATCTTGCAAGGAAGAGTCATCAATATAGATCATGTAGTTCATTTGACTAGAAATATATGGAAAGCTAATAATAATGTGGCCAAAGCAAGAGTTATTAGGTTGAATAAGACTAGTGCAAGAGAATATGCTAGTAGAAATATCACAGGGAATTTCTTAACTTTCTGAATTACTATGTGCATTATAATTTTAAATGAAGATTTTAGGTTGGAGTTATGAGGTCTTATTGTAATTACTAGCGAGGGAAACAAAAATGGATGCTTTTAAAATGTATAAAATTCAATGCCATAGCTCTTTTACTTATTGGTTTAAACATTATTAAAAAAAAATAAACTGTAGACAAGCCAATGGCATAGCTCCTAGATGTATTACTTTAGACATGACTGCAAAACTTAGTAATGAAATTGGGAAGAAAATTCTCCAGACCATACCTCTAGGTAGGTATTTCAGGCATGTTTTTATTATATTACTCCTATTAATAAATAAACTAAGAATTATTAATATTTTGGACATGTCATGTATTGGTATTTTGTTTCACATTGCATACAAGCCAAACTCTTTGCTAGTGAAAAGAAAAATATGGGTTGAGTAACTTTATATTCGAATATTATTATCAGATTAAACTGAGATTGAATGGAAAAAATACTATACTAATGAGACGGGAAAAATCAAGTTATATTGTCATTCAAAATCATGTCTTCTTACATATATATGAATGAAGAGGAGAAGGATGTTTGTAAATTATTCCTATTTATTTATTGTAAACACTAAAGTACTTAATATACTATGTATTTATGTAAAGTAAATGCTAATTAATAATAAGTGACCATTATTAATAATCACTATAAGATACTCCCTTAATGGTATTTCTGTAAAATACACCAAACTTGTCTCAAAAGTTGACAAATTTATTTGGACCAAGTGGCTTGGCGAAATTGTTTGCAGTCTATTGTTTTGTGGTGCAATATTGAAGTTGAACCTCTTCATTTTCTACAAGATGTCTGCTGAAATGAAAATGTACATCAATTTTTTTGGTGCACTCATGAAACACTCGATTCTTTGCTAATTTTAGAACACTTTAATTGTGACATAAAAGAATTGTTGGCTTGGTTTGTTTAAGCATAAAGTCTGCAACTATTCTTTTAAGACAAATTGTTTCACATGTGCCTTTTGTTGTTTCCCTAGTTCTACCTCCATATAAGAAAGTGAAACCACATGTTTCTCACTAAACCATAAATTTCGTTTGTTTCGAGACTAACTCATAGCCAATTATTGATTTTCAATTATTTATTGATCCCACACAATTATAATTTGTATAACTAGTTAGATGAAATGGATCACTTTAGTCATATAGTAATCCAAAAATAGTTGTACTTTTATCATATTTGAAATCAATTTTTATTTCTATCCAATGTTCTACTTTAGGCTCTATGAGAAACCTATATATGTAGTTGATTGTAAAACTCAGACCTGTCCCAATGTTTGTAAGATAAATCAAACTTCCCACAAGTTGCATGTAAATTGAATCATTTGCTGATTTTGAGTCTACTTTAGCTGAAAGTTTAAAATTCTCGATATATGTATGTATTTTTACAATAAAAAATCTTGTATTTGTCTAGTAGATCTTTTTCGTGCTTAATATGTAAAGTAAAAACACATTTTTTACTATGCCAAACTTCAAAATCTAAGCAATCTCATAGGAGGCCTAACTTTTTAATGTCAAAAGTCGAATGCAATTCAATATTATCTGAGTAATTGGTCTAACCTCACTACTTATGATGACAATGTCATCTACATATATCACTAATATATCTATGTACTATCCTCACTTTTAATTTAGATAATTTAATCAAAAAATCTTATTCTTAATATGTTATCCTACAAATGTTTGTCATTTTTTATGTACCAAGATCTTGGTTCATATTTGGGACCATAAAGAGCCTTAACCAAGAAGTTGGAAACCTTGAGGTTGACACATATAAACCTCTGCCTTCAAAATATCATTGAGGAAGGTGTTAGAATATATTGCTTATTCTAATATCATTTTTTTAAAACATTTTTTAGGGCACTTTAAAGAATTTTTTCAAAACCTTTCCTTAGTTCTTTCTTTATGGATGCATTGTAGTTATAATTGTTCCCTATCATCAAAATATCATCTACATACACCATAATATACACAACTATTTTTCTAACCTAACAAAGTTAGATCATCAAGATCATAATGTTTGATTGTGTTTCAAAGGATGCTCATTCAACTTCTTGTACCATGCTCGTGGTGCTTTCTTGAGGCCATACCAGGATTTTACAATCCTACATGCTTTATGTTCCTAACCCTTCACAAAAAATCCTTTTGGTTGGGACACAAAAAAATTCTCTTTCATATCTCCATTCAAGAAGTATTTTTTACATCCATTTGATGGAATTTATAACTTTTTGAGTTTCTAGGGAAAAAAGTGTCCATATGGTAGCCCATTTTTCCATGGTGGAAAATTATCCTCATAATCGACCCCTTCTTTCTGTGCACAACCTTTCGCCACAAGTCTATCTTTATTCTTGTCAAGTGAGCCATATGCCTTATAATTTTTCTTGAAAAATGTTAACGCTTAATTTAGCAGGGCTCCTAGGAGGGGTTCCAAAGGGATCAAGTGGAAAAAATGGAACAAGGACCCACTGTCACCTCAGTCAATGTCCCCTGCCCTTTACGAACTTTCACCGATGGGAGGAGTCTCGATATAGGGAAATCACTAGAATGATGAGATCAATAATGATGCACCATTAGAGAACTTTTGAGATCTAAAATCATCCTCCTAAGAAAAATATACAACCAAAAAAAATTATAAGAACTAATAGGATTCAAGATGATAATTTCAACCATGGGGGATGATTCACCATTTTTGGGGTAAAAAAGTAAAAATATTAAAAAAAAAAAAAACTACTTTTTCAACTTATCTCCTTAAGGTTTTACTCAAATTTCGAGCGAGAGTACTCATTGTATGAAAAACTTAATTCCTCATCCAAGGAGTACACATGTTGCATACTTTGAAAGGTTCCCGCTACACAAAAAATGAGAAATGCATGAAAAACATGATTGCAATCACGTTTTTCATGTATATATCATTTTTTATGTAGCAGGGTCCATCAAAAGTATGAAACATGGATACTCCTTGGATGAGGAATTAAATTCTGCATCCAACGAGTGTTCGCATTTGAAATTTGAGTAAACATATAGGGAGATAAGTTTAAAATATCAGTTGAAAAATTAGTATTTTATTTTTCCCTATAAAATTTGATGATGAAATCTAATATTATTTTATTGTTTCCACTATTATTTTTAGGAGGCCCATTTTAGACCTCAATATTCCCTAATGAATGTGATTTCCAATGCCCATTCAAATAAGATGATCATATAATAGGTTATCTATTTTAGAATCGAAATAAAGACTCTCCAAGAAAGTCTTGAGGGAAAGATGACCTTGGGATTAGGAATATAAAAAAATGATGAATTCCTAGAAGATCAAAACCTCCAAAATCCCTAACTTGAGATTGATGTGTTTATACTAGGGTTCAAAGTGAGGTAAGGATGACTCATTGAATGGAAATATTCGATTAAAGTGTGAGCTTTGGGAGAAGCTAGGGTGAATTTCCATGAAAAAACCATTGAGAGAAATATTGTAAGAGAATAAGGGTTAAGAGATATGTCGTGGTAAAGTCTCATCCAATGATCACTTATAGTTAATATAAAAGGTTTTGATGATGAACTACAAAGTGAAAACCTTCAAGAAATCCCGAAGTCATAGGAGCTTCAAGTGTTCCCTCTTGGTGTGATAGCTAGATCATCAATTTATTTGAAATTCCACCATTAGATTTCATTCAAAATTGGAGGGTGCTTAAAGCTATAATATAGCCTAGGAAGCGGTGCCTTGCTTGAGGGCCTTTTTCTACTTTTACACACCTTATCCTTTGCTAATTTAGTCTCTAGGCATCATACTATTTTAGAGAAAATAAATGTTTATTCCCACACCTTGCATATGAGACTCTTCTTGGAAACTCCTTGTGATGCAATTCAACCTAGCCGTATATGCAAGGTTTATTTTCTTCATGAAGCCAAATTAGACCTAGTTTCATCCACACATGCTAATTATTACAATAAGAAAGGTAAATATTGAGAGGTGATGTAATCAAAAGGGATTATTATTGGCAGATTTCATGTTTCAACAATGAAAACAGAGAACAATCTTGTAGAGGGTGTGGTCATGGAGGATCATTCGAGGAAATGTTTGTATTTCATCCAACCAAACAACAATCAATAGACATATATGGTTACTATGAGAAAACAACAAGTTATTATGAAGGGGGCACCATATTGAACTATTTCCAGTAGGTTGGAACTCCATAATAAGAAAAAAATAGATATCATGGAGAAGTAGTGCCATAGTGTTGTGTTGAATTTTTTCTCATACATTTAATGCACTATCATGAGTATTATGTGCTAAAATAACACATGTTTTAGAAGACATGTGCCTTACTAAAGATACTTTCAACACATTTGTAAATTAAAGGAAAAACATAAGCTACAAAGTGTTTTGAGCAGATGTGTACTTTCAACAAACCTAGTTTTGAAAGAGAGAAAATTAACTAGAGAGGAATTGTGACATCCAAAATGATCTAGCACATAGGCCTTTAGCCCACAATTTTATCCACTTCTCTTTCATTGATTACATTATCTCTCCTACTATTCTGTTTAATAAAGGAGAGGTGGAAATCCTCATTCTAGAGGGTGGATTTACTTGCATAGGTGTCAAGAGCTTCTCATCATCTTCCCTCATCCTTTTCATACTTGATAGAGCTTCCACTACCTGCGAGAGCTTGATAGGGTAGCCCATGGTATAGTGTCTCTATGATTTACTTTCTAACACTTCATTCACATATCGAATGAATTATAATATACTTATTTTATAGCTCTTTGAGTTCATGTGGTTTTTTTGTATATGTTATTAGGGTACAAGGATTATGTTTTCATTGAAGTGCACTTATTTGAATTTTACTTTCATATTGGGTGCATATTGTTTGAAACTTTTCCATATGATCAATATAGGAACTTTAATTAGGAAACTCATCACTACCCTATATAATTTAATTTGTACTCAAATAGACCATTGTATGATGGATTATTTTACGCTTACATGCACACAATTATCTTAAGGTAATCCTCATGAATAAAATAATTAGTAATAATCCTCATTAATTAATAATATTACTTAACTATTTAGAAAAACAAAAATCGATTAAGCAATCACAACAATTATATCACTAACATATAACCATACTTTAAAATATTTTTTTAAAGCCAAAATAACATTTTGTCTTAAAATCCTAAATTATCATTTTAATTATCTTAATTCAAAAACTAAAACTATTTTAATTGTCTTGAGTTAGAAATTAAATCAATTCATTCAATTAAGTTATAAACTAACAAAATTCATTCAAAGAGTCACAAAAAATTTCTAAAAAGGAAGAGGGGAAGTAAACAAACAGAGGGTTGGAGATATGTCATTATTACAAACAAGTCGAAATTGGATCGGGAGGTTTCCTGGTTGACTCTTCTGGCCAAAGAGTTGTTGCATTGTTTTCCCTCTTGAATTACAGGGACAAGTCCAAACTTGCCTCCTTTTGCAGGGGTTTTGATAGGGAGGTTCGCGTCCATTTGTCGGGGTTTTTAGGCTCTTTTTCATGCCTCTAGACTCTACCACTCCATCTAACAAATTTTGGAGCGTAAGCTTCTAGCTGGAGTGAGTGTAGGGAACATGGTCATAAACCTAGAGGCATAGGAACTGCAAGATATGAATGTAATGAATTCATAGAGGTGTTGTGATCTAATGGATACATCACTTTCGATGCTAGTGGCCCACCTATATTAGTTCGAGAGCCTACAACTAGGGCCAAATTTATGTGATAAATCATGAGTGATGTGATAATATTTTATGGCTTTCTATTTCCCAAGGCTTAATCAGATATAGTTGTCAGGACCGGGGGACATGGACGGGGTTTATATTAGGGCACTTATCAAGCATTGCAAAAATATTTCAGAGCTTATCTCCATTGATTCGATGAATGTTGATGAGACAGTGCTAGTAAATGTGGTGTCTCTTAGGTTTTTGTTTGTCGCAGGTTCTTAGAACATCAAGTGGACAATGGATTCACAACTCTGGGTTAGTCTTCCAAAATTGGTTGCGGTGGATGTATTACGCAGGGAAATAACCGTAGATGGGATTTCTAGTCGCTTCTTTTGGAGAGCTTAAAGGTTTTGTTTGCATTAAGTTATGAAGAGAACTCACTGAACTTGTGATGTTTGATGATGGTATTGTATTTGTTGATTCTCGTAGGGCAGAAGTTGCAATGGATGAAGGTATTAAATGGTTTTTTTTTTGATCTTGCAAAGTCATGTAAAGAGGGGTACAACCAAACGCAACAAAGGTACATTTCCCTTTGCATGACTTTCTCAATCTTGTTTTTTTCATAATTGATCCTCTAAAACCAACATTCCTAATTTATTGGTCAAGCAGACTCTTTTTGCCATGCATTTTGCACAACTTTCTTAAATTAATTTTCCATGGATGATTATGTGAAATAAATCATCATTATTAGTTGCACCTGTTAGTTGTGGGGAGTTGGAGAGTTGGCTTGCTTGAGCACTTCTCCAATTACATGTTGAAAGGCTTAATCAAGTTTTCCACAAGTTAATTTTATTTTTTCTTCTGTAGGCCATAGAAAATTTATTAGTATATGAAAATGTTTTTAAATCAGTTGTTATTGAAGGGTGCATTAGCATTTTCATAGCCCTTGCTAGGTCCCCTAATAGAGGGGTTGTTGAGGGTGTTGCAGGGGACTGCCAAACCTGTCTGTAGGAGAAGAGCACAAGGTTTTGACTATACTCTCTTTGTTTATTTTTTAATCTAAAAACTAAAAATGAAAACGTTAATGCTTATTTTCCCCTTTATCAAGCACCATGTCTTCATTGTGCATGTTGTTGGTGTTGCCTACTCATCGTATGCATTGGAAGTGAAATGTAAATTATAGTCATCATTATTGATTGGAAAAACTGGGATGTTGGACTAAATAATGCTTAACTTTTCTATCATCCAAATAATAAAAAGTTTTCTTCCTCCTTTCCCAATAACACATGAAGCTAATGTTTATTTTATTTTTGTTAGGGTGTTATTGCAAAGCTAGGTTGCATAAGGAAACTCATGGATCTTGTATTAAAATGGCCTTCTGGTGGGAAAGGGGTTTTGGTAAGCTAAAAACTTTGATTTCCAGAACTTGACACATAAAACTATGAAACTAACAATGCTTTGTATCTTTAAGAGTTCTCACTTTTGATAATAGAGCCATGGGAAATCATTATAATAGATAGATAGGCCTTTTTGTTTTCCTATGCTTCGCATAAAAATTGTACAAATAAGCCTCATAGTATCGAATGATGTCTTGATAAGATGGATTTTCTCTATTTTTATTTGAGAAAAAGATATTAATTGCTTTGTATAATATTAAATATCTAAATAGCTTTTTAAGAGAGATGCAAAGTAAGCCAGACTATTTGAGTTCATTTTAAGGACACTCTTTGTGGAATGTGATTATCATTACTCCTTTCACTTTTTGAATCATCGAGAACTGGAGCCCCTGTAAACTGGAGAGGTTAAGATCGTTAAAACCTTGGTTTTCTTGTTTTTTTATCATGCCCTCTTTAAGGTGACAAAGCTACACGTGGTGCATTTTTTGAATGGTGTGAGTTTAAAAGTTTTAACTTGTTTTTGTGCATTGATGGTTGCTACCATTGATCAATGGACATGTTTTTGATTTCCACACTACTTTTATTTTCTTACCAGAATTGGTTTAGCCTATACCTTCTTCTCATTTGTTAACTTTAGGAACACTCTTTGCATAATGTGCCTATCATTACTTCTTTCAAGCTTTGAATCATCAAGGATTGGAGCCCTTGTAAACTAGAGAATATCAAGATGGTTGAAACCTAGATTTTCTTGTTTTTGTAGCATGCTTGCTTTCAGGTGACAAAGTTACATGTGGTGAATTTTTTGAATGGTATGAGTCCAGAAATTTGAACTTGTTTTTGTGCATTGATGATTGCTACCATTGATCAGTGTACATTTTATTGATTACCCCATTGCTTGTCTTTTCTTAGAAAAATTGGTTTAGCTTATATCCTCTTGTCATTTATTTATTTTCTCCTCTTCACATATTAGTTGTGTTTTCCCCTTTCCTTTTTATCGTTCCAACATATGCTTTATCAATACCTGTATTTCTCTCCTTTTTCTTTCCACTGCTTCACTTATATATTCTAAATTCTTTCTATTTCCTTTTTCTTTCACGTTGTTTTTTCTCCCCTTGGTCCTTTTTCTTTTATTTTTTGTTTCTTTTATGCTTTTCTTTTTGTCCCCTTTTTTGGTATTTTTTTCATGTCCGCAAATGCTACATGACTTAAGAGGTTTGAATAAGTGGAAGCAAGGCTGCTTGTGTGAACTTATGATTGTAAGTAGTGCTCAATGCTAACACAATATGAATTCCATGTACGATTTTGACATTTTTCAAGCATTTCACTTCACTTATGAGTGCCAAGAAGTCGATTTCTCCATTTCCTATGTGAATTGAAACTTTGATATCATTGTATTATTAACTATTGAATTCCATGCTTCAAAAATGTTGCCTACATAGTACAAATTACTAACATGTATATTTATATTTACCCATAACTCGATGACATTGCAGTTGGATGAAAATATTTTGGGTGTAATTTCTATTGCATTAGAAAGTGAAAAATTTTAAGAGATCATTGTAGCTTAGTTAGTTTCATATCTCAAACACTTAACTTCTAGTTTGGGCATAGGTGTGGGACACATTTTAAGGTATTAAATAGTTCTTTTTATCATATTTCGAATTGAAAGTCTTGGTTATAAGTTTTCTTAAAGCATCAATACCATATTTTTTGTATTTTATGAGCAGTTATTTAGTTGTCCAAGCGTTAGATTAACTAACGAATGAATCATTTTACCAATGCATAGCTAATGGAGTGGTTTGTTTCAAATTTCACTATAGTAGAATTTTCGAAGTTGGGTTTCACATGTAAGATTTCAGGGTAAAATTATTGTTTTCTTTTATCAATAATTAGTTGCAAAAACCCTTAGTGAGTTTTTAAGTTTAGAAGAATATTGGGAGGACGAACCATAAATAGATTGAAGTCCTCATTATTTCTTATCATTAAAAAATTTTAAAATTGAAAAAATAAATGAAAAACTACCCATTTCGAATATGAAATGTAAAATATCATATTTATCCATCTAATAAACAACCATAATGTCTAGGGTACAAGGTAATTCATTTGTGGGTATATATAGCATAAATAAAAATTTACATTGATATAATTTATCCTAATCAAT
Source organism: Pinus albicaulis (assembly GCA_034641835.2). Taxonomy (NCBI): domain Eukaryota; kingdom Viridiplantae; phylum Streptophyta; class Pinopsida; order Pinales; family Pinaceae; genus Pinus; species Pinus albicaulis. The sequence continues at coordinate 590,977,669 of CM076575.1, forward strand.
CTAGATAGAAGTGGAACATGCTTGGAGCACAATGATCAATTTTTTTCTTCCATTAGAATGCATTCTCATATAAAAAATGTATATTTATAAATGAAACCATGGGATCAGATACATGTTCCCAAACAATAATACAATCTATGAATCCATGATATTGAATTTGAAGTTGAATGAAGGGAAGAGAAATTTGGAGTTTATAAGACTGCTTTGGAAGTAGTATCATTTGAGTGGTTGTAAAACTGTATAGGGAAGTGAAGTACATAGAAGATGCTACATTGATGCCAATTTTAAACATCAATAAAGGAAACCATACCTACAAAGGCTGGTTTCCCTCTTTTATCAATGACAAAGTATGAAGGTTGGGAACGTATGTCAGTTTACCAAAAAATTAGATACTTTTACAAGAACATTGATGGTAACAACAACTCCCTCAAAAGGATGTCAACATTGAGAATGAAAGGTTGTTCTATCTGAAAAAAGGAGAGTTGAATTCTAGTTCCACCATCTATAATTCATCTAAGGATGACAACAAATAATCATCAGAAATAATAGAAGATTCACAAGTTGAAGATAAAGTTTAAATTGATGGTTGTCAAGAAGCTCTTGGATATCAGAAACATTGCATTGAACTACTATTTTTCTCATCTAAATAATTAATATGAATCTGTATAAGCACATGTTGGTTATGTCCATAAGGAATCTACTATTATGTCTATAAATAAATTACAACAAGTATATCTGAAGATATTTTAACCTAAATCATGGCTAGATACTCTTTTTGACAGCCCTAAAAATGCACTATTCTAGATAATAGGGCTTGTACAATGACCATGAATGACAAGAGGTGTGTAATATGATTTTAGGTAATGCGAAGTGTAAGATATAAAGGGGGTGCACTAGGAATATATAGGCTATGTCTATGAAGTGATGTAAGTAAACATATATCAAAATTTTATAAATCTACGTACTCTAACAACACTATAAGCAATTGAGGAATTTGCACACTATTATAAATTATTATAATGTATCCCAATAGTTGTTGAAAAATAATAAATATCATTTTAAGAACCCTATGAATGCACTAGCCTTATCGACTTAGTGTTTGTAAATTTGTATTGTGGTAGAATTTGTGAAGACGCTCGATCATTTACCTTCTAAATTCTCAGTGGTTACTTTGGGGTCTATTATGATTGAGTAAATCCTATATACATGTGTCAATGAAAGGATTAATTAATTAAAGACTCACTTTGGCATTTTGTTTTATATTTTCCATTTTTATTGCCTTTTTAATTCATAGAGATGATGATTCCCAGTGTCTGACTATATTATCCCTTTTTCCTTACTAGAGAAAATTATTCAGAACCAGAACTAAAGGAGGTGAGGGATTTACAAAATTTCTTTCGTGTATTTTTGAATTTTATTTTATAATCGAAATTAGTCTATATTATTTAAAACCTATGGGCTAAAAAAATTACAAATTCACACTAATTATTGCAAAAAATTGTTGGAATCTCACCTCAAAATCTGATATACTAAGCTATTTAGGCTTGCTTGTTGAATGGTCCTACAGTGGATATCATGAAGCAAGAAACCACAATTATCTTGTTTAATGAAAATATTGATATGGTTAAAATGAAAATATTTTTATATTTAGGGGTTCAATGAGACTTGTTGTTAATAAGTGGGGCATAATTAAGGACTCTATAGGGCCTGTTCCAACACTATAATCCATAGGAAACTTATCCATCTTGCAAATCCTTCTTCTTAGTGGCAATGAGTTCACCGACAATGTTCATCAATAGATTGGTTGTTTGAAGTGATTGTCCAAGATGGATTTCAACAATAACAAATTATCTAGAGTGATACCTTGAGAGATAAGTTAATGTAAGCCCATGGCCTTCATAGATTTGAATAGGAGTGAGCACACTGGACCCACAGCCCCATAGATAAACAAGATGAGGATTCTTAATATCTCTAGAAACCATTTGGTTGGAACATTCCTTTAAAGATTGAAGGCATGTTAAGCCTCACATCTGTGGCCTTCATAGATTTGAGAATGAGTGTAGTGGACCCATACCTCATATTTAAGAGGTAAAGGTGACAACAAAACTTATTTGTTTAGGTCACTGATTGGATGAGAACTACTTGTTTTTTTTTGTTTAGTAGAATTATTCAAGGCAAGCAAGGTAATGATGACTTGGAAGTAGAGTTATATTTGGTCTTGAGAGTATATGTTTGCATAGGCGAGTAATGGTTCTTTTATTCCCATGATTAGCTCTTGGTTCAACTTGCAAAGGTTATTCACATGACTATTGATCCATGTGAAAAAAAAATTTCCATTAGCAATTGGTTAGCATTTCCATTGACCCAAGAAGTCACCAAAAATGTCATTTCTCTTCAGTATAGGTAGTAGAAAGTCCTGTAATGTCCCTCAATGGGCATGTTGATATATGCTCCCTGATTGGGATAAAGCTTTGTTAGCTTAGCTCCCAACTTAGGAAAATGCATAGAAACTACCTTTTAATCTAGATGATTTGGGGGCACATAGACCTTCTTCTTGTACTTCCTAGACTTCTTCTCATTCTGGAGCTCCAACTGAGCAATAACCTAGTTTTTAAAGGTGCAAGTCATGAAAAATGTTGGGTAGCTAGTAGCACAACCTAAGTTCATTAGATGTCCCTTTGTAAGAATAATGATGCCACTATTGATATCAGGGAACACCCACCTATCTGTTTGAGTCTTGATGGTAATATTCTTAACAACGGGGAAATTTTTAAGTTTTTTCATGTCAATATCATTGTCAAAATGACCAACGTTGCAAACAATGGAATTATTCTTAATTTTACTCATGTGATCCACCATGATGATAACCTTGTTTCCGGTGATGGTAACAAAAATATCAGCAGTTCAAACTTCAAACTACATCCTCTAGGGTAAGGACGGTAAAGCCTTTCGTAAGATCTTGCAGGGCACAAATTTGATCAATTTATGTAACAATGACCCTACCTTGAACAACCTTTAGAGCTGCATCACAACCCTTTACAACATCTCTATATCCAAAAACAACAACCTTACCAACAATCATGAAATTTTTGGCTCTCATCAGATCATCTATGATAGAGTGTCTATATCGATATAAATTATAAAAATTTCTCTTGGTAACAAAGTCATTAACATTGATAGTAGGGAATAGAAAAGTCCCATTGGCTTTCATCTTATAAAGCCTATCAACACTAGTAGTTTTCTCCTCTAAAACACAAACAAACATCTCCTTCATCATGTGGTACCTTAAGGGATCCATGTTGATGGTCTCCTTGATCAACTCCAAAACCATGTGAAACTCTAGATTCATGGTAGACTCCATATCTGGAAACTTCCTGGTCTTGGAAAATTTATTTTCTTCCTTGAAACCCTCATGGATCAACAAATTCTCATTGCCATTTTCATCAACGATTATATCAAGGGCACCACCTAGACCCCAGTCAAGATCCCTTTCAGTACACCACCAGTATTCCTGAAACATATCCCCCTTCGAAGCAAAAAATGGAGTGTTTTCATTGGAAATAACCATGGAAGTGTGGTCATAAATGGAGAAGATGATGCATGAGCACTATATCACCTCAGCACCCAGATCCATGCGGGTCACAATGAGCACCGTGGTCTAGATGGTCACGTGGAGGGACCTTATGATCCAAGCACACTTAAAGGGTTGTGTGGGGCCAAACTCAACTCTATAGGACATCAATCCAAGAATCTCAACTTATTCCAATTTAATATCAAACCTCCCAAAATCCACCCAGGACAGATCTTTCACCTTGTATTCCTGTATGGACACCTTTTTCTTGGCCATAAGTGCCATTGTTGCAGAGAAAAAAAATGCAGAACTGATAGAACCACAGATTACGGAAATCAAGCTTAGGTTTATGTCCTGTAACAGAGAATTCTAAAAAAGCAACCCTTTAGAAAATATTTTTTTCATGTTTGTATTGATAAAGGTTATACTTTTAAGAAAATTATCAAGCCAAATAGAATTTTGTTAAAATTACAAATCCACGACGTTATGTGACATAAATGGTTTTCAGAACTTAATGACCAAATTTGTCATTTAATCATGGAAAACTTACAAACCCAAGATTCATATTCGTATTCATCCAATGTTAATTTGGAAACTCGATAATTTTACGAGTCATTATGATTGTGTATATATATCCTTTTAGTAGTGTATTTTCTTAGAATCACTACTATTGTATATTATGTCAATGACAACATGCATCTGAGTTCCCCGATTAATATCATTAGTTAAGGAAAACCATGAAGGTTACGATATGGTTATGAGAAATGTGTATTTACCCAAGAAAGTTATGATATGGTTATGTGACGGGTGTATTTATTATTTTCCAGATGAGGAAAGGTTCAGGCTACTTGAAAATGTCGGATGGGAACTACATTTTTCTACAGTAAGTAAGTTTTTTGCTCCTTTCTGGGATTAGCTTTTATTATTCTAGAACATGAAATATAAACCCCCACTAGATACCCTACAACATAAAATTGGTGAACAAACCAGAATATTGGCCAGAAAGCTGGAGTTATTATTAAAGATGGTCTGGGAATTTCTTGATAGTTTGACTGTGGTAAATAGACTTTTAATTTTTATTTTCCACTATTTTCTCTGATCAAGTTGAAATTATTTTTTCCCATTTCATTTTGTATATCCAATGTATAAAGTTAAGAGGCAACTAATTTGGTTAGTTGATCCATGCTATACCATGTATGCCCTTGGATTATTATGTCCAAAGTGATGTAAGAAAATGGAGATACTAATATTGTGATGAAAGACATCACTTATGGAGCATGTAATCACTTCATCGGTCCTATAAGGTTATAGGAGCTAAGAAACATTTGGAAAAATGTACTGCGCAGATAGGACTAATAATTCTCAAGGATGACTTGGGAGAATCTGAGGATTGTGAAATAAGTAACTCACCAGACACCTTTTCCAAAAAGAGTAAGGCTACCAATAGTGGGGAATTTTCTTATGAGGTTATAGATGACATTAGTAGTCTCAATAGGGCACAATTTCACCGGACCGCGCAGGAATTTGTTGTTGTAGTGAATAAGTTGAAAATAGATAGTAAGTTTGAACTTCCTTAACATGCCTCTACCTACCAGTGAGAGGTTGTACTTTTGTTATTTTGTTGTTTTGATGACTTAAAATTGTGTTCCTGGCTACTCATCTCCCCTTGCATTCTGTTAATCCAAGCAATTTCATACTTGAGATCCTTTTTCAATCTATTATTGTTCTCCACTAGCTGCATGACTTTCGCTTCGGCTTCCTTTAACTATTTTTCAAGAAAATTATATTATATTCCCCCATATTTGTCATCCTTCGGTTTTTTATTGTTCTTCTTTCCTTTTTTCATTTTGTTTTGCAGCTCTTGGACTCCTTTTTGGAGGCTTTGTGTCTGTTTTGTAGAAAATCTAAGTTGGTTCCAATACTTTATTTTTTCCTCCTACAATATACCAATCTCTCGCCCAAAAACATCATTACTTGATGGGCCTTTAGGTTCATCAATCACCACCTCTTTCTCTTGTAATGAAAGTGATTCCTTTATGACCAAATCTCCTTCTTTAATGTGAAAAACCACGTTGAATTTTGGTAATATGTCAGAAGTGCACGCACAGTTGAGTCGAGTATTTTCTTGTTTCAGGTTTTTAACTCAAGACTAAAGAGAATGAATTTTATTTTGAAGTTCTCTTGTATCTACTAGTGCTGTTTGCAACCCCTCTAACTTCATTGCCAAATTTTGTGCTTCTTGAGACTTTGAATCAAAAATTTTAGCTTTTTCACTCAATTTATGCACTTGAATCTCAGCCCTTGAGCAACCCCATATAAAATTGGGATCTTCTTTTGCAATTTTTCTAAGTTCTAAGATCTAATTACATCCTCTTCATTGAGGGATGATTTTTATGATTGGAAAGAAAACATCTCCACCTTCAAATGTTTTAGGTATGTACTAACTTCCAATGCAACAATGGAAAGGAATTTTTTAACTTCTTCAACATGTAAAAGTTATGTTTGAAGGTATCTTACTTTCTCAAAAGTAATATTAAGCAGCTGCATGATTTGAACATTTGTGCTTTCTGATTCCCCCCCTGCAATATAGGTACATCATACAACAAGTATGTTTTGAAGCATCTCCATTTGTACTTTCAGTTCCTTTTTAAATATCATTTGAGGGGAAAGATTATTTAACAATGAAAAAATTTCTATTCTTTGTATGTGAATAATTGAATTGTCCATTCTAGTTATGACACCTTCTCTTCCACAAATTTACACTCTTTGATACATTTCTCACATTCAACTAATGATGTGGTATTTTTTTTTTCCATTGGACATAGTATGCATAATGCCATGTAACTCTCCTATCTCAAGCTAAGTGTTTTTCAATTTTTTTGTCTCTTTTTGTAGTTTGGTCTTTAGATCATTTCCTTTTGCTTGTAACAATCAAAACTCCTTTCCTAAATTTCTTATTTGAGTATCGAATGTTTTAAAGTTCATGTTCATTTTTTTCTCTCACACTTTCAAAAAATCATATTTGTTCATTGAGGTGTTCCACATGTCCATGTGAATTTTTCAACTCACTACTAAGGCTCATGTTTTCTCTTTCAAGTTCAGAAACCCTTTTTTGGAAATTGTGCAAATTTGCGTCAAGAATGTTTATCTACTTAGTGCACTGTTGCTTCTCAACTAGTAGGGTATGCTTCTATTCATGCATATCCTGGGAAAATAATTTCTTCTTCAATTCATCTCCAATCCTCTGTACCTCTATTATATGAGATGACAATAAATTTTCTAGATATGTCCTTCTTTCTCTAAACTCCTCCTCTACCTTTTCAGCAATCTTGCCATTGCTAAATTTTCCTTCTCATATTTTTGGAAAATTTCCCTCAATTATTTATTTTCATCTTGCAAAATAAGAATACACAATTAAATATTCTCTAGGTCTAGTCATAATAGTTCGATTTTCCATGTGATTATATGAAATATTTTGTCTAGACCATTCCTTTCCTCTTTTGAGCAATAATTTTTTTGCTGCAGATTATTTCTCTGTTCCAGAAGGAGCACCACTTCATCTAAAAATTTCACCTTGTCTTGTTTCAATTTAGAGACTTCCTCTTCTATAGTTTTAAAATAAATTGATGTAGAAAATATTTTCTCCACTAGAGCATCATTCTTGTTTTGGAATTGGGATATCTCTTCCTCTAGAAGATTTATTTTTCTGTCAGCATCCTTCAGCCTCTCAGTTCCCACTTGAATCTATTTTGTAAGAGCTCTCTCTTGTTCCTGTGACTTACTCAATTCCTGCTAAAAAAATTTCAAAGCTGCATCAATCCTCCTATTCTGGGTAGTCTCTTCTTAAGATCTTCTTTAATATTTTGTTCCTTGTTATGTGTAGAAGTTAATTCTACCATTAGAAAGCTCATCTCCTTAACCAAATTCTCCATCTCCTATTCACGGGTATTCTTAGCCCTTTTTAAGCCGTGTGCTTTCTCTTATATAACTTTCAAATGTAGATCTCGTGTTGATAACTCATCTTTAACGTTTTTTATTCTTCTTCAACATCCTTTGGCCTCTTGGTTCCCACTTGCAATTCAACTGTCAGAACTTTCTCTTTTTCTTGTGATTGAATCAATGCCTGTTGGATGCTTTTTAGAAATGCTTCAAACTTTTTGTCCACATCCTTCAGCCTCTTAGTTCATGCTTGTATCTCTGCTATCAGAACATTCTTTTGTTCCTCTGATTGATTTAAGGCTTGTTGGAAGCTTCATGGAGCTGCATCAATCCTCTTGTTCTGGGATGTCTCTTCTTGTAGTATTATTCTAAGACTTTGGTCCGAATTATGTGTAGAAGTTATTTCTTCCATTAGCAAGCTCATATTCTTGATTAAATGTTCCCTCTCATGTTCAAGGGCATTCTTGTCCCTTTCTAAGTCAGTTTCTTTCTCTTCTACAACTTTAAAATGTAGAGCTCTCGATGATAACTCATATTTAAGCTTGTTATTTTCCTCTTGTGCAAGAGAAAGTATTACCTTAAGATCCCTAGACCTGTCACTACAAGGAAAATACCCTCTAGCGGTGGTTATAAAGGAGGTTTCTAGTGTTATAAAATTGGCCAAAATTGTCAAAAAAACATTTTCTACAACATATGTTTATGGTTACGAATGTTTTGGCAGAGCTTTTAACGAAAATTCAACAAAACTATAAAAAATGGGTGGTTAGAGGTTCTTAAGGATGTTTTTTCGACAGTCCACTACTCTGGCTTTAACACATTGGTGCATACATGTAGAAGGTGCCCCGAGGCAGTCGAAGGAGAATGCACTGAGCCATTAAGATATAAAACCGCATCGAGTGTAGTGTTGGTGATACAACACATGGGGCCATTCTAATTGGTCTTGGGATTTGTGTGGTGCCCATAGGTCATATCAACGCACCGATGCGTAGACTTATAGAAATGCACCAATGCGCAGTATCACAAAAATGCACCGATATTTCTAATTGGTATCGGTATTCATGTGGTGACCATAGGTTGTACAAATGCACCGGTGCTTGTAGACACATAAACGCCCCGATGCGCAGTATCACACAAACGCACTGAGATTTATAATTGGCATCAGTATTTTTTCAGTGCCCATAGATCATAAATGGCACTGGTGCGTATAAACACATAAATGCATCGGTGTGTCGTACCGCACAAACACACTGATATTTTTAATTGGTTTTGGTACTTGTTCGGTGCCCATAGGTCGTAGAAATGCACTGGCGTGCTTCATAATACAAATGCACCGGTATACAGTTACTAACACGCATCGATTTCATTTTGTATTTTTTAGAAACATTGACCTGTGACAGTACAATTATTGTGATTGTTTTAAATTCATTATTCATCAAAAGTCGACACATCTTGTAACAATATTCATATTAATAAAAATTTTATTAATGCATTTGAATGTGATGTTTGGATTAATTTGTTATATCATATCATAATTATTGTATTCATCAAAAGTCGACACATATATATCTTATAATAATATTCATATGAATTACTTTTTTATTAGTGCATTTGAAAATAACAATGGAGAATGCAATGGCGATTATGGAGTATTAGGGGAATTTTGAGGTCTAAAATCGGCCTCCTCAGGAAAATGTACAATCAAAATTCACATTATGAGAACCAATCACCTTTTAATTGATGACATCATCCCTAATGGTTGAGGTGGCATTGATTGAGTTAAAGGTACTTACTTGTCACATTCTCAATGGTGGATAAAAACTCATGGTTAACCATGGTAGTGCTCTAAGTACTTTTAAAGTCAAAGTAAAGTACTCATAATAAATTTCCTTTCGCACTTTTTGAATAAAAATACATTATTGTCATTTCATATTTCTTGAAAGAAATAATGCATATCCCTATACATTTATTATATTACATTATATTATATTATTTTTATATAGTATATTAATTTCATGTTATTTTACAATTTAAATAATATAAATTTTAATTAATAGCATATAATAATTAAAAAATTATAAATTTGTATTTATATTTTATTTAAGTTATATAAGTACAAAGGACAAATGAATTAGTTGTTCAATGATAATAACTTTTTCTTGAAAATCTAATTCTCATTCTTAGTAATTTTATTTTGGTACAAATTTTTAATTGAATTTAACTATGGTTACATGGATTTTGGTGCAAAAAGTGAATTGCAAATTCATAAATATTATTTTATTGGTTTAGCTATTATTTTACTATTTCCTTAGGAGGCCCATTTCAGACCTCAAAATTCCCCTATTGAATGCAATAGAATAAATTAAAACATATTTTATGATATATATATATATATATATATATATATATATATATATATATATATATATAAGACAGTGTTTATCATACAAAATGGGAAAGTTATTGGTATCCTTTTGTTTTTCAGTTGGGACACTATATCCATTACATTAAACAAAATGTCTGATTTCACAAACATATTTAAAAAAATACAATGCCTTGCTTTGATATCCAAACATAGTGATCATCATTCTTCACTTGAATTTTTGTCACTGCTAGAGCTACTTCCATGACTTGGGTTATTTTCAAGAATGTTTTGTTCACGGTGTTGATTTTTTTCTTCTTCTTCACCTTCCATCTACAAACTTAAAAATAAATATAAATAAGTGTATATACATTAGTGAGAATAATGTATATTGAAATATTAAATAATATACATCAATGTAAATTGAAAATAAAAATGACATACCATAGCAACAATTGGCTTATAAACTACACACATTATTTCCAAACCATGTACCATGCCATCTTTCAAAATTTCATATGTTGGTGCAGTTTCATACTTTGTTTCCTGCAAGTTTTATGCACCAAAACAAATCATATATTTAATATAAAATATTTTTTTGTGTTATTAATTATAGACAGAGCTAAGTAAAACAAGATCGATAGATGCTTACAAATTCCAAAATTAATTTATGATATGCCAACATATACTCACCCCATATTTAACCCAATTTCAGTCAATTCTTCTGATGGTTATTCTTTGTATGTTAGCACTTTTTTGAAGACATTCAATGATGATTTTTGTAAAACAACTTAAAAAATACAAAAATGAAATCTAGTTAAGTTGTTATAAGGAAGTAACAATTACTCACAAACTTAGATATCAACCCTTTTGTTCCTTGTCGTCCATTTTTATGTGTTGAATGGGTTCCATTTTCTTTTCTTTTATGTAAGAAAATTCTTGAAAATTAATATTTAATGCTAAATTGTTTATTTATTGTACCTAATGATTGAAAAATTCAATAATTACATATTAAATTTGAAGCACGTTGTTGTTGAGATGGCTCCTCTTGTGATGCAATTTTTTCCATTTCTTTGACCATCTCCTTGTACACCTTTTTGGACATTCCTACTGGCATATTTTTGATATCAGCTTGTTCATCTTTTGAGATTTTCATAATCTTCCTAAAAATGTAACATGTCAATGAAATATTTAATTTTATATTGATATATGAAAAGTAAATATAACAAAAGTGATATTTATAAATAATTCTAGACAAACATTCAAAGGAATATTAGTTTTTCATTCCTTCTTTTTTGTTTTTGTACTTTTTTGCTATTAAAAGTTTAACATGTCTCATTGAACAATTCTCTGGAAACTCTTCCTGTAGTTTAGATAAAATTTGCTTCTTGGAATCATTGGATTTATTTTTCTATTGTAAGTGGAAAGAACGTCTATACATTCGTTCCACTAGATCCTTCAAATTTTTGTAGAATTTTTTCCCCCATTCGTTAACCTCCAGCACTCCAGATGAGCTAAGGATCAATTCATTTTCATTTACATGTTCTATTTTTTTTTCTTTTCTTAGAACAACATTCCTTTTCTGAGTTGTTGGTCCTTGTAGAACATTAAATAGATGTGAATTAATAGACTATTTGACACATGTTATCTAATAATTTTAAGTATATTATTAATGATAATTAAAAAAAGAAACTCATATTAGATCGACAGTATTTTTTCATTCACTTCATTAATCCTTTTACAATTTTTCCATCAATCTTTTACACTCTTCTGGTCCTAGATCATAAATAACATTATCGAGCTTCATCATTTTGTGGCTCTGCATGATACATAGTAAACAATGCATATTATTTAAACTTACATATAGTTCAAAAATAATATTTTTCATAAATAATTTACAAAGAACTTACCTTTTTTTATTTTCTTGATGTGTTATCAGTATTTTTGTTACTTGATCTCTTATGATTTATTTCTTTATCAATCTAAAACATGTACCATATCATTCATATATATATATATATATATATATATATATATATATATATATATATATATATATATATAGATATATATATATTGTGAACTTTTGAGGTAAAAAATAAATCTCAGGAAACTGGTGCACCTTTCATGATGTACGGACTGTCGTTGGTGCATGCGGGTATTAAAATCGCACCACAAAAACAATATAATAGACCATACAGTGTGTGGGGGTATTATAAACGCACTGCACAAACATTGTAATAGACCGTACGGTTCTATCCTCATAACATGGAGCACCGATGCCCTATTTTGGATATGGTGCACTGATTTAAAAAAAATATTTTCAATTTGTTTATTACAGTACTTGCATGGTACATTGTATAATACAACACACCAGTGTGCTAGGTTATGCAAGGCGCACTGAAAAGAAAAAAAATCCATTTTTTCCAAAAATTCATGCAATGGCCAAATGGATTGAGATCCCACTATGAAAGTTTTCCTGTGGGTTGGATGTCAATCTATAATGAAAAACCGTAATTCTAAAATCACAGAAACAAGGAGAAGGAAGGGAAAAAACAAAAAAAATGAAGGGTTTATGGTAAAAATCGATAAAACTGGAGAAATTTTTTTTAAACTACATAAAAAGTAAAAAAAATAGTCAAATTTAATCATGAGATGGTTTGAAATTCTATGATATAGGGTTTGAATCACCAGAGGTTTGGTTTTTGATTGTCTGAATAATTTTGTTCGAATGTATTTCGCCACTCCACAATGCTCTCATGCTTTCTTGCTCCAAGTATGCCTCCTGCAATTCTCTGGCTAAAAATTTAAGCAAAAATAGTGAAATAATGAAAAGTGTTTAGTATTTAAAGAATTATTTTATGAAATTAGATTTTCGAAAATATTTCTCCACCTATTTTTTAATTTTTCACTTTTTTTCACTCAAATAAAATAGAGTTGCACTTTTTTTATTTGCGTTTATTCGTCACCAGTGCGTCACATAATAGAACTGCACTGGTACGTCCTTAGGTAACACCGACATCGGTGTACAGTAAGTAAAATGCACCGGTGCGGTTATATGTACAATAGCACCGATTTGCAGTTAAGGCACCGAAATTAATTTTAGGTGTGTACACCAAAATTTAGTGAACTCCAACCATAGAAATTGAGAATTATAATTTTGCTTATTATCGAGAATTAGAATTAGAATTAGAATTGAGAATTGGAATTGGATAAACTCTTGATGGAAATAACTATTCTTCCAATGCATTTTGTTTATTGCAGGAGGTCCCCACTGATTATGTTGAGAGAATGCAATGTGGGGTGTGTGAAGATGCAATGCTAAAGGGCCCAAGTGGGAAATTGTAGCATGTGAACCTATGCTATGCTAAGACATGGGAAGTTTTCACAAATGGTTGGGAAAGTTTTGTTTCTGAGCATTTTATTGAAGCTGCAGATATTTTAGTTTTTTCACATGTTGGAAATGTACATTTGCTGTGAAAATATTTGGGCCATTTCTTTTCAAAACTACACCTCTTCTTCTCAGAAAAAGAAAAGTGAAACTTTCCATAACCTTCAACAAGAAAAGGTGCCCCATGATTTTCTTGCTGACCCATGACCTGCTTGCTCATTTGTAATTTCCTCCTCCATATTGGCATCCAATTTCCTCTTTTCTCCTTTGTGCTTTCTATCTTGATCTTAACAAAAGTTATACAATCTTTGTTTTATGAGAAACTGACTTTGAATGTTCTAGGAGAAATGACAATGAGTCCTTCATTCTGCATTTGTTAGCAGAAGAAAACCGACTTTCAACTAGAAGATGCAGTTATTACATGTGGAGGGAATGGTTTCCCATAGAAAATGGGTATAGGATTGAGAAGAGGAAAGACATTGCAAAATGGGCTACTACATTAGCTTTTCCAATGTGAAACCAATTTGCAAGTGGAAATATGGTAGCTACAGGTATCTATGCTTTTCTTCCCATAGAAATGGTCACTGGATTTCCATTTATAATACAAGAAGAAATTTTATTGGTTTCATCCACATGACCATAGCTTAGAAAAGTTAAAGATGCCATTCAAGTTCAATTTAAAGTCGAAGATGTGATTTTATGCGACGTCAGCTTTTCTAATAAAATTTTATGTTAGCCAATCAAGGATCAGACAATACTCCCAGCTGATTTTAAATGCATTTTGGAGAAACTTTCCCTTCATGGGACCTACCAACCTGATCAACAACATCAATTGATATTTCTCTGTTGTCCATAAGAGAATGAGAATCATTCCCTTCCTCAGAAAAATTCTTGCCCACGATTCGAACCCTTCCCTGCTCCAATAATTAACTTTACATAATAACCCTATTTCAGTATTCGAGGTTTTATAGGCGCATCGGTGCGGTTTGTAAGATCGAGGTTTATGTTTCGGCATGGTGTTTTATGACGCACTGATGCAAAAGAGTTTCGAAGCACCGACGTGTCTTTGTACTAAGACGCACCGGTGCGTGTTATGATGATAAGCGCACCAGATTGTATAAAGTTTTTTTTTTTTTTTTTATCTAAGACCATAATAAAATAATGATAATTCTAAAGTACATGAATTTATTTGCATTATTTTCTAAACTTTATTATGTTACAAAAATTCATATTATTCTAGATTTATTATTTTACGACTATTTACAAATTTACAATTTTAAATATTTTAATAAAATAATTTCACATTAATATAATTAAAATTTTCACATTAATACAATTAAAATTTTACAAATATTTTACATACAATTACAATTAGAATTAGAATTACAATTACAATTACAATTTTGCAATTTCACATACAATTACGATTAGAATTAAATTACAATTTTAATTTTACATACAATCACATTTATAATTAAAATTTTGCAATTACAATCATTTCACAATAATACAATTAAAATTTTACAAATATTTTACATACAATTAGAATTAGAATTACATTTACAATTGCAATTAAAATTTTACATTAATAAATATTTTACATACAATTACAATCAAAATTACAAATACAATTACAATTTTAAAATTTTACATACAAATATAATTACAATTACAATTTTACAATTTGTCATATATACAATTACAATTAAAATTAAAACTACAATCATTTCACAATAAATTAAATATTACAATTAAAATTAAAATTTTACATTAAATATTTTACATACAATTACAGTTAAAATTACAATTACAAATACAAATAAAATTTTATAATTTTATATAGAATTAAAATTTCAATTTCAATTACAATCACGACATAATATTTAATAAATATCATGGTCATTTAATATTAAATTAATTAATAAACATCACGATCATGATAACCATCGTATTAACATCATATTCGACTAAAAAACACATTCAAACATCAAATCAACATTATATATTAACATCATCATAAAACAAACATCAAATATACATCTCATGTCAAATAACTCATGCTATCACATACACATCTATCTGCAAGTTGCACATTAAATGAACATATCTAACATGACCTAACGATATACACATCATGATGATCACCAACATCAAAATTAAGTACAACTGCAACATGAACATAAAATACATGGACCATATATATATATATATATATATATATATATATAATTAGGCCTACTTAGTCAAAGGAGCAGCCTTGATGGTCGATGGTCCAGCCTCCTCATGATCATGACTAGTACTGATGGGTGCTGCAGGCTATTGACTAGACGTGGCTGATGGTCCAGTCTCATCTCCATGATGACTGCTAGATGCTAGTGGAGCCTCATGTTCATTAGGCACGGCACGAGGTGAACGATCATGAGATGATGAGTCGCTACTCACAGACTATCCATCACGTATTATGGCTCGACCATGCCTATAATATGCAACAATCATCCTCAGTTGTGTAACAGTTGTTGTAGCTCCTACGACATGTCGCATCAGGTTGTACTTGTCACGCGACATGCCTCTCCACTTCTGTAATAGCCTATTAACAAACTTATGTCTCTGTAATGATCAGGCCTGATTCTCACCTGAACAATCAATGCACTGAGTTGGTCACCCAACTCCATCCTGTATCTAGTATCAGGTTGACTGCACCTAGCAAAAGGCAGTATTGGTGCACCAACAGAAGCATGTCCCTCTACACTGGCTTCCTGATCGTGATCCTAGGCATCTTCCATGCTCTGATCGTCATCGAGATCCAAAGTTGGATCATGCAATGGTTTTGGCATCTCGTCGCCATCAAAAGAGAAAATGTCTGCAAAATATATACAAGTACACAACAATAATTAAAAAATTTCATTACACAATTTAATAAAAACAAGTTAAATAGCATGTTAGAACAAATATAAATAAAATAGTAATATTACCTCTATCATCTGGCGGCTCATAATCTGTGAAGAGGATTTTGGCACACCCTCACCAATCTAATCCAGCATAAGAACAAGGGACCATAATGAAGGGATGCAGCTCGCCAACACTAGCTAGTAAGTCCAGTGCATCATGTGATGTCTTGGCTAGAAACATAGGCTCTCCCCTCTTGGCCATCATCTACCCCCACATGTGCATCCAGGCCTCCAACATCAACCTACGAGGCTGCTGAAAAAAAGTAGGCCTCATCTCTAAAAACCTCTCAAAAAATAAACAAAAAATATCTGAAGCAAAAGGGAATTTGACCCTCCCTTGTGCATGAGCACAACATCTATCTAAGGCTTTACAAAACTACCACAAAAAAATGGAAGACCACCTGACAAGTCCTGGCTCCTGTACTAAAGAATCAACATAATATAGAAGAGGGAAACTAATGCATTTCCCATCACTAGTGTTGTGTGAAATGGTCGAAATGAGAAATGAGACACACTGCATGTCCTCTCTACCAAATGCACCAATACATAACTAACCTCCAGGGACTTGAAACTTTGAAGGAGACAATATATCTACTCCAATGTATCTCTAGGAGTAAACTAACTGACTCCCTAGTACAGAACCATCTGGAACCTCTGGGAACGAGGGAAAATCCACCCCTCTCCACGCTAGCCCTGTAATGAAATTTATATCCTCCTCAGTTTGTGTGTACCACTTGTCAGGACCACCCTGGAAAGCATGTTGGTGGGCATTCCACCTACGAATAAGATGTCTCAAAAACACACTATGGGCATTTAGGGAAGTAGCCTAATCATAGAACGTGAGGAGGCAAGGCTGCCTTAGGAGCCCCTAGGTATTTTCTGTAATAAGGCGAGGGTACTCATCTCTCTCCCTCTGTTGTGCCTCCCACTGATGAAGCATGTCATACTGCTCCACCTGTTGTTGTTGTTGTTCCTACTCTTCTCTCTAAATCACTGACATATTAAATAATTTTTTTTATTTAATTAGACATGTATTTAGGAATATACATATATAATTTTTTTGTGAAAAAAAAACAGAATAGTCGGTGCGGCACAAAAACAGTCATGCACCGGTTCTGATGTAGCTTTTGTTTGTAGTGCACCGAAGGCGGTGTCCCAAATGACATAAAATGCACGAAATGCAGTGCACCTGAAATTCTTTCAAGCACCGTTGACTATATATGGTGTCAGAAGAGAAGTGTGCTGACTAAAATATATTTCTTGGTGCGTATAGTCATGTTAGCGCACCGACTTCTTGACAAATTACATAGTAAACAATGCGGTCTTTTACCTGGCCGCACCGTTGACCCTATCGGAATACCAAATGTGGTGCACTAACAGACATAGGTGCGGATATTTCCGTTAATGCACTGCGTTACTATTCCCATGGTCAACAGTCTAACCGGCTAAATGACCACACCACACTTTTTTTTTTAATTTTAAAATAATGTGGGGCGCCTTTTGGTACTGCCCTAGACATGGTGTAGATACCGTTAGCACCGGTTGCGGTGCGGCCTGTAAATTTTACAGGCAACACCGCTTACCAGTACAAGAAAAATACCTATGCATTTCGCCGTCGAGGAGGCATATTGGCTGTAGAATTTCCAAAAGAAATTTTTTGCACTGTTTTGCAAAATGAAAGGTGGAGATGGGTGGCCAATGCACAGCAGCAGTGTGTGAAATGGGTGCAATGGGAGCACTAATGTTAAGGTGGCTTAGAGAAGGAGAAATTGCACTGGTGCTTGAGAGCTCTGGAGCACTAAGAAAAGTGAAAAATGTGGATTTTGGCTATCATTTTTTTTTATTTAACCCTATTCCAGTGTGCGAGGTTTTATAGGAGCACTGGTGTGGTTTCTTAAGACCACATCAGGTAGTTTCAGATTTGGCGCAGTGTTTTATGATGCACCGGGGTAGTTCCTTAACACCACATCAGGTTGTTTCTATTTTGGCGCGGTGTTTTATGATGCACCAGGGCGGAATAGTTGTGAAGCACCGGTACTTTACAGTAATAGGACGCACTAGGCGAGTGTTTACATAGCACACGGTGTATGGTGTGCCAATGTTTTGTGTGATCGGAGCTTTCTCTATTAGAGCGCACCGATGATTGAAAGCAGAAAAGTGAAAAATGCAGGTTTTTGGTCGTAATTTTTTTTTACGTAACCCTATTCCGGTGTGTGCGCTTTATAGGCATACCAGTACTATTTCACATGAATGAACCAGTCTTTTTCTGTTTTGGCCCGCTGTTTTATGATGCACCAGTGCGGTTTCTGTTTTGGCATGGTGTTTTATGATGCACCAGCATGGAAGAGTTGTGAAGCACTAGTGCGTTACAATAATAAGAAGCATCAGGTAGTTGTGTATGGAGTGCACGATGTCCAATGTGCCAATGTTTTTCATGCACCATTTCTTTCTCTTGTAGATCGCAACGGTAATTAAGAGCTCTGGAGCACTGAAAAAAGTGAAAAATCCAGTTTTTTGCCATTATTTTTTTTTATATTTAACCCTTTTCCAGTGTGCATGGTTTATAGGAATACTGGTGCTATTTATTACGAACACACCAGTTGATTTTTCTTTTAGTGCATTGTTTTATGATGCACCAGTGCGGTTTCTTAATATCGCACCGTGCAGTTTCAGTTTTGGCATGATGTTTTATGATGCACTGACGTGGAAGAGTTGTGAAGCACCAATGCTCTAAAGTAATACGCACTGGGAGGGTGTGTACGAAGTGCACGGTGTCCGGTGTGCCAATGTTTTGTGCACATCGGTTCTTTCTCATGTAAGGAGCATCGGTGTGATGTTGGATGATAAGCGCACTGAGTGGAAAACATCTATGAAACCCTTCGCCCACCAACCTTCTTTAGTAACCTTCCCTAGAAACAAATGTATGTGGTATTTTTATAAGGGGTTCCTCAAAAACATCTGCTAGAGGGTATTTTCCTTGTAGTGTGTTTTCAGAAATATGATAAATATTGAGGACATATTGATACTGAAGAATTATTGTATCTTGTTCTTCATGTGACTTTGAAATATATTTCTGAGTTTCTTTTTCTACTTTTCCCAAGTTTTGAGTCCCCGTTATAAATTTTCCATCTTGCATAGTTACTATTTTATCATCTTTATATTTGTTGGGGCTCACATCTTCATACAGGATTCTTTTTCCAAGGCTCCCCTCCAACTTCTGCAATTCTGCTTCCAAATTTTTAATTTTTGTTTCAAGTTTTTGATGGTCCTCTAGTTCAACTTGTAATTTCAGTCTCAGTACATGTCCTTCTTGATCAAGTTCTTCATTCTTCTTCTTCAAGGAGAATACTTTCTTCTTCAACTTACTGATTTTTTTCAGCTTGATATGATGACACTTCTTTCATCTTCTAGATTTTTATTGGACACAACTTGGCTCCTCTTGCAAATGTCATGCATTTTTCTCAGCGGTTCAGTATTCTGTAATTATTTCATTAACTTGATTTCAACCCTATAATTTTGCAACATCCCCTCCATCATCTGCCTCTTCAAAAGATAGTGCAACCTTATTACACATCTGGCTTTATGATTGATTTTTTTGGTCATAAATGTTTTTTATAATTTTATCAGCATAAAGATGAATCAATCTATTTTTTTCTTGAATTTTGTTTGGAAATGCCTCTGCCATCGTATAAATAATTTGGCATAATTACACAGATATGTGGTCACATCATTCTGCTAAATCTCGATATGCTCTATAAAATTCTTCAATCAAATGTACAAGCCATGTTCGCTTTTTGAAGAACATCTCTGCACATATGGAAAATGACTTTGCGTCCTCATTAATCAACTTCAACATGGCTTTGATCTTGACATCCATATCTACCAGGTTTTCTTGAAGCCATTTTGAATTTTTAGGGCTCACATGGTTATCCCACCACCAAGAGTAAGGATGGTGAGATTCTGATTGCAACATAGCCAGTTTTATCAGGCTACAATATACAATATGTTGAGGTTGTAAAATTGCTTCTCGATGAGGCCACTTTAGTTGATTTTTTTATAGGATAAGCAAAGCAATAGGCCTTGACACAACATGACTGCTAATACTTGTACTTGTTGTATCTCACACAAGTTGTTGCAATATTCCACTCATTTAGAAAATAAAAGGCACCTTGAGGAGACATAGCTAAATCCATTGATGCTTCATCCACCGTCATGAATTTACAAGTAAATCACATTCATGCTCACTTTTAATAAAGCTGACTCAAGATTTCCAAAAGCTTTACGTATTCCCTTTCATATTGAACTTGCTCAATTTCTCCACAAAAATTTCGTATGCACTGAACCTCTTATCGGATGCATCATCACTATCATTTGATGAGTCCCTCTCTTGTCCTCTTGAGTATTTCCTCACATAAAAAACCCTCTATTTGAGTTCTCAACTTCAAACTTATATAATTACCCTGCCTACAATAGAGTTTCTCTCGTCACTTAATTCTCTCAATTTTCTATAGGATTCACCTTTTTCATAAGACAGATTCATTCTAAACTACCATTGAATTTGATACACACAAAAAAAATGGAACTTATCAATTACATAGACCCAAAGATAATATCAAATAACATGAAATTATTCACATGCACATTCTGTTGAATACATGTTTGAATTTATGAACATGCTTCAAATAATGTGTTTGAAACACAACGTTTAAAGCTGAATTGAGAAAGACATATAATAGTTGTTATGTTTATATGTTTACATATTATTATTTCTTATTTGAAATATGTTTTGAGATTCCAAAGAAGGTAGTATCTAAATATTCCATGCATGTGGATATGTTATAACTCTCAGTGACAGAGATATAATGAATTTCTAGTTTTTTCAGCCCTACTATAGGAAAGGTGGTTTAGCCATAACCTTACTTTCCAAACAGGGGAATGGTATTGGTTTTTGATCTTCTCAACTATTGATGTATTTTTTATAGATGCTCCTAGTCTCTAGTCATTTGAGAGCAACCAAATTACTGATTGTTACCCCCAGTGGTAGTGAAGATATAAAATACATCTTTGTGGCTAATATATTTAGACTACCGACTTATGAGAATTTAGATAGAGGCACTTGCCTGAATTGAGTCTTGGTCGAGTGATTGAAATCCTTCCCCTAATGATGCTAGATAAATTGCCTTGCTTAGATGCTTTCATGCAATCAATGTTGATTATTGAATGTTGCATACTTGGTTAGTTGGTGGAAAACGATTCCCAACTCAATTTGAGGTAAATTGGAAGGTTTTTGTTGCTTTATTGGTCATGTTTTTGCTGAAGTTGTTGATGACTAAATTTTCTATCTTTTCATCAGTGGACATTTATTTTTTTAGGAATTTCTAAAATTTCTATGTGAAAGAACTTTATTTGAAGTATAAAATGACTTATTTGCAACTCGAGTCTAATGTTATAGACCTATTGTCAATATTTGTTTGGAGACAAATACAATATTATTAAAGTTATTTTTTTTTAATTTTTGGACTTGATTCAACATGAATTACATTATATTGTTTAAGTGTAACTATTGGGTTTTTCAGGTTGTTAAAACTAATGTGGGCTAGTTAGCATCACAAGATCTTGCAAAGGAAATGAAATGGCTAGACTTTGTAACTACCTGTGTCAATCCCTGGTTATTTAGTGTTGGTGCTTCATAACAGTGATCATTTGAGGTTTTTGCAGCTGATATCAATGAAGAGGCCAAACCTTATTTTCAGCAAACATATATTGGACATTTGCCAACTGATTATGTGATGCAAAATATTGCACATTGCAAGTAGTCATCTGAGAAGAGGTATCTTTATTATTAACCAGTAAGTTAAGATAATTATAATGTTCTTTGTTATAAAAGCACTTGTTGAATAATTTGTCTCTAGACATGGGATGTTTTCTAGTTTGAGCTATTTCTATTTGATATATTTCTAATAGTGATTGCCACATCCTCGACAATTAAATAAACATGCAGGTTGTACTTTAGCTATATTTTTATTCTGTTATTAGTACCTAGAAAAGCAAGGTCTCGGAAAAATATCACTGGAGTTCAATAGTATTAGCTTAGTTTATTATCATTTCTAATTTTAAGTGCTTGAAAACAATTCCATTTCTAGTTTGATTATTTCTTTGGTCATTAATACGTTTTCCCTATCCATTTCCTACTTCCAAGTCTTCTCTCCTAGAACTGTCTTGTATCTGGTTGATTTATGGCCTATTTGAATGTGTGTATCTACTTGAATATTAATATTGTGTCTAGCTTGGTTAATTTACAGGGAAAAATAAAACTATTCTTGCATGACACAAAAATCCTATTTGATTAATATTGTTTTTTCCCAAGGTATCCAGAGAGAATTGGAGATTACTGCGATTCTCTTTGGTAAGTTTTCTTTGTTAAGCATTTTCATACCTTAATTTCTATCTTTTGAACTTAAGTTTTATATAAATATTGTGCATAAATATTAGTTATTTTATTTCTTTATTTTTTTAATAAAATTATTTAGTTTATATTAATATGTACATTAAAAATCAAATGCATCTTATACCAAAAAGGGTCATAAAGACATCCATTGTATGCATAGAGCTGATAATGAGTTTGATCATGATTTCAAGAATGAATCCACTCAATGCCAAGAAGTAAATATTTCTAAGGATTCACAAGATAACATGTCAAAGAACATAAAATGTAATCATCACATTATTTGAATATCAATCATTTATGCAATGATATCTCTGTACTTCCCATGCGACATCGCAAGTATATTTTACTGTGCAAGTCTATAATAATTGGTCTTTGAAAATTTTCTGAGTCTTGCTTCTCTGCTATTTTAATATGAAGTCATAATCCAAATAACTCAACTCTATTATCTGTACATCTCCAACAACATATTTTAAAAGGATAGTAGCCCCTGCCCCGCACATATCTAGGGTTCCTTGACAAGCCCCATAAAATAACTCTCAAGCATTCTCATAATCAATGCTTAGATCTTTGTGCCTTTTCTAGTGGTGGCCTTCAACTTCCTTCCAATAGTATATTTTTCATTCATGAGTAAAATTATTTTTTAAGCGAACTTTGAACACCTTTTATACTTCTGTGCAACCCAATTCTCATGAAATTATGACTGAATGAGAATTTTTTGAAATTGCAATATTTTAAGTAGAATCCTGACTACCACAACCTTGAACAAAATAAGAGATATGGAATTTATTCAGAAGGTTGTGGCCTTGACAAAATTACTATGCCTTTGGGTCACGATGAGTACATGTACGTTGTAATTATAATTGTTTTATTTTTACATTTTCGATAATAGTATTTTTATGTCGGTAGGAATGCTTGAAAATAATTTCAGTAGAAATGATAATGAAAGTATTCACAAAAGTGTTCACAGGAAAGTGATTCAGTTCCCCTGACCCAAGCCCATATGGATTTCACAATAGTTTCTTGTTTTGGAATTCTAGAGGTCTGCCCTCTCACTTTGTGCATAGAATTTCTCCTCGCAGAGATCTTATGTTCAAAAATATTTATTCTATTTAGTACAACTCAATTTCAATATCTGACACGTTCACTCATTAAAACCCTATGAAGATATTCTAGGGCATATAACTCAATGTTGTAGCTCAAAACCCCCACTAGAGCCAAAGATGGTGGCTAGATGCAAGGTGATGTCTTGGATTCTTGGATCTGCCTATTTCAAGAATTGTACAGACACGTATGAGCATAGGCTACAAATAGCTAAGTATCAATAAGATGGTGTAGAATTGGCCTAGTGGAAATTCTATGTTGAATCTATAAATACTTCATTAAATTCTACACATCAGAGGCAAGATCTCGACTTTTGTCAGTATTTTCGCCTAGCATGCATTTTTTTGCGCCATGTGTAGGTGTTTTTACCCCCTCAAATACCTATAGAATATTTCAGAACATTGACTAAAACTCTAGCAAGATTCTCATTAGATCGTTCAATAGTTTATTGAATCCTTCACTTGGTTATGGATTTAGCCTAAAATTCACATCTTTAGGAGGTACATATCATCAAATTTTATTCTACATTATTACTATTTTTTTAGAAATTTGATGGATTTGTTTGAGAATGCCACTATTGAACAAGCATTTCTTTCTTCCCTAGATTTTGAAATAAAAATTGATATATGTTATCATTCCATACAATCTCATAGCTCTCAATTTGTTAAGCCCCTATATTAATAGTGTAGCCCCTTATTATGTTAGTGTAGCCCCCCTTATTGTTATTATTGTACCCCTGTAACCCCCATATTGTAATTATTGTGCCCTTACATTATTATTGTTAGGTCGGCTAGGATTACATTGTGGCCCCACTAGGATTATATTGTGCCCCCATGGACTCCTATATATAGAAGGAGGGTTTGTTCATTTGTATCATCCAAGAATTGTGCATTTATGTAATGTATTGGAGGTTGCCCCCTCGAAGTGGCTTATTTCTAAGACGTTTATATCTCTTTTCTTCTATTTTTGAAGCTGGTTACACAACATTTGGTATCAAAGCTTTGGGATTCTAGGGTTTCGCTGCTCCAAACAGGTCATCGTGGAATTTTCGCTATAACTTTTTTCTACGAAGCTTCAGAAGCTGAAATTTCTAGGGTGCGAAGCTGAAATCTTGAGGAAGGTTGTCTAAAAATTTCAGATCTTGGTTCGCAATATTTGAGGAGATATCATCTGTGGAAGTTAGGTATCTTTTCAGGCTCATAAACAGGTCATCGTGGCATTTGCGCTATAAAGTTTTTTGTACGAAGGTTCAGAGTCTGAAATTCATATGGTGCGAAGCTGAAATCCTGAGGAAATTCGTCAAAAAATTTCAGTGCTTGGTTCGCAATATTTTTGGAGATATGATCTGTGGAAGGTAGTGCTTTTTCAGGCTCCTGAATTTCATCTCAAAGAGGTGATCGTGGGAAAAATTCAATAACTCTCTCTCTGGGCATTGGATTGAAGTTCCGTAAAAAGTGGTCGCAAGTACACAGATTGAAGTTTTTTGGCTATCAATTTCAGAGACAAAGGACAAAACAGTGACACGTGGCAAGTCGTACAAGTTCGCTCTACTAAACCAGTCCAGAATTAGGTCATTGTGGGAGATTGGACACAACTTTGTCTTGGAGAATCAAAATCAGGTCAGACCTGTGGCATTTGAAAGAAGCTTCAGAGATCTACTACAGGGCTGAATTTCAGATATCTAAGATTTTCAACTACAGAGATAATTCAATTTCAATATCGAGCTCCTAAAAGCTAGTAAAATGTGTGTATTTTTTTCCGAATTGCATAAGTCTTGTTTGAAGAATCAAGTTGAATTGATTCCAAGGGCATCTTGTAGAATAGATATCAATATTGGATTCTAAAATGGCCCCTAAAAAGAATTCAACACCCATCAAGCCTTCAGAAGGCTCTATCATGACTCATGAAGATGAAGAATTGCAACATGATCTATCAAAATTACAAGAACAAGTGCAACAAATTTCACTCTCGCAAAGAGCAGCAAAAAATGAAATGGAAGTTTTGAAGAAAGGTGTGGAAGTGAAGATGGATGGTTTGAAGAAAGGCATGGAAGCTAAGATGGATGGCATGGAAGTAAAGATGGAAGGTTTGAAGAAAGGCGTGGAAGTAAAGATGGAAGGTTTGAAGAAAGGCGTGGAAGCTAAAATGGATGGTGTGCAAGCTAAGATGGATGGCATGGAAGTGGGCATGGAAGCTAAGATGGATGACATAAAAGACAACATAGAAAACATGAAGAATGATCTAAAAGCATGCATGGAAGGCTTGATGACAAGCTTAAAACCAGAAATTATTCCTAATGGCGGAAATATAGGAGAAGAACCTCATGATGAGAACAAAATAAATGTTAATCATGATTTCATAAACTCGAATTTTGGTGGGAAGAACCACCATATTCCAAAAATGGATATGAGGAACTTTGATGGAAAGGATCCTGTAACATGGATACTACAGATGGAGCAATATTTTGATCTCCATAATGTGCAAAACACACAAAAGGTACGCATTGCAACTTTACATTTAGAACAAAATACATTTGTATGGTATCAATGGCTTTGCTCCCGTAAAAAAATTGTCACTTGGTCGATTTTTACGGAGGAAATGATAGCACATTATGAGGATACAAAGAGCAACACCTTCTTTACCCAATTGATAAATCTCAAACAAAAGGGTTTAGTGGGGCAGCACATTGAGGACTTCCAAAAATTGAGTATAAGGGTAACTGATATTTCAGAGGACCACAGGATTGATCTCTTCTTAGGCGGTTTAAAGGATAACATTCAACATGAAGTTCGTGTTCTGGAACCTGATTCATTAGAGAAGGCATTCAGGTTGGCAAGAAAAGTTGAATGTAAAATTATGGCAACAAGGAAGTCTACTACTCAATTCTATAAAGAAGGAAGTGTGGCTACATCTAGATTTCCACAACCTACAAGGTTGACACCACAACAATTGGAAGAAAAAAGAGAAAAAGGGCTTTGCTACAGTTGTGATAGCAAATACACTAAAGGTCATAAGTGTCTTGAGAAGAAATTATTTTACATAGATTGTGAAGAGGAAGAAGAAAATGAACAAGAAGAGGATATACACCAGGAACCAGCCCTAGAAGAGGAAGAAATGAATCTGACCATATCATGTAATGCACTGGCGGGAATTACCACTCCTCAAACTCTCAAGATAGAAGGACATATCAAGAAGAAAAAGGTAATAGTGTTGATTGATTCAGGTAGCACCCATAATTTTATTCATTGTAAGGTAGCCAAGGAATTAAATTGTTTCTTATACCCAGCACCAGAATGTCAAGTGATGGTTGCAAATGGAGGAACTATAAATTGCTCTGGAAAATGCCATAACATCAAGCTAACCAGGGGGGAATATGTGTTGACTAGTCCAATGCTTTCCATTCCTATGGGAGGTGCTGATGTTGTACTAGGAGTACAATGGTTACAATCTTTGGGGACGGTAGCTTTTAATTTTCAAGAACTTTCTTGAAATTTTTTTCAGAAGGAAAGGAAGTCGAATTACGGGGTATTGAAGGGAAGCCGGGAAGGATAATAAGCTCTAATGTCATGACAAAGCTTCTAAAGAAAGAACAACGAGGCGTAATTGCACAATTATGCTCACTAGAAGTTCCGACATCAAAATCATCTATTTCTGCAGATCTCCAACAAGTCTTGGACAATCATTCAAAGGTGTTTGAAACTCCCAAAGGACTCCCACCTATTCGTGATCATGATCATGCTATTCATTTGATTCCAGGAAGTGTTCCTCCAAACATCGGGCCTTATAGATATCCTTACGTCCAAAAGAGAGAAATTGAACGTATGATTGCAGAAATGTTAGAGGTAGGTATAATTCAACCTAGTCAAAGTTCTTTCTCTGCTCCTGTAGTATTGGTACACAAGAAGGATGGATCATGGCGCATGTGTCTGGATTATAGGGAGCTCAATAAGCTCACCATTAAAGATAAATTTCCCATTCCTGTGATTGATGAATTATTGGATGAATTACATGGGGCAATTTATTTTACCAAGTTGGATCTTCATTCAAGATATCATCAAATTAGAATTATGACTGAATATATTCTGAAAACAACATTTTGAACTCATGAGGGTCATTATGAATTTTTGGTCATGCCTTTTGGCCTTACCAATGCACCTTCTACATTTCAAGGGTTGATGAATTCCATTTTCAAACCCTTCCTTAGAGAATTTGTGCTAGTATTTTTTGATGATATACTAATCTATAGCAAGTCTTGGAAGGATCATGTTGAACATGTTGACAGGGTGCTCAAACTATTGCAGGAGAAACAATTATATGCAAAAGCATCCAAATGTTTCTTTGGAGTACAAGAGGTGGAATATCTGGGTCATATTATCTCCCACGAGGGTGTTAAAGTAGACCCTAACAAAATTAAAGCCATTAAGGAATGGAAAGTCCCTAAGACAATAAAGCAGTTGCGAGGATTTCTCGGGTTAACAGGCTATTATCGCAAGTTTGTTAAGAATTATGGAAGAATAACAGCACCTCTAACAACATTATTGAAGAAAGATGCATTTTCATGGACTCCTAAAGCAACTAAGGCCTTTGAACATCTTAAAGAGGCAATGTGCCTAGCACCGGTCTTAGCTACGCCAGACTTCACAAAAACCTTTATTGTGGAATGTGATGCCTCAGGAAATGGAATTGGTGCAGTTTTAATGCAGGAAGGAAGACCCATTGCTTTTGAAAGTAGTCCAATCAAAGGAAAGTATTTACAGAAACCTATTTATGAGAAGGAAATGTTAGCAATACTGCATGCACTAAAGAAATGGCGAACTTACCTAATGGGAAGACACTTCAAGGTAAAAAGTGATCATGATAGTCTTAAACACTTTTTGGAACAAAGACTATCTTCAGAAGAGCAGCAAAAATGGGTCACAAAGATGTTGGGTTATGACTTTGAAATAATCTACAAAAAGAGAAGCTAAATGTTGTTGCAGATGCACTCTCAAGAAAGAATGAAGAGGTGGAAGCATTGCTTTGTGCCATTTCTATTATCCAACCAGATTGGATAACCGAAGCAAGAGATGAATGGAAGAAGGACAAAGATATATGGACACTCATTCAAAAGTTACAGCAAGATCCTAGTACATCTGATACATTTAGTTGGAAAAATGATTCCTTATGGTACAAAGATCGCTTATATCTTTGTAAGAATTCCCATCTAAAACAAAAGATTCTTCTGGAATTGCACACTTCTCCTTTAGGAGGACACTCGAGATTTTTAAAAACTTACCACAGGGTGAAGAAAGAATTTTTTTGGGATGGCCTTAAATCTGATATTCAAAAGTTTGTGGCGGAATGTTTGGTTTGCCAGCAGAATAAAGTGGAAACAATTAAGACCCCGGGACTTCTACAACCTTTATCCATTCCAAGTCAACGTTGGGAGGAGATTTCAATGGATTTTATCACGGGTTTACCTAAGTCTGAAGGAAAGAGTGTCATCATGGTGGTAGTTGATAGACTTACCAAGTATGCACACTTTTGTGCATTATCTCATCCATTTAAAGCAAGAATAGTTGCTACTACATTTATGGACAGAATTCAAAAGCTACATGGAAGCCCAAGGGTTATTGTGAGCGATAGAGATCCCATTTTTACTGGAAATTTTTGGACGGAGTTATTTTCTTGTTTGGGTACTCAATTAGCTCATAGCTCATCTTATCATCCCCAATCTGATGGTCAAACTGAGATAGTAAATAAATGTTTGGAAGGATATCTTCGTTGTTTTGTATCTGATAAACAAACACAATGGGTCAAGTGGTTACCTCTCGCTGCATGGTGGTATAACACTTCCTTCCATACTGCAGCAAAAATGACCCCATTTATGGCACTTTTTGGATATCATCCACCATCGATCACATCATCTTTAAGGGAAAATTTGAAGGTTCAAGCAGTGGAAGATCACGTCGAGCATCAGCAAGAAGTTCTCGAACTCTTAAAGGATAACCTGAATTTGGCACAAAATCGAATGAAACAACAGGCAGATCAACATCGCAGCGAGAGAAGTTTTGATATAGGAGATTGGGTATTTTTACGGCTACAACCATATAAACAAATGTCCCTCAAACAAGCTAAAAAGGATAATAAATTATCGCCAAAGTACTATGGTCCTTACAAGGTGTTGCAAAAGATTGGTACTATGGCATACAAATTGGAGCTTCCTGCTTCTTCGCGAGTACATCCAGTTTTCCATGTTTCATGCTTAAAGAAGGTTATAGGAGAAAATCTTCCGGTTCAAACAATATTGCCAGAACTTGATGAGGAAGGAAAAATCATATTGGAACCAGAAGCGGTCATGGAAACAAGAACTCGACAACTACGGAATCGATCAATTTCAGAGTATCTCATCAAGTGGAAGAACTTACCCACTGAAGATTCTACATGGGAGGATGATAATTTTATACAGAAGCACCCAGAGCTACTCAAGCGTTGAGGACAACACTTGTTTGAAGGAGAGGGGCATGTTAAGCCCCTATATTAATAGTGTAGCCCCTTATTATGTTAGTGTAACCCCCCTTATTGTTATTATTGTACCCCTGTAACCCCCATATTGTTATTATTGTGCCCTTACATTATTATTGTTAGGTCGGCTAGGATTACATTGTGGCCCCACTAGGATTATATTGTGGCCCCATGGACTCCTATATATAGAAGGAGGGTTTGTTTATTTGTATCATCCAAGAATTGTGCATTTATGTAATGTATTGGAGGTTGCCCCCTCGAAGTGGCTTATTTCTAAGGCGTTTATATCTCTTTTCTTCTATTTTTGAAGCTGGTTACACAACACAATTACATCACACATCAACTTCACCCTCTCCATCCTTAGCTCTACCACTTAGTGCAGTGTTGTCTCCCTCTCATCCTGGTTGTTTGTCTTACTTTCGTAGGACACACACCCATTCTATTATTGAGCGTAGAACTCTCCAACACCAATACATTTATAAAATCATATTTAATAGTAGCCTAGTCCTAATTTAGACTTCATTTACTCTCCTCCACAACATAGAGTGCTAGAGGATATTTTTACAGTCAAAATGACTTCTACAGATCCCTCACTAATTCTCATGGATAAGGATTTATCCTGGCCCATTGATGACCTCTTTTTGTATAATTTTTAGGTCAAATATCAATTAGATACCCTCCTCAATAATAGAAGCCAAATGAGCCTCATATTACCACAAGTTCTTCAAATTATGGTAGCTAGCCACTACCCCATAAGCATTCTCTTATCATCTAGATTGGATCCAGAAAGTGTTCCCTCGTGCTAGTTCATGAATGATAGGCCGATACCTTTCCATTGGTGCTTTTTGTGACATCAACCATTGTGATGTATCTCCGGATTGTTTCAACTTATTATTGGACATTCCTTGACAACATTAACTCGAAGCCTTGTATGATTTTGGGTGTGATACTGAAGTCACCTTCTCGTTTGCTGATTCCTCTTATATTTGGGAAGTATGTTGCCTTTGAGAAAGCTTAGAAAAATGTCTGCCCTTATGAATTGTCCTCACTATTAAATCTTAAAATAGTACAAAATTATATCCAACACACCCCGCATTAGGGTATTTTCCTCTCACAATTCCCTTTATCTCGTCTCTCCATTTTCACCTCCATATATTCACCCCCTCATCAAATTATGCAGGTGGCATCTTCCCGTGATGGACTCTCCAATCGTCACCTTGCATTGCTTCTTTGGTCTCCTCTCTCTTCACCTCACTTGAACCATATTATTCCACATGTTCAAGTAGTGGTGTCCATGTGTTCAACGCATCACAAAAAATCAAAAAAATTCCTCCCAAAAAACCTCAACATCAATTATCTAGGTAGAATTATTTCATTTCTATTGGTTTTAGACTTTAGTACACCTCCAAGTCCATTGGCAAGGCTAGAAAAACATAATGTCTAATAATACAGTAGCTGTATACTTTTCTAGATGTTTCAAAGGGATTTAATTTGTTCAATTCAATTCAACGAACACCTAAACATTTGCACAAGTGGTTTCATTATACAACAATCTAAACCATATCTCTATAATCGATTTCAATAATTTTCCATCCATTGCGCTAATCCATTGTCTCTTTACTACATGTTCAGCAATTCTACAGTGAAGATGCTAAGATGGGCAAACTTTTCCTCCCTTGGACTATTATGCTTTCCCACATTTTCTTGTACAATGGTCCTTTTTCTCAACCCTACTCAATTGTTATGGACGCACATGCCTATGCACAGGTATTTAGGGTACATCATAGTATAAATGTTTTATGCTTTATCATTTTTGTGAATAATTTTGTTCCAAAACCAAGAGGAAAAAATAGGGATGAGTTCGAGTTAAACTAGCAGAATCTGATGTGTTTAATATGCTCATCTCAGCAGACACACTTCTCCATAACAACTTCTCTTCATGACACCATGATCATTGGTTCTCAGGATTATTATATATATAGCATAAAGAAATAATCACACCTCAATTGAGTTTTGTGCATATTTTTTTTGGTTAAGTTTGACCTAGTCCATATGGATCTTTTTATAAATATTATATAGGTTACTTGCCTAAGGAATGAAAGTAGGCTATCTATTCTATTTCCTATTATTGATGGGTTTGTCTCTTATTTTGTTACATTTTCTACAAGAGGTTTCATTATTCCACATAGACAAGAGATTACTGAAACATCATCATTCAAAATTGGAGTGTCTATAGTGAATATTAGAAAATATCCAATTACTTTTATCTATGAAGTTTTCCTTGTAATTTTCATTAGATTTATAAGGCACATTTTGGGGTTTTGAAGTGATTGCTCTTAAACTTTTCTGAAGTTCTTATTGTCAATCAGGGATTTTGTATTTTATGTTGTTTGATTGTTGGACTGCAAATGCCAATAAATAATATTAACATGTGCCTTTTGGATAGATATTAGCAAATACTTGTCTTCATGTTAATTCAGTGACTACTCAAATTGGTGTGTCTTTTTTAGGCCAACCCAACACAACTAGACACTTTTCCATATATGTTGTTGGGAAACAAAATTGACGTAGATGGGGGGAAAATAGTGGTAATTATTGGAAATTAACATATCCTATCATCTTTATTTGGCACTATTGCAAATATTTAATGCTTGCAATGCATTTTAGGAGTCCTTGTTATAAATCAAAAGTTTACTTATGCAATATACCTGCAATTGTTGTACAAGTTTATGATCTGAAAGCAATAACATGTTGTAAATAGGAAGGTATCCTCTATTTTTAAACATTAGCTAAAGAAAATTACTGCATTAATGCAACATTCTTATCTATAGAAAGATGTGCACTTAAAAATAAACATGAACATGAATTGTAAGATATCCTGACAAATTACATAGACAACGGTGAGGTCTTTTACCTGGCCGCACTGTTGACCTAATTAGAATGCTAAATGCAATGCGATGATAGATACAGGGGTGGATATTTCCGTTAACGCACTACATTGCTATTCCCATGGTCAAGAGTGTGACCAGGTAAATGACTGCACCACACCTTTTTTAAATTTGAAAATAATGTGGGGCGCCTTTTGGTACCGCCCCAGACACAGTACATATACTGATAGCACTGGTTGCGGTGCGGCCTATAAATTTTACAGCCAACACTGGTTACAGGTATGAGTCGAATGGCTCATGCACACCATACGACAAAAAAAAATCTTTTTAAATGGTTAATTTTAAGGTTATTTCAAATTATAATCCGCTAAAAAGCTTAGTTATGGAAAAACAAAAAAAAATAACCTGTACATTTCACCATCGAGGAGGCATATTGGCTGTAGAATTTGCAAAAGAAAATTTTCCCACCATTTTACAAAATTCAAGGTGGAGATTAGTGGCCAATGCACAACAGCAGTGCGTGAAATGGGTGCAATGGGAGCACTAATGTCAGGGCATCTTAGAGAAGGAGAAATTGCAGTGGTGCTTGAGAGCTCCGGAGCACTGAGAAAAGTGAAAAATGCGGTTTTTTGGCCATAATTATTTTTTTATTTAACCCTATTCCAGTGTGTGAGGTTTTATAGGTGCATCGGTGTGGTTTCTTAAGGCCACATCAGGCGGTTTTAGATTTGGAGCAGTGTTTTATGATGCACCAGGGCGGAATAGTTGTGAAGCACTAGTACTTTACAGTAATAGGATGCATTGGGCGGGTGTGTACGGAGCACACGGTGTATGGTGTGCTAATTTTTTGTGTGACTAGTGCTTTCTCTTGTACAACGCACTGGTGATTGAGAGCAGAAAAGCGAAAAATGCAGTTTTTTGGCAGTATTTTTTTTTTTATTTAACCATGTTCCAGTGCTCGCACTTTATAGGCATACCGATGTTGTTTGATATGAACACACTGGTATTTTTCTGTTTTGGTGTGGTGTTTTATGATGCACCAGTGCAGTTTCTTAACATTGCACCCGGTGGTTTCTGTTTCGGCGCGGTGTTTTATGATGCACCGACGCGGAAGAGTTGTGAAGCACTACTGCATTACAATAATAGGAAGCATTGGGCAGGTGTGTATGGAGCGCATGGTTTCCAGTGTGCCAATGTTTTTTGCACACCGTTTCTTTCTCTTCTAGAGTGGACCGGTAATTGAGAGCTCTGGAGCACTAAAAAAGGTGAAAAATCCAGTTTTTTTGCCGTAATTTTTTTAATATTTAACCCTTTCCCAATGTGCATGTTTTATAGGCACACCAGTGCCATTTCTTACGAATGTACCAGTCAATTTCTATTTTGGCGGGTTTTTTTATGATGCACCAGTGCGGTTTCTTAATATTGCACTGGGCAGTTTCAATTTTGGTGTGATGTTTTATGATGCACCAATAAGGAAGATTTGTGAAGCACTGGTGCTCTACAGTAATACGACGCATCGGGAGGGTGTGTATGAAGTGCACGGTGTCCAGTGTGCTAATGTTTTGTGCGCATCATATCTTTCTCTTGTAAGGAGCACCAGTGCGATGTTGGATGATAAGCGCACCGAGCGGAAAACATCTACAAAACCCTTCGCCTGCGAACCTCCTCTAGTAACCTTCCCTAGAAACAAACGTATGTGGTATTTTTATAAGGGGTTCTTCAAAAACATCTGCTAGAGGGTCTTTTCCTTGTAGTGTGTTTTCAGAAATATGATAAATATTGAGGACATATTGATACTAAAGAATTATTGTATCTCATTCTGCATGTGACTTTGAAAGATATTTCTGAGTTTCATTTTCTCCTTTTCCCAAGTTTTGAGTCCCCGTTATAACTTGTCCATCTTGCATACTTACTATTTTATCATCTTTAGATTTATTGGGGCTCACATCTTCATACAGGATTCCTTTTCCAAGGCTCCCCTCCAACTTTTGCAATTCTACTTCAAAATTTTTAATTTTTGTTCCAAGTTTTTGATGGTCCTCTAGTTCAACTTGTAATTTCAGTTTCAGTACATGTCCTTCTTGATCAAGTTCTTCATTCTTATTCTTCAAGGAGAACACTTTCTTCTTCAACTTACTGAATTTTTTCAGCTTCATATGATGACACTTCTTTCATCTTCTAGATATTTATTGCACACAACTCAGCTCCTCTTGCAAATGTGATGCATTTTTCTCAGTGGTTTATTATTTTGTAATTATTTCATTAACTTGATTTGAACCCTATAATTCTGCAACTTCCCCTCCATCATCTGACTCTTCAAAATATAGTGCAACCTTATTACACATCTGGCTTTGTGATTTATTTTTTTGGTCATAAATGTTTTTTATAATTTTATCAGCATAAAGACGAATCAATCTATTTTTTTCTTGATTTTTTTTTGGAAATTCCTCTGCCATTGTATAATGAATTTGGCATAATTACACAGATATGTGGTCACATCATTCTGCTAAAGCTTGATATGCTCTATAAAACTCTTTTATCAAATGTACAAGCCATGTTCGCTTTTTGAAGAACATCTCTGCACATATGGAAAATGACTTTAAGTCCTCATTAATCAACTTCAACATGGCTTTGATCTTGACATCCATATCTACCAGGTTTTCTTGAAGCCATTTTGAATTTTTAGGGCTGACATGGTTATCCCACCACCAAGAGTAAGGATGGTGAGATTCTGATTGCAATATAGCCAGTTTTAACAGGCCACAATATATAGTATGTTGAGGTTGTAAAATTTCTTCTTGATGAGGCCACTTTAGTTGAACTTTTTATAGAATAAGCAAAGCACTAGGCCTTCATGCTACATGACTACTAATACTTGTACTTGTTGTATCTCTCACAATTTGTTGCAATATTCCACTCATTTAGAAAATAAAAGGCACCTTGAGGAGACATAGCTAAATCCATTGATGCTTCATCCACCATCATGAATTTACAAGTAAATCACATTAATTCTCACTTTTAATAAAGCTGACTCAAGATTTCCAAAAGCTCGAGGTACTCCCTTTCATATTGAACTTGCTCAGTTTCTCCACAAAAATTTCATATGCACTGAACCTCTTATAAGATGCATCATCACTATCATTTGATGAGTCACTCTCTTGTCCTCTCGAGTATTTCCTCACATACAAAACCCTCTATTCGAGTTCTCAACTTGAAACTTATATACTTAATCTGCCTACAATAGAGTTTCTCCCGTCACTTAATTCTCTCAATTTTCTATAGGATTCATCTTTCTCATAAGCCATATTTATTCTAAACTACCATTGATTTTGATACACACACAAAAAATGGAACTTATCAAATACATAGACCCAGAGATAATATCAAATAACATGAAATTCTTCACATGCACATTCTGTTGAATACATGTTTGAATTTATGAACGTGCTTGAAATAATGTGTTTGAAACACAACGTTTTAATCTGAATTGAGAAAGACATATAATAGTTGTTATGTTTATATGTTTACAAATTATTATTTCTTATTTGAAATATGTTTTGAGATTCCAAAGAAGGTAGTATCTAAAAATTCCATGCATGTGGATATGTTATAACTCTGAGTGACAAAGATATAATGAATTTCTAGTTTTTTCAGCCCTACCATAGGAATGGTGGTTTAGCCTTATGCTTACTTTCCAAATAGGGGAATGGTGTTGATTTTTGATCTTCTCAAATAATTATGTATTATTATACTGATGCTCCTAGTCTCTAGTCATTCGAGAGCAACCAAGTTACTGATTGTTACCCCTAGTGGTGGTGAAGGTATAAAATACATCTTTGTGCCTAATATATTTAGAGTGTTGACTTACAAGAATTTAGATAGAGGCACTTTCCTAACTTGAGTCTTGGTTGAGTGATTGAAATCTTGCCCCTATTGATGTGTTGAAGCCTCGAAAATCGCTGCAACAACATTGGGGGATAACCACCCGGTCCGGACCTTAAAGCAGCTCCTTTTCCGTTTGGTGTGGTGGCTCCGACTGGTTTAACTAGGTCCAGTTACCTTCTCCCTATTTGCTATTGGTTTATAATGTATCTTTAACTACCAATAGACAGGGATATCAGATCACTTCTTCTTGCTGATCAGGCAAGAGAATGACCCTTAAGCTGATTTGGGTTCAGCCAAGCCACAACTATAATTTTGCCTCTTTAAGGAGAGGACTTAAAAGAATGTAGAATTTACTCTAAATGCAAGCTTATTCTATAATGTAAGCAAAAGAAACTAATCTAAATCCTATCTCAATTAGGTAGATGAAAATCTAACCCAACTAAGAGCAAGATGATTAAATTATGAGAATTAAAATATGTCTAGTTTTAAATTAATGTTAAGCTAACGAAGAAATTCAATTAGCTCACATTTGTGAGTACCAAAACACATTCTATTGAGACCATTTGACTGAAATAATAAATCAACAACATTCCAGAAGAAATTCACAAAAATTGATATCAATTATCATATCAGTCAAACTAATAATTAAACAATAACATGTGGAAGAAATTCACAACACATTATTATTTAATAAATCAGTGTTATAAGACAGATTTCTGAGTAATGGTTACTCAGAAATCAGAGTTTAATTCATAAGAGCAGAGATACTTAACAATTTAAGACAAATTATCCATATCAACAGAAATGCCAAACATGAATAAAATGAAACAACAATTTTATTAACATAAAAATGAAACTGGTATTTGATACAGAAATGCCCAAAATACCAGTTAATTGAATCTGCTTCTCTGATCCTGGTCTCTAACAGTACTTTACATTACTTGAATTTCTGCTTTCAAGACTAGAGCTGCAGAAATGCAAACTCTGCCCATCATGCATAATAAAAGACATAAAGCATAAACCCTCAATAATGTTCAGATCTGAAACTTTCTCTCCTCCCCATCTACAATTCTAAATTCCTATTACAGAAATGCTTCTAGAAGTCTGGAATTGCAGAGGAGAGCAGCCCCCCTTTACATTTTGCAATCTGCAATTTATAATCTTCCCAAAACTATTTTTAGAAGAGAGTTTGTTTGAAGAAAAATCTGCCCAATCCAACTTTAATTGCTCAAAAATTCCAATATTTAATTGCTGGAGTCTTCTCATTGATTGAAATATTTTTCCTCAATATCTCTTCTACTGTTTTTCCTGCAAAAAGAAATTAAAAATCATTTAAGAAGCAAAAATAAAATCCAAATATTATTTCTATCATTAAAACAAATCCAATAAAATTCTATTTAAATAAATAAAAATGAAATTTGAGCTTCTTATTGATACTCATAATGATTTTAATTAATCAAGGATATTATTGATGCATGAATCTGCAATTAGAAGAGGCTGGACAAATGAAAATGAAGAAAACAAAACTCGGAAAATTGATTTTATTTTTAGAAATTCGGAGCTTGATTTTCTGCCTGATTTTTGACCCAATAAATGATCAAATCTGTTATTGAAACCTCCTCAGAAATGTTCTCCTTGATTTTCTCTTTCCAATGAGCCGTCCTGGGCCTCATTTGGCCAAGTAAAACTCAATTTATGAGCTTCCAAAGTTGATAAGTCAAATCTGATATAATTCTGGAAATTCAGTTGCTCCTCGTGACTCAATCGGATCGGAAGTTTTGAACATTGACTCAATCGGATCGGAAGTAATGAGCTCAATCGGGGCTGACAAGCTTAATCGGATCGGAGGTAATGAACTCAATCGCATCGCATAAGTTCAATGTGACTCAATCGGATCGGAAGTAATGAGCTCAATCGGGGCTGACAAGCTTAATCGGATCGAAGGTAATGAGCTCAATCGCATCGGGGCTGACAAGCTTAATCGGATCGGAGGTAATGAACTCAATCGCATCGGATGAAACTAATGAGCCTCAATCGCATCGGGAAAAATCATTGCATCGGGGTTTTTAAAAGGAGGCTCGAATGAATATTTCCGATGCGATGTGTTTTATGCAAAAAAATTATTTTGTTTTTTGTTTTTTTATATATTTGTTTTTAATATAAAATTTTTAATTAAATTAAATTAATTATATTTAATATAATAATTAATTTAATTAATTCAAAATTTAATGTTAAAAATTAATTTTTTAATTTTATTTTAGAGATGTTAAATTAGACTACGAATTTATCTAAAATGATGATTTACCTAAAACAGCCATTTTAACATTTTGGATTTTTTCGAGATTAGTAATTTATTTGAAAATTGGAAAATTGGAATAAATGACTGAAATCCCGATGCTTTATGATTTGGCTGTATATAAAAAAATAAAAAATTTTAGTAATAACTAAAAAGGGGTTAATATTTAAACTAAATGCATTATTGAACTACACATTTTTTAACCCAGACGACATAATCGATTAGACTTCAAAGGAGTGCTATTTACAAACTGGTTGACCAAATGAGACGAAACAAGTGTCAACAGGAAGCTTATAAAAAATCTATTTTAACCAAGCAATCAAAACAAGAATCTAAAGAAAATAAAAAATTAACAAAATCATAAGATAATTGACTTAATAAAAATCCTAAAAGGTATTTAGCCAAAAATTTTATAGAAAGGGTCCCCATTATTTGATGTGAACAAGATAAAAATGGGGGGTTGTTGTACCATACAACAATTAGCGATTCACTGGAAGAAACAGTTATCTCTGTTTGATAAAAATGAAATTTTCCTAAAATTAAAGTAAAAATAATTAAAGAAGAGAAAATTATTTTTGGAATGTTTGACTAGGTTCATTAATCTGAATAAAAGCAACAATCATCTTACTGTAATTTTCTTGAAATTCCTTATAAATTAAAATATCTCATAACTCTATATCAGTCCTTAATTAGTTCTAGAGATAAAGCAGGGGTCACTTTACAGCCGAGCTTTTAAAGTGTACTCATTTGTCACAGGTAGAGCCACTGCTGCCAACAAACATCTATAGTCTCGACAGGGTTACCTTTTAATCATCAATGATTCAGAATCCTATCTATTTAAGAATTATTGACCTAGAGATAAATCCATTTATATATGCTTATTTTTTTATTTTTATTCTTAAAAGCCATTGTCCTGGTTTGGTAGCCAGATAGTTGACAATGCCATTCACTGGTTATAATTGGACTGAACAAGCTGGCTCGTGATGAGACCCCTTGTCTTACAATTGTTTGAAATTATAAGCCATTACCCTGGTTTGTTTAGCAGTGTTGGTAATGTCAGCCTATTTTTCCCCTATGATCATGGTAAGCGGGCTCGTGATGAGACCACTTATCTTTTAAGTTTTAAATATATTTTTGGATTACACTCTAGAAAAATAAAACTCTTTTTAAATGGGGAGAATCATTAACTCCTTAAGAGTTCAGAATGACAATTTCAGAGTTAAAAGTGCTTTGTTGTAAAGTGTCTTTACTTGGTTAAAAATAACTATTCTTGACTGATAATAGAATCTTGAAAGATCTTAATAAAGTATTGAAATCTCAAAATAATTACAATTTTGATGAAAAAGAAATTTCTCAGATTTCACGATACTTCGTCAACTTTTCTTGTTTTGTAATCTCTTCCTTAAGTATGTCTACCTGTATAATAAGAAAAACAAATTTTGCTAAGAGATTTTAAGAAAAAGCTAATAGGAGACTATTAACAATTTTTCCTATGTATGCCAACCATTGTTAAGTAATAAAAAGCCTTCCATATAAAACATAACAAAGTTACCAAAATCAAAATTGAAAAACAAAGGAAAAGAATTCTTAAACTAAAGTGAGAAAAGAAATCAGCAAACAAAATTAAAATGAAGCAAAAAAGTGGAAAAGAAAAAATCCAAGCTTTTGAAATACAAACTCTAACAAAAAAAATGTTTATACCAATGTCTCAACAACATGAAGTAAAATAAAATAATCATGTAATCATTTCTTCTTATGTCGAGATCCATAAAACTTATACCTTGCAAGGTTGTAAATGCTTTAGGTTTCAGATAGCAGTGATGATAAAATTCAGCCACAGTGAAAAATTTCTGTTTGATGTCAATCTTGTCGTTTTCAAAGCATTATCTTAATCATTTTCTAATAAAAGAAATGATTTAAAGAAATATATTAAAGGTTCAGAAACTTCCTAGTGTAGCTGTTTCAATGAAGACTATCGTTGCTTCTTGAAAATAAAACCAGGAAAAGAGCATAGGGCTTCCAAAATATGATTTGGCAGATGTTTGAAAGCTTTTATGAGGAGCTGCACAACAGATTCAAATATCAACATAATTTTGAAAAACAAAACTGAAACTAAAGTAATGAAATAGAAATTAATGAAAGTGGGTACATGAATCTTACCATTGGATGATTGCATTTGATCTTACCTGAAGGTATCAATTTCTCCAATACTAGCTGACTTCTTCTTGTAGTTTTGACATTAAAAATATGAAGAAGGCAAACTAACCAAAATCCTATAACCCAAAATCATTATTTATTTTATTTAATTTAAAGCAAGCAGTAAAATGTAAAAACGAAATGCTTTGTGTTCAAGGGAATTGAAATTAAAACAATTGCGATAGCAGTGATGCGATTTTTATAATAATCGGTGATGAACGAAGAACGATAAGCGATGAACAATCGGCAATTAGTGAAAAGTGATGACCTATAAGCATTTGGCGATTAATAAAAAGCGATAGCAATAAGCAATTGGTGATGAATTATTGCATCACAATTTTTAAAATGAGCACACAAGGATGTATTCAATTTTCCTCCCGATTTGCGATTTGCGATTAGACTTGTTGCATCGGAGGTCTTTCAAAATTAGTCCTTGACTAATTTAATAATTTG
The DNA here is from genome assembly GCA_034641835.2 of Pinus albicaulis. Taxonomy (NCBI): domain Eukaryota; kingdom Viridiplantae; phylum Streptophyta; class Pinopsida; order Pinales; family Pinaceae; genus Pinus; species Pinus albicaulis. Next base: position 591,019,648 of record CM076575.1, read on the forward strand.
CGATTGCAATTTGAACTTCATCGCATCGGAGTTTTTTGCAAATGGATATATCAAAAATGAGGTCTCTCTGATTTGCGATTGCCGATTGGGTTCATCGCATCGGAACGTTTGAAATGAATTATCCTTATGTTAAATGTGATATGCGTGTTTGCTATCCATTTCATCGCATCAGAACTTTTGTAATGAAAAACAAACCTTTCAATTTATTCCAATGCGATATGTGATTTGATATTTTATGAAAAATTGAATGATGTAACACATCAGAGATCTTTCATCGGAAATATGAAAATCAAGTTGGAACATTTCTGATATGAATCTTGCGATACTGTTTTTAATGTCAATTGGATTTTTTAAATGAATGAAAGCAAAGTTAAAGAATGATCAAATTCTAATGAATAACAAATAAAATTTCCCTGAACCTGTTGCAAATTTGAAATGGGTTTACTGCTTACTTTATGTTTTGAAAAGAAATAAAAACCTGCAAATAAAACAGAACACAAATCAAAAATAAACTAAGGAAAAAAGTGAACTAATAATGGATGAGAATAAAGTTGTAAATGCGTACCTGAAAGGAATTTGTCTGTAAATTTTACCTCATAAATCTTCAAATTCTTCCTTTGATTAAAATCATCTCATTATTTATTTTAAATCTAAGTGTGCAATCAGCCTGAATGAAATCAATCATTCATGTTCATAAAACATAAAATTTACCAGAAATAAATATAAAAATAGACTCTTCTTTTGAATTGAAACAACAATTTATTATCTCTACTTATTCTGAATAACTTGAGAAGAATCCGTATTGTTATTGTGACTGTTCAATAATGTCTTTAGTGAATGAATATGATGCATATTGCAGCATCAAATAATAAACTAAAGATTAGAATGGGATAAAGCCACTAATTGTAAAAAAATATCAAAACAGATTTGAATGTGTGCACTCAGCAAAATTGACATCCTTAAGGTCAGCTTTAGCAAATTCCGAGGAAGATAATATGAACTTCATATGATTATCGTGAAAGGTTAGACTGACTACTAATGATTGAGTCGGAATTAAGCTTATCATAGACAATCATACATTTCATGGGATAATGAGATCATGAAGCTCTTACATCTTCAACCTTTATTATATAAATTCCAAAAGAAAATCTTAGAAGGAAATCTCGAAATGAAGAAAAGTGGCTTTGAGGCGATCAATGCCAAGCGTAACCTCAATTGAATTTAATCAAAACATTATTCAAAATAAGCAGAGTAGAGGTATTAAGAAATTTAAAAAGGAAAGCAAGAATTAAAACTTTCTGATAAGGAGAAAATGTTTCAGTGAACATGCATGAGAAGGCTGATTGCTTTGTTTTATTTTTTAATCTACAAAACTATTAAAACAAATTAACTATAGAAAACAAACAAACTAAATTAATTCTACTCTTATTCTAACCATATACATGAAAATGACTAGGTATAGTCATATTTCCAGTGTAGCCATTTTTTCATTTTAATTGTTGCATGTATGTACAGTTCAAATTTTAGTAATAAAAATACAAATCTAACTAAACTGAGGAAAATAAATCTGAAATCAGAATGTACAGTTATTGTTAGCAACTTAATTAAAATCTCTTTCTCTTGAAATTTCCTTTCTAATTGGATATTAATTGGATCATAGAAATCTGGATGGATTTCTATTAAAAATTGGAAAATGTTGAAAGGAAGAGATAACAGGCCAAATTGTGAAGATGAGCTTTTAAATTCAAAGGCTTGGAAAGAATTGTTAGTATTATGTACAAATGGAAAATTATTAATTGAATTGAATTGCTGGCCAGATTGAAAAAATACATTCTCTTGTCGACATTGCCTTTGAAAAAATAGAAGCTTTTGATGAAACATTAGCATTGATTGAAATTGAAATATTAATATCTTTTGATGCTCATGATTATAATATGAAACTTCAATTTCCCAATCGGGCAATGCATCAATTGAGTGTTTGATAGTAAGGTGTTCAATATGCCAGCGAAAAGTGTGAAAATTTTGTAAAATAAAATCAAAAAATAAATCTAAATTTAAACAAAATAACTGTGAAAGAAAAACTAAAATGAAATCACTATTTTTACAACTAATGTTACAACACAATTGGGATCGTTTTGAAATAATTTCATTTTCACAAGGATTGGCCAGAATTATGGAATTTGAGTAATTTTGAATTCCAACTTGTGAATTAGAAAATGAATTATGATTATGAGTAGGAATGAGAGCTTGATCACGATATGAATAATAAATTGGAAAGTTTTCTCGAATAATGAAATCATGAAGATAATTTGCTGCTCTAAAATGAGGATTGGTTGGGATAATTTCTAAATTGAAGCGTTCTTCATTCTCAGATGTTATTTGAATTTTATCATGAGGATTCTTTTGAGAAAAATTGAAATCAACATCCTCAATATCAGAATAATCATCATAAATGACCTCACAAGATTCTCTAGAATTCCCTTCAATCTCATCCAATATATCCAAACAAGGAGGAACAAGAATTTCATGTTCATTAATGGCAAAAGAATGATCGTTAATTGCTTCTCTATCTTGATAAAAAATTAATAGTAATTCATTCAGATCAGCCTCTGTATTTTCTGAAATATCATTAATATCAAGAGGGGAAAAATTACCATCATTAAAAATATCAGGATAAAGGGAAAAATGTGAACCTGAAACAATGCATTTAAAACTGTCTCTGTTTGAGAACTCTTGTGCATTATGCTCATTGTAAATTTCAGATTCTAAATCATTCCTTTGTATGCTCATTCTTTCTTGAAGAAGGCTGCTTTGCTGCTGTGATTTCGGCATTTGCTCATCATGGAGGAATTCAGAAATTTGTACAGCAGTTTGTATTTTATTATTTACTTTGATTGCTGTTTGTACTTGTTGATTTGCGATCTGATTTTCTGAATTGACCGCAGAGTAATTTTCAGATTCCAAAGCAGTTTTTTCTTCAAAATTGCTGTTGTTGTCTTCTTGCATTTGATTAGAAATATTTTCCAAGCTTTGTGAAACCACTTCATCACAATTTATTTTCACATCCAAATTGGGATTCTCATTTATATTGTAATGGGATGGAACAAATCTTGAATTAATTTCATATGGATTGGGAATGGGTGGAAGAGAACAAATATATTCAAACCAATCTAATGATTCTTCTTCCGTAGGTTTATCTTCGTCTTTAAATCTTAAGCAATTTAAATGAAATCGAATATTAAAATCATTAACAGACTCATTTTCAAACCTTAGTAAATATTCAATTTCTTCACATACCTGTTCATAATCATAGCCGTCAAATTTACAAATGAAAATTGTAACAAATTGATCCCAGCTGTGGATTGAAGCAACTGGAAGAGTTCTACACCAACTTCTGGCTTTTGCCGCAAATGTGAGAGTAAAAATTCTGCATAAAATGCCTTCATCAATCCCTTGAAAATCATAATTTGAAACATTTTGAATAAATTGAAGGACATGATTAAAAGCAGAAGAATTTCTCTTACCATTGAATTTTACCTGAGACAAGAGTCTTACCACTTCGGGTGGAGTATTGGAAAATGCACGTCCATGTATACAACTCCAAATTGGAAGTTTTAAAGGAGCCATTGTAATAAAAATGAAATGTTAGAATTCAAAGACTCCAAAGTAAAACAAATCTCAGGCCCTCCTTCTAGCGCCAAAAATGTTGAAGCCTCGAAAATTGCTGCTACAACATTGGGGGATAAACACCCGGTCTAGACCTTAATACAGCTCCTTTTCCGTTTATGATAGTGGCTTCGACTGGTTTAACTAGGTCCAGTTACCTTTTCCCTATCGCTATTGGTTTACGATGTATCATTAACTACCAATAGACAGGGATATCAGATCAATTCTTCTTGCTGATCAGGCAAGAGAATGACCCTTAAGCTGATTTGGGTTCAGCCAAACCATAACTAAGATTTTGCCTCTTTGAGAAGAGGACTTAAAAGAATGTAAATTTACTCTAAATGCAAGCTTATTCTATAATGTAAGCAAAAGAAACTAATCTAAATCCTATCTCAATTAGGTAGATGAAAATCTAACCCAACTAAGAGCAAGATGATTAAATAATGAGAATTAAAATATGCCTGGTTTTAAATTAATGTTAAGCTAACGAAGAAATTCAATTAGCTCACATTTTTGAGTACCAAAACACATTCTATTGAGACCATTTGACTGAAATAATAAATCAACAACATTCCAGAAGAAATTCACAAAAAATGATATCAATTATCATATCAGTCAAACTAATAATTAAACAATAACATGTGGAAGAAATTCACAGCACATTATTATTTAATAAATCAGTGTTATAAGACAGATTTCTGAGTAATGGTTACTCAGAAATCAGAGTTTAATTCATAAGAGCAGAGATACTTAACAATTTAAGACAAATTATCCATATCAACAGAAATGCCAAAACATGAATAAAATGAAACAACAATTTTATTAACATAAAAATGAAACTGGTATTTGATACAGAAATGCCAAAAATACCAGTTAATTGAATCTGTTTCTCTGATCCTGGTCTCTAACAATACTTCACATTACTTGAATTTCTGTTTTCAAAACTAGAGCTGCAGAAATGCAAACTCTGCCCATCATGCATAATACAAGACATAAAGCATAAACCCTCAATAATGTTCAGATCTGAAACTTTCTCTCCTCCCCATCTACAACTCTAAATTCCTATAACAGAAATGCTTTTAGAAGTCTGGAATTGCAGAGGAGAGCAGCCCTCTTTACATTTTGCAATCTGCAATTTATAATCTTCCCAAAACTATTTTTAGAAGAGAGTTTGTTTGAAGAAAAATCTACCCAATCCAACTTTAATTGCTCAAAAATTCTAATCTTTAATTGCTGGAGTCTTCTCATTGATTGAAATCTTTTTCCTGAATATCTCTTCTATTGTTTTTCCTGCAAAAAGAAATTAAAAATCATTTAAGAAGCAAAAATAAAATCCAAATATTATTTCTATCATTAAAACAAATCCAATCAAATTCTATTTAAATAAATGAAATTTGAGCTTCTTATTTATACTCATAATGATTTTAATTAAACAAGGATATTATCGATGCATGAATCTGCAATTAGAAAAGGCTGGACAAATAAAAATGAAGAAAACAAAGCTCAGAAAATTGATTTCTTTTTAGAAATTCGGAGCTTGATCTTCTGCCTGATTTTTGACTCAATAAATGACCAAATCTGTTAGTGAAACCTCCTCAGAAATATTCTCCTTGATTTTATCTTTCCAATGAGCCGTCCTGGGCCTCATTTGGCCAAGTAAAACTCAATCTATGAGCCTCCAAAGTTGATAAGTCAAATCTGATATAATTCTGGAAATTCAGTTGCTCCTCGTGACTCAATCGGATCGGAAGTTTTGAACATTGACTTCATCGCATCGAGAGTAATGAGCTCAATGGGTGATGACTTAATCGGATCGGAGGTAATGAACTTCGATCACATCGCATAAGTTCAATGTGACTTCGATCGGTCCCGAATGTGACTCAGGGGCTGACAAGCTTAATCGGATCGGAGGTAATGAGCTCAATCGCATCGGATGAAACTAATGAGCTTCAATCGCATCAGGGCTGACAAGCTTAATCGGATCGGAGGTAATGAGCTCAATCGCATCGGATGAAACTAATGAGCCTCAATCGCATCGGGAAAAATCATTGCATCGGGGTTTTTTAAAAGGATGTTCACATGAATATTTCCGATGCGATGTGTTTTATGCAAAAATTTAATTTAATTTTTTGTTTTTTATATATTTGTTTTTAATATAAAATTTTAATTAAATTAAATTAAATTAATTATATTTAATATAATAATTAATTTAATTAATTCAAAATTTTATGTTAAAAATTAATTTTTTTGTTTTTTGATCTTATTTTAGAGATGTTAAATTAGACTACGAATTTATCTAAAATGATGATTTACCTAAAACAACCATTTTGACATTTAGGATTTTTTCGAGATTAGAAATTTATTTAAAAATTGGAAAATTGGAATAAATGACTGAAATCCCGATGCTTTATGATTTGGTTGTATAAAAAATAAAAATTGTTAGTAATAATTAATCTAGGGGTTAATATTTAAACTAAATGCATTATTAAAATCCGCAATTTTTTAACCCAGGTGACATAATTGATTAGACTTCAAAGGAGTGCTATTTACAAACCGATTGACCAAATGAGACGAAACAAGCGTCAACAGGAAGCTCATAAAAAAAACGATTTCAACCAAGCAATCAAAACAAGAATCTAAAGAAAAATTAACAAAATCCTATTGACTTAATAAAATCATAAAAGGTGTTTTAGATAAAAAATTTATAGAAAGGGTCCCCATTATTTGATGTGAACAAGTTAAAAATGGGGGGTTGTTGTACCGTACAACATGATGCTAGATAAATTGCCTTGCTTAGATGCTTTCATGAAATCAATGTTGATTATTGAATGTTGCATACTTGGTTAGTTGGTGGAAAACGATTCCCAACTCAATTTGAGGTAAATTGGAAGGTTGTTGTTGCTTTATTGGTCATGTTTTTACTGAAGTTGTTGATGACTGAATTTGTATCTTTTCATCAGTGGACATTTATTTTTTTGGGAATTTCTAAAATTTCTGAGTGAAAGAACTTTATTTGAAGTATAAAATGACTTATTTGGAACTTGAGTCTAATGTTCTGGACCTATTGTTAATCTTTGTTTGGAGACAAATACAATATTATTTAAATTATTTTTTTTGTGATTTTTGGAGTTAATTCAGCATGAATTACACTATATTGTTTGAGTGTAACTATTGGGTTTTTTAGGTTTTTCAAGCTAATGTGGGCTGGTTAGCATCACAAGATCTTGCGAAGGAAATGAAATGACTAGATTTTGCAACTACTTGTGTCAATCCCCGCTCATTTAGTGTTGGTGCTTCATAAAAGTGATCATTTGAGGTTTTTGCGTCTGATATCAATGAAGAGGCCAAACCTTATTTTCAGAAAACATATATTGGACATTTTACAACTGATTATGTGATGCAAATATTGCACATTACAAGTAGTCATCTGAGAAGAGGTATCTTTATTATCAACTAGTAAGATAAGATAATTATAATGTTCTTTGTTATAAAAGGACTTGTTGAATAATTTATCTCTAGACATTGGATGTTTTCTAGTATGAGCTATTTCTATTTGATATATTTCTAATAGTGACTGCCACATCCTCGAAAATTCAATAAACATGCATATTGTACTTTAGCTATATTTTTATTCTGTTATTGATACCTAGAAAAGCAAGGTCTTGGGAAAATATCACTGGAGTTCAATAGTATTAGCTTAGTTTACTATCATTTCTAATTTTAATTTCTTGAAGACAATTCCATTTCTAGTTTGATTAATTCTCTGGTCATTAATATTGTTTCCCTATTCATTTCCTACTTCCAAGTCTTGCCTCCTAGAACTGTCTTGTATCTGGATGATTTATATCCTATTTGAACTTGTGTATCTACTTGAATATTAGTATTGTGCTTGGCTTCGTTAATTTATAGGGAAAAATAAATCTTTTCTTGCATGATGCAAAATCCTATTTGATGAATTTTATCTTTTCCCAAGGTATCCAAAGAGAATTGGAGATTACTGTGATTCTCTTTGGTAATTTTTCTTTGTTAAGCTTTTTCATACTTTAATTTCTATCTTTTGAACTTATGTTTTATATAAATATTGTGCATAAATATTAGTTATTTTATTTCTTTATTTTTTTTAATAAAATTCTTTAGTTTATATTAATATGTACATTAAACATTACATGCATTTTATACCAAAAAGGGTCATAAAGACATCCACTGTATAAATAGAGCTGATAATGAGTTTGATCATGATTTCAAGAATGAATTCACAAGATAACATGTCAAAGAACATAAAATGTAATCATCACATTATTTGAATATCAATCATTTATGAAATGATATCTATGTACTTCCCATGAGACATAGCAAGTATTTTTTACTGCGCAGGTCTATAATAATTGGTCTTTGAACATTTTGTGAGTCTTTCTTCTCTGCTATTTTAATATGAAGTCATAATCCAAATAACTCAACTCTATTATTTTTACATCTCCAACAACATATTTTAAAAGGATAGTAGCCCCTACCCCAAACATACCAGTGGTTCCTTGACAAGCCCCATAAAAGAATTCTCAGGCATTCCCATAATCAATGCTTATATATTTGTGCCTTTTCTGGTGGTGGCCTTCAACTTCCTTCTAATAGTATATTTTTTATTCACGATTAAAATTATTTTTTACGCCAACTTTGAACACCTTTTATACTTCTGTGCAACCCAATTCTCATGAAATTATCACTAAATGAGGATTTTTTGAAATTAAAATATTTTAAGTAGAATCCTAACTACCACAACCTTGAATACAATAAGAAATATGGAATTTATTCAGAAGGTTGTGGCCTTGACAAAATTACTATGCCTTTGGGTCATGATGAGTACATGTACATTGTAATTATAATTTTTTTATTTTTACATTTTTCGATAATAGTATTTTTATGTCGGTAGGAATGCTTGAAAATTATTTCAGTAGAAACGGTAATGAAAGTATTCACAAAAGTGTTCACTGGAAAGTGATTCAATTCCTTTGACCCAAGCCCATATGGATTTCACAATAGTTTCTTGTTTTGGGATTCTAGGGGTCTGCCCTCTCACTTTGTGCTTAGAATTCCTCCTCGCAGAGATCCTATGTCCAAAAATATTTATTCTATTTAGTACAACTCAATTTCAATATCTGGCACGTTCACTCATTAAAACCCTATGAAGACAGTCTAGGGCATATAATTCAATGTTGTAGCTCAAAACCCCCACTATACCCAAATATGGTGGCTAGATGCAAGGTGATGCCTTGGATCTTCCTATTTCAAGTATTGTATAGATATGTATGAGCATAGGCTACAAATAGCTAAGTATCAATACGATGGTGTAGAATTAGCCTAGTGGAAATTTTATGATGAATCTATAAATACTTCATTAAATCTTACACATCAGAGGCAAGAGCTCGACTTTTGTTAGTATTTCCACCTAGGATGAATTTTTTTAGGCCATGGGACATTGACTAAAACTCCAGCAGGATCCTGATTAGATCATTCAACAATTTATTGAATCCTTCACCTAGTTATGGATTTAGCCTGAAATTCACAATCTTTAAGAGGTACATATCATCAAATTTTATTCTACATTATTACTGTTTTTTTAGAAATTTGATGGATTTGTTTGAGAATGCCACTATTGAACAAGCATTTATTTGTGCCCTTGCTTTTGAAATAAAAATTGATATATGTTATCGTTCCATACAATCTCATACCTCTCAATTGTATCCCACATCAACTGCACCCTCTCCATCCTTAGCTCTACCACTTAGTGCAGTGTCGTCTCCCTCTCATCCTAGTTGTTTGTCTTACTATTATAGGACACACACCCATTCTATTATTGAGTGTAGAGCTCTCCAACACCAATACATTTATAAACTCATCTTTACTAATAAGTAGCCTAGTCCTAATATAGACTTCATTGACTCTCCTCCACAATATAGTGTGCCAGAGGCTATTTTTACAGTCAAAATGACTTATGTAGATCCCTCACTAATTCTCATGGATAAGAATTTATCCTGGCCCATTGATGACCTCTTTTTATATAATTGTTAGGTCAAATATCAATTAGCTACCCTCCTCAATAATAGAAGTTAAAAGAGCCTCATATTACCATGAGTTCTTCAAATTAATGTGGCTAACCACTACCCCATAACCATTCTCTTATCATCTGGATTGGATCCAGAAAGTGTTCCCTCGTGCTGGTTCATGAGTGATAGGTTGTTACTTTTCCATTAGTGATTTTTGTAACATCAACCATTGTGATGTATCTCCGGATTGTTTCAACTTATTATTGGACATTCCTTGACAACATGAACTCCAATGCTTGTATGATTTTGGGTGCAATACTAGAGTCACCTTCTTGTTTGTTGATTCCTTTAATATTTGGGAAGTATGTTGCCTTTGAGAAAGCTTAGAAAAAATTCTGCCCTTATGAATTTTCCTCCCTATTAAATCTTAAAATAGTACATAATCATCTCCATCAAACCCTACATTAGGGTCTTATCCTCTCACACTTCCATTTATCTCGTCTGTCCATTTTCACCTCCATATATTCACCCCCTCATCAAATTACGCAATTGGCATCTTCCCGTGATCAACTCTCCAATCATCACCCTGCATCGCTTCTTTGGTATCTTCTCTCTTCACCTCACTTGAACCATATTATTCCACATGTTCAAGCAGTGGTGTCCATGTGGTCAATGCATCACAAAAAATTAACAAAATTCCTCCCAAAAAACCTCAATATCAATTATCTAGGTAGAACTATTTCATTTCATTATACAACAATCTAAACCATATCTCTATAATCGACTTCAATAATTTTCCATCCATTGCACTGCTCCATTGTCTCTTCACCATCTACAATGAATATTCTAAGATGGGAAAAGTCTTCCTCCCTTGCACTATTATGCTTTCCCACATTTTCTTGTACAATGGTCCTTTCTCTCAACCCCACTCAATTGTTATGGATGCACATGCCTTGTGCACAGGTATTTAGGGTACACCATAGTATAATTGTTTTCTGCTTTATCCTTTTTTTGAATAATTTTGTTCCAAAACCGAGAGGAAAAAACAAGGATGAGCTTGAGTTAAACTGGGAGAATCTGATGTGTTTAATATGCTCATCTCAGCAGGCACACTTCTCCATAACAACTTCTCTTCATGACACCATGATCATTGGTTCCTAGGATTATTATATATATAGCATAAATAAATAAACACACCTCAATTGAGTTCTGTCCATATTTTTTTTGGCTAAGTTTGACCTAGTTGATATGGATCTTTTTATAAATATTATATAGGTTACTTACCTAACGTATGAAAGCAGGCTATCTATTCTATTTCCTATTATTTCTGGGTTTGTCTCTTATTTTCTTACATTTTCTACATGAGGTTTAATTAATCCACATCGACAAGAGATTAATGAAACATCATCATTCAAAATTGGAGTGTCTATAGTGAATATTAGAAAATATCAAATTTCTTTTATCTATGAAGTTTTCCTTGTAATTTTCATTAAATTTTGTAAGGCATGTTATGGGGTTTTGAAGTGATTGTTTGTAAACTTTTCTGAAGTTCTTATTGTCAATCAGGGATTTTATATTTTCTGTTGTTTGATTATTGGACTGTGAATGCTAATAAATACTATTAACATGTGCCTTTTGGATAGATATTAGAAAATACTTGTCTTCGTGTTAATTCAGTGACTGCTCAAATTGGTGTGTCTCTTTTCAGGCCAACCTAACACCACTGGACACTTTGCCATATATGTTGTTGGGAAACAAAATTAATGTAGATGGGGGAAAAATAGTGGTAATTATTGGAAATTAACATATACTATCATATTTATTTGGCACTATTGCAAATATTTAATGCTTGCAATGCATTTTAGGAGTCCTTGTTATCAATCCAAATTTTACTTATGTAATATCCCTGCAATTATTGTACAAGTTTATGAGCTGAAAGAAATAACATGGTGTAAATAGGAAGGTATCCTCTATTTTTAAACATCAGCTAAAGAAAGTTACTGCATTGATGCAACATTCTTACTATAGCGAGATCTGCACTTAATAATCAACCTAAACATGAACTGTAAGCTATCATGAAAATTTCCTTCTATAACTTGAATCAATGTCTTCTTTGAGTTCTATATATGTAAGATATATTGAAAATTTACTTCTATAACTTGAATCAATGTCTACTTTCAATTCTATATTTGTTAGATGTTCTACTTGATGAGTTTAGCTACATGCATGAATGCAATTTTCATTGGGATTTTTTCTTAGTTGGATTTTTTGTTTGGCAGCTATTTTTTAGGCCTTCCTGAGGCTCTTCCAAAATAAAATCCATCACATAGCTTTTGTGGATGCTAATGTCAGTGTAGGAGTATTGTATTTTATATTGATGAAAAATTATGTAGGCATGTTCTTCTCATTCCCAATAGGGAATTTTTTGGCATTAATGGGTTGGCAGATTGTATCTAAGTGAATAACACCACCAAAATCATGACAAGTGATCTAAGGTATCCTGGGATTTCCTTAAGAGCTTGTTTTCTTATTTTATCCTAGTTTTTGTTCTTGGCCATTAAATTTTACATGGTAAACGACAACTACTAACATTAAGACCAAAAACTAAGATTTCTCTTTGGCTCTTTCTTTTTAAAAACTACAATTTACAGTCGTAGTGATTCATGCCCAATTTTTAAGGCTTTCCTGCACCATTAGAAAAAAAAATTGTGTTTCTAACTCCAAGCACGCCTAGATCTTATAGCACAAGTTTCAATTTCCTAGACAAATTTTACACTATAATATTGGACAAAGCTTTCCAACTAATGTATTGGGCACCTTCAGCTAGAGTTTCAAATGAGTTTCAGCTTTTCCATAGTGTGCACTCCCATTAAAGTTCTAAATGAGTTTCAGGCTGACCTACCCGGTACATCGTCTTTCTTTTGTCAAGTTCATGGTTTACAATTTATGAAATGTTATATATTTCATTGTTGTAAATTTGTTTGTACTCATGTCTTATAGTAGTATGACTTAGTTTAAATGTTGAAATATACAACAGTTAGAGTTTTTTTATAAGATTTAAATCTGAAATTGGATCATGATTAAATTTCACACCAATCAACTTACTTACACTTGTGTAAGTCACACATATTATTTATAAGTTTTTTAAATTTATATATTCTCTATATAAATCCTTGGCTCATATACATATGCACATTTAAAACAAATTTTAGATGAGTTTTTCATAGTCAAATTTCCCTTGCATCTTTTAAATCATAGATTACTGGAAAAATTAGTTTATCGATTATGCCATTATGTGCCACGCATCTTTTTCAAATCAATGCATCTACGTGCAATTTCAAGAACCGTTGTAACTTAGATAATTCATTAAAGGGTGCTAGCTCAATGGAAGAGCACCCTGCCTTATAATCAGGAGATTGGTGGTTTGATTCCACTACTCCCTAAGATGAATTAATCAATGATGTTGTTGTTTATTTTTAATTAAATACTTTTTATATTGATATATTTCAATGGTGATTTTTTTTCTAGATTCATTATTTGATAGTCTCTAAAGAGAAAAAAGTGATATTTTATTGTCTTTAAATATAATTTTTTATTATCTCTAGAGAGACAATAGCTAGGATTAAAGACATATTATCTCTATAAAGACAATATGTCTGTAATCCCAATTATTTTATTTCAATAGACAAAATGAAATAGAGGGGGCTTTTAAGACAATATTTGAGACAATTTTTGGGTAAAATGTCTTAAATTGAGACAAAAGAAGTTGTCTATTGTCTTAAATATTGTCTTTAAGCAGGTGTCTAAAATTATTATCTTAAAAAAATTTCTCTGTAAACAAAATAATGCTTGTATTATATATTGTCTTTACATGTATTATATATTTTCTTTACAGAGACAATTTTTTAAGACAATAATTTGAGACACCCGTTTCAAGTCAATATTTAAGACAATACACAACTTTTTTTGTCTCAATTTAAGATAATTTAACCAAAAATTGTCTCAAATATTTTCTTAAAAGCCCCCTCTAGGTTGTAGTGTAAAAACCATGTAAATTCGTTCTTTAAATTATTTGGGATCAATGGAAAATTGTCTTCCACCTTAAGTGATATGGATTTGATCATTATATTTTTTTTCATCCATCTCGATTTCAAAGTGGCAAAAGTAGGGGAATTAGCTCATAGGACCATTTTGACGGGAAAAACCCAGTTTGAAAATTTTGGGTATGAAACCTTTCGAGAGTATTTTGAGGCATCAAATAAAATTTCTTTTGGTAAATATTATTCTTTAATGTTTCACCTATATTCCTATTCTACACACAAATACTTTTCCAGCGGTGCAAAAATCACCTCAATCGAAGTCCATATGAAAAAGTTATGCCACTCGAAAGTTGATCTTCTTCTTTTGTCCACCATAATTTGAGAGGATGCCATGTCAACCCCATTACTAATGGAAAATGGGCTAGCCATGTGATCATGATGAAGAGGAATGTATAAGATTCAATGTTGTAACTTAGTTAAGAGTAGAAGGAGTCAAACCTAACCACTAGTAGGCTATTGGGTTTTTTATAATCATACCATTGGGAGGAAAATGGTTTTCATTCTTCTCAAGTACGTTTCATTCCATATATGAATGAAGTAGGCAAGAAAGACAAGGATATAACACATAGAGAGGATATGTTCATTGTAGAAGCCCACAAGCTGCATGCCTTACTTCTTTGTAATCGTAACATTTTTGTATTCAGATAAAGAGAGTAGAGCATCATCACCTTCCAGTTGGGTTTTTTCTCAAAAGGGATTCCTGGGTTATATCTTGTGTCATATCTTGGTTTCTAATTTTTTATTCTTATTTTATCTATTTTTTGCATAGTTATAATTTGCATGCATATGAAATAAAGAATAATTTATGGATCAAAAAATCTAAATAGAAATAAATCATCACATTGTAGATTTCATATTTTTGAGTATATTTATTAAATATATTGTGACAAGCTATCTAATAGAATATCCAAGGAATTTTATAGATCATATTGATATCATAACATGTTTCTTTGGGTATATTATGGATATTTGGAGGGGATCTAGATCAGTGAAGAAAAAAGTCATAAAACCCTACTTGTAGTTAATGAATCTATGAATAACCCTCATGGCCCTGTAAAGGAGAGGTTTTCGTGGCTGAAAAAACAAGTTTCAGATATAAATCATAAGTTGAATCTCCTCATGGTGGCCTAGACCATAATTTTGGGCTATTTGGAGAATATGGGGGTTCTAACACAAAGGTTCCATCAAATGGGAAATCAAAATATGAGGAAGAAACAAAGAAAGAGTTAAAAAAGGGACCAAAAAGAGAACAATCTTGTTTGAGTGTCATGAACCATTCATAGTCCCTGATCAAAATGGAAGTGAAGGTTCATATCATGTCATACCAAGGTGAGATTGGCACTCTAAAGTTAAATAACTAGTTGCAGTAATTAGAAGTTTTTTTCAATTTTCTTCATATAGAGGAAAAACAAAATATTTCATTTGTTTAGTAGAAATTAGAAGGCCATGCCTTGAAATAGTTGGAAAGTCACACAGATAACTTGAGGTTGGAGGGATATCCTCTAGTGACCAAGTGGGAGGACTCTAAAGCCCTCATAAATTCAAAATTTTAATCTATCGAGTATGTAGAAGACCATTGACATTACTTCTGGAAGAAGCAGGGGAAAGTGTATAGGATTACACCACAGAGTTCAAAAATATGGCCATAATGTTGGATTTCTCCCCAATGAATCCATACATACTCCTCTAGTATCTAAGGGATATGAAGAGACATCTGCAGAATAAACTGATGCTATTCAAGCCTAGATCAATGAAGAAGGCCGGTGTACATGCAAAATACCTAGAGAATATAGGCCGAAAGAAAGGGAAATAAAGTTGATCGAATCAGAAGGAGCACCAAGATTCTTTTATGGAGAGGAAAAATAAGTGGAAAGTGGGAAAAGATAAATAAACAACAGCCACAACACACTAGTGCAAGAATCCTAGCAACCACTGCAACCTTAACAATCATACAAGGAGAAGTGTCAGAAGTTGCATATAGAGCTTAACTTGAAGAACAAAAATAAAGATAATAAGAAGAAGAATATCATGAATATTGATCCAATTAAAAAGTTGAAAGTGGCTTGGACATGGATGGGAATATCATTTATACGTCACTGTAGAAGGAGGTGAATCTAAGTAGCCTTCAACAACAGGAAGAGAAAGAAATGACCAAACTCTTCCACCGTTGGGAATAAAGGAATACTCAGAGGGGGAGTGAATCAAAATTATACAAATTTTACGATTCTTTCACACATTCAATCAAATTCAATTAATATAAAAATTCCATACAGGTTACAATTGTACATAGAGATTTAACGTGAAAACCCTTCTAGTAAAAAAACCACAAACGTTTGTTTTATTATGATGCAAATATTAAGCCACCACTTCTGATTACATCAAATTTTATCAGAACTCATTCACAAGAAGCCACAATTCCCTCATATCAACAACCACCAACTTGCTATAGGTACCAACCTCAAATATGTACAAGACCCACCTATTGTAGCTAGTCATATCTACATTTGATACATTTTCAGACTGAGATCGCTGACAATGTCTTTAATTTTGAATTAATCAAGTTTCTTCAGTAGCCTCATTCCTTTCTTAAAGTGAATTATTACTCACACATAATGCAATAGATTCAGATTCATTAAAATTCAATATGCTCATATATTCTCTGTCCAATTCACATTCCTTTAATACGTTGATGCTTATTTAATGAGCTACACGTAATTTTTTTATTTATTTTGCACAATATTTCACTCTATTTCAGCCTCTATATCGTAACTGTATCAACACACTATTTCAATCAAACATTCCCCTCTTATAGGCTAGTACGTTTCAGTTACCATGGGAAATCAACCTCGTGTTTTACCCTGGGTAAAATCTTCTTTTACTATAAAAGAAATACCAAAACCTCAAGGCTATAAGAGTTTCCTTTGGATTTTTTTTCCTTTGGCTCCTCCATTATTTGAATCACTGCTCCCTTAACCTAAAGTTCTTAGGATTTATATGCCTGGAGGTTAGAACCATCCCTTAACAAAAAAATTTCTTTAGATAAAAAACACATTAATACTAAAAAAAATTTACACATGAACTCCTTGGTGCAAATACCAAAACCTTGCCACATCATTTTCTGAAATCATGATTGCAATATGGTAGTGTCTTAGTTGTGCCACATGTCACTCATATTCGTCACACTTGGCCACCCAAAAGGTCCAAAACAACCTACCATGTGTCATGCTACCGAGGCACCATGTCATCACCACTTATATGCCACTTGTCACTTTATTTTTGGGCCACATTGTATATTTTTCATGTCATTTCAACCCATCTCAGTTATGGATAGGGGCCTAGGATTTTTTGTTTTTCATTGATTTCCTATGTTATTAAAAAATGCTCTGGGTGCTAATTCACATTATATTTATGTGCTTGGAGGATTTTCATCTAGTGAGATCTGTCTTGTGCTACGTCATCCAACTCCAAGAGCCATGTGAACTTTTTTCCTCCTATCTCCATGGTGAGACATGAAATTGACTATCTACATGATACAAAAATTTCTATCACCTAGAATTTTTCAATCATACCTTCTCCATTTTCTAACACATATAAGACATAGAAACGTTCGTGACACGATGTGAATTTATTTGTTAGGTAATATACATATTGGTGTCTCCCAAAACCTATTAAACATAAAAATCATTAATTCTAAAACCTTTGTGACCGTTTTTATTGTCGCACCATGATGTTGTGTCATGCAAGCTGGTTTACCATATCATCCTCATGCCACATGTCACCCTATGATTGGTGCCATGTTTCACGTGTAAAATGGTCACTTGGGCACTTGAAAGTGCCAAATATAAATGCCACATGTCACTGACACATCATGCCACAGCATTAGCATGTTAACCTATCAACCGAACTGGAAACCACATCATCAATTCCTCCAATCATGACTCAACATGTGTCATTTCCGCCAGCTCATCTATTACAGAATAAATTTCTATGGTATTGTGTATTTAAGCTAACTCCTTTGTTAAATTTTTAGAGCCCAAATATTCAATTCAAAACATTTACCATACCCATGGACTCCATCATCACGGAGTTTTTCAATTGCAGCCCCATCACCACACCTCTCGATGTAGAAATTTTGCACCATGTATGTTAGTTGATATATATTCTCCCCTCCTATGGAGTCTTTCAATAGCAGTATTTTTAAAACTTGGGCAATTAATTGTGACATCCATCTTGTCCATGCTAAAAAATTGGACATTGCAAATGGAAAATTGTGTTTCAAGTGCTGGGGAAACTCTTGTCCCACACCTTCTCTCATCTATTGGAACCAAGTGCCTTTGGAAGCTTGCCAAAATTTAAACAAGGATAATGTATTTTCCATTAGGAGTTAAGTTCCCTACACCATTGGAATGGCATTTGAGAGAGCTATCCAACTCTAGAATTTGCAAGATCATTTGATTTGATCCATGCAAACAAAATTCCTTCAAATATAGGTTCTTAAATCATGTATTTAATAATTTTCATATGCCAAAAAAAAATCAATAAAATTATCAACAAACTCCCCTAAACTTATAGGTCCTTAATTCAATGTCCAATTTGACATCAACGACAAAAATCTTGCAATATGCTCAACAATATCTCCCTTTGGCATTGGTGGCGATATTAACAAACATTATTGAGGCATTGGTGTTACAAAACTTAGAAATACTCCCCTGGACACCTATATGAGACTCTTCTCCCCCTGGATATTTCACTTTCCATGGCTATGGGACATTTCTCCCTCCTAGCTAACTACTCTTAGGACATTGTATATCAATGCTTGGCCACTTCCCCCCCTTTTACATTAATGGGAAAGGTGTAATTAGGTGAAAATATCCCCTTGAGACCATGCCTCTTAGAAAACAATATTAGAAATTCATGGACTACTTCTAAAAATAAATGGCAACACTAACTGAACAGATTGTACTCCCACTAACATGATCGTTTCTTGTTGATATAGAACTATTGTGTAATTCCCCCCTTTGCAAACATATATAGGTAATATAAAAATTTCCATTTCATATTTATTCTCCTACATATTACTCTCTAAATTTCTCAACAAATTAAATAGCTACCTAACCCCAAAGGAACTGATTCATTTGGATCAGGGAGAGATCACTCTTATTTTTTCAACTATAGCCCCAAAGGATTGATTTACACCCATTTTAGTTATGCACTCATGCTCACATAACATGCACAGATAAAAATATTGGATTTTCCTTTATCCCCCAATCTTCCTTTTGGGATTATGTGTTCAGGTAGGACCATTGTTCTCCATTTTCACTATTTTCATTCATCATTAACTGCCTCTTTGTTCCTCACCATGTCCCGGAGCCTCAACAATAGGGAGAAACCTGCCTGACACCCTTTTAATTCATTCTAGGGCGACATCTGTGGAATACCATGTCTTGTCCATTTTTTAATTGGTTCTTGGCTTTTATATAACTTCCACCACATCCAAACAATTAATCTTCCCAACTCTATACGTATTTCCTCTCTTTCAAAACCTTCTATCTAGGATGATGTGTCCCGTTGGGAACTATAATTTTTTCATGAACTAATCAAATACCATCTGGGGTGACCTATAAATGCCACCATAATTCCTTCGTGTCCCAACAGTTAGTCGACCTGGATATCTTTTCTTGTGTTGCTTTCTAAACCTTCCATGGTAGCCCTTCTGGGATGACATCATGCTTATTTCAACATCGCCACATGGAACCTCTTTAGTGATGACACATGTCACCCATATTTGGCCCCTTTGACCACCTTAAAACATCAAAAATGTAGGCCACATATCCCATATACCAACATCATGCTTACTCATCATGTGCCAATAAAATTTTACCAAACATCTACTAGTGAGGATAGAAAAAGGGGTTTCTGGACCTTTGTTCTGTATTAATTTATTTATTAAAGAATTAAGCATATTTGGCCTTTTTCACTATTGCAACGCTTCTCCTTGCGCCTTGTTTCCTGACACTATGTCATCTCGGGAATATCCTTCAAGCATTCCTTTAGTTTCTCTATGGAATATCTCCATGGTTCCTATGGTTATGTGAACTACACTTTGTAGACTTCCAGCAATCAATGACTTTTCCTGCTACTGACTCCTCCCATGATCATATCATCTGAGGCCTCAACTATATTGTGTGCCATTTTTTCCTTACACTGAAGTCCTCTCGGGGTGATGTGGCTGTGGGACATCCCATGCCGTAACTCCACTAATTAAAACATTTGTCACTAATGACATCCTCCTGGGCCTATGTCATCGTGGCACTCCATTTTTTCACAAATTTGAACCATCCAGGGAAACTCTATTGGGATATGTTGTGTAGTGTGGGACCGTCGCTAGCCAACAAGAACTCATTTCGTCACTTTTTTCCCTACCCAAGTCATATTGGCTCTGTATTAGTAGCTCTGCCAAAAGGCTCCACTGTGTTTGTAAAGAATGTGAAACTTAGAACCAAATAAAGGATCATTACCATCAATGTGTTGGCATTAATGTCAATAGCCTCATAGTGATTCTTTTTATATTCCTTGTGATGTTAGTATTCCTCTTAATATGTAACTAACATTTGGATTAATGGTCTTGTTGGTTGGCATTGATGTCAACATGCTTATGACATGACCTAGTGCAAGAATGGGAGGCTGAGTAGAGATGGATTCCAAAAACATTATGTTGATTGAAGATTCTACTTGGTTGGATTGTTGCTAAAGGTTTTTCATATGATTCTACATGTGTTGGAAGCATTGGAGTTGTTGCTACGTGTGTTGAAATGTGGTTGCATGTGTTGTAAGTTCCTCTATCAGTGTTGGAGGTAGTTGGATGACTTGATTCTTCTACTGCAGGAGTTCGAGATGCTACTACAGGAGTTATATTTGTTTCTACAGGTGTTGGAGGTGTTTATACAGGTTTTCATTGCTACTTGAAGAGTTGGAATAGTTGGTCATGATGAGGTGTTTGGCAGATTAGTGTGTACATGTCATTGACATATTGTAAAGGTTTTTGACCTATGTCATCAGTTCCAAATTTGTCACAAAGCCTTGGAGGTGTGTCCAAGAGCTGATGAAGGTGTCCAAGAAGGTTGGGTAGGTTCTAAGTTGAGGAAATATGCTTTTCCTTCATCCTCTACCCAGTTGCATGGATTGTGAGTCATGGGAGTGACTGAAACTTTACAATCGCTGGAAGGAAGTCCTGCTGGAGTGACTAAGGAGCTCCAATCGAGTTTTTATAGTGTTGTGCATTTGAATGATCTTTTTCATGAGTTTTTCTCCACATTCGTCGCACAAATTAGTTAATTTTGGTATTATGACGAAATTATTGTTTAGAAATTTTCGGCACATGATCGGAAAAGTCCGTGGGACCTCTAGAAGCTAATAAAATTTTAAAATTTCAAAACCCAAGTGGAGTTAATGGCTTCATAGATTCACTAAGCTGAATCTGGATCAAATAAATCATATGAATAGAGTTGTGAAGCCCAATAGTTCTTTTTAATAATTTAGTTGAGTACCTCAGTTCATCTACATATTAGAGGAAGCTCAATGTGGATATGGTTGATTCTATTGTGTGTGGAGTGAGTGTGAGTTTTGGAGTATTTTGTGCAAGATGTGTGACTTGTCTAATGCAAAATTTATGAAGTAGTTTGCAGGTGTTGTACATATTATCAAAATATGTTTCAGCCATTATTTTGTGTAGTTAGTGAGGATATGACTACAGTTGGATTGGAGAAGTGTTTGGTGAGATTGTGATGCATTTTTTTGGTGTATTCCAGGATTTTGATTGTGCTTTGATTATATGTTGTTGTAGTGCTCATGTTGAGAAATTCTTGATTCCAATATGAAATGTTTTGAAATGAGAACCACATAGAGGAGTTGAGTTGAGGTACTCTAGCGAAATAAATATAAGTGAGATTTTTTTCTCAATCCAATGGTGTTTAGATATTTTGAAAGAAATTGGGTGAGGCTCGTTGGTCATGGTGTCTTCGAGCAGATATGAGCCTACAGAGTCATTTTTAGTTCAATAGTATCTGAGCGAGGATCGTTGATTGTGGTGGCCTTCAGTGAATGGTAGTATCTAGATCCGAATGAAAAATAGTCTCCATTTGATAGTAGCTAATGATAACTCTATGTAAATAATTTTCTTGGCATAATAGAATATCAGAGCAGCGCAACAACAACGGGTGGTTTTTTCCCTAGAGAGGGTTTTCCACCAGAAATATTTGTGTCCATTGTGTTGATTGATTTTATGGATTCATGTTTATATGTGATTATCTGAACTCTGTTTATGCATGGTTTAAATGATTAATAATTTAGAGAAAATTTTATAAGTTCCTACACTATTGATTCAACCCCCCCTCTTAGTAGTGATCTAGTTTCCAACACTATTATTTCCATTTTTGACTTGCAATAACTGCTGAACCAATATTCCTTTTTCAAACTTCAAAATACCATTGCAAAAATATTTCCAAGCAATTTCTAGTTATGTTATTCCAGGAATATTTGAGATGATCTGATATGCTAGAAATGCATTCAATGCATGGGACTCCCTAACCACTATAGGTATAATATTTTAGCTTCTTACCTCATCTTGCTACTAGGATGGTTCTCTACCAAGGACTGCAACAACCATGAGACTCCCCCTGATCTTGACACACCATGCACATGAATGCTGGCCCAATTTCCTTTAATGCTAACCTAGTTAACATCAATGAAAACACACCTGATGCCACCAACCATCCTAACAATTCCAATAGTCCAAAAAAATTCTATTGAATAGCTATTAAGAACTATAATTTTTAATAAAATCATTATTCTTTAAGCATAGAAATGGAAAAATACATTGAAATTTGAAAGTGATATAAAAGAGAAAAGGAATTTTCACATTAAGGCCAACAATGTAAAATAGGATATAAAAAAACAAAAAAAAATGCCTAAAATTCCATATCATTAAATTTTACTTGTTTCATCCGTAAAAACCCTTGGGTTAAGTTTACTTTCATTTAAAGTTTCTTGTTTTCACACCTATGTATACGAGTTCAACATTATCCATAGGAACATTTTCAATATAAGGAATTATAATTTGAAGATACAAAATTTCATCACCAATAATAATGGAATTTTGAGAAACCAAACATTTTCAAACTATAATCTACAACAATTACTCTCTCCCTCTTAGTATGATTGTCATATATTTAAAATCTTCACTTTTTATTTGTTTTTTTTTTTTTAATTAATTTTTGTTTTCTATCTCAATTGTTATCAAATAAAATATGAGGTAAGAATAATATGAATCATACAATGCCAAATTATATTTTACTATTTTTTTATTATTTTAATAAATTGTAAATGAAATGAAATAAGAATACATATCCCATAAAAAATAATATGAATCACATAGCTTCAAATTATATCATATGATATCTTTCTTCTATTTTGATAAATTGTAAACTAAATTAAATAAAAATAATGATGGGTACATTTTCAAAATATTATTATAATTTTTTTTAGTTTCTATTTTTTCTTTATTTATTTATTTTATTAAGTTTATTAGAGTTCCATTTTCTATTTTTTTTATTGAATATTAAGTAAAAATGGTAGGAATCATAGAACCTAAAATTTTGTTGTTTCATTCATTGACTTATAAATGTCGATGTGATAGACTTTTGCATGGTTAAAGTAATATGGTATGTGCATGGGGATCCTTAATTTTGTGTCTATTTTAGGACAAACTAATGCTTGGAGGAAGCATATGGATCTTTGGTAGAATGATCACTCAATGAATTTAGCTCATTAAAATGCTAATAACCATTGTGGAGAAAAATTTAAGCCATAAATGTGATTTAGACTCATAAGGAAGGAATCCATATCCAACTATTCTAAAGCTCTTGGCATCCAAATCTGAAGAGAAGAAAATGTCCAATGTAGCAAAGATTATGCTTATATATGTAAGTTCTACCATAGTACAAATAATCCCTATAGTGATACTTTTCATAAAACATGATCCTTTTGGAGCTTCAACAAATACAATTTCACAAAATACTATACATACTACTTCGCAAGAACAAATTTCCACTTTTTCTAGATTTTAGGATTTTTATGAGTTGAAAATAAGATGAATTCTTTACATCCAAGTTTGTTTCAAGGAAATATGTTCAGAGGAATATACTAAGTTGAAATTTGTTATAAGGTATTATTTAAATATAAAATACTTGAACCAAGTTAGCTTTTTCCTTTGACAAAATAATTTTAATGTAGTTGGCAAGAAAAATGTGTGTGTTACTATTCTCTTTGGTTCGCATATTAAGTTTTTAAATAGTGAATAATAAACACCCTACTACAGAGTATTAAATTCATTTCACACTGGCATATGTTGGATCCAAATTTAGTTCGATTCAATGGCACACACCCCAACATGCAAATCATCTAGTTAGGATGGGGAGAAACCAACAATATCTCTTATTTTATGTTTTGAATATTATTTACACATGATAGTATAAGGTGGAACCAGTGCCATCTTTAAAATTGACACATAAATGCATAGTCATGGATTTGTTGTAAGGTTGCAAGTTGCACACGCATGGAGCTACTTAAATCTTAATGATTCTCTTTTATTCTCGCTTACACTACTCTACAAATAACTAGAGCTAAAAAAAAGTATTATGTAACACCCTCATCCCACATCTACCCAAGTGATCGACCAATGTGGGTAAATATGTGATGAGAGGCCACTATATTGGGATTCAAACTCCTAGGTGACCTTAAGGAAGTGGAATCAATGGAAACACGTCAAAACTACCTTCCACATTAGCAAAAAAGCTCACAGGAGCCATCCCAACCACTTAGATGTCCATCCCCTGGGTCCCACTGATATTTTAGACCACTAAACCCCCAGAATCTCACTTGATATGGGAAAGGGTGCATCTAGGTGGATCTAGAATCTCCTACAACATGGGCATGCATGCTTTGAGGGACATTTTTCCTTAGGCTTGTGCCTTTGTCCCTAAGATTTGTACCACTTTTTAATGTGTAAAGCCTAGGCGACTACCCAAAACTCAATGAAAAGTTCAGAAATAAATTTACACAACAAAACAATGATACATTTGCAAAAACATTAGAAAGGTCTACATTGAACCCCTACTAGCTATGATATGTGTTTTTTCAAACATATCACAAATGTGAATGCTACAAGTATAAACAAAAAATCTAATCATGGGGGTCTCATACTTATCTAAGAATCACTAAGAAGCATTTTTCCCTTATATTATTAGTCGTATTATCATCTATTAGGTGATAGATACATTTTTCATTCATTTAAAAAACAAAACATGAGGAGAGCCATATATCACCATTGTCATAATACATGCTTATAACTAGTATAATAACAACAAAAATATCAAGGATACGTCAACCATAGAATCCAAATATAAACCAATACATTTACACATAACATGTCAAGGGAAGAACATCTTATTAATGAATGAAAATCCCAACCCATGATGGGACTACCACATTCCACCCAACCATAGATTAGCTCAGCTAAATATCTCTTCATCCAATCATCCCTGTGCCATATTTGAATCATGAATGTGGATCTCATAACCAACCAAAAGAGAACCAAATAAGCATGGATGCTACAAGAGTTATCCACCTACACCATGAGGAATTTTACTATATCTTAGTCTCTCATGCTTTACCATAATCCACATTTAGATCCATGGATCACTATGCCCTACACCAAGACCCACTCTTGAGGATTTACTGTATATCCCATCCTAGGATTACTAGGCCTGATGGAGAGAACCCACCTCTAGGATTTACTATATATCTCATCATTCACTGGTCTAGGATTCCTAGGCCAACCGATGCACACAATATCTAGCTTTACCGCAACCCACAATCTAGTTCACGGGTCAATAGGCCAATGACTTTAGCATAATCCATAGTCTGGTTCAAGGATCAGGAGGCCTTGTGTTTTTCCTTTCTGAGATCCACTACACTCAGCTTCGAATCCATCCAAAAATCCAGCTCAACCAAAATATGAGAACCACATCATACCATGGCTATACATAAATGGAAAGGCTAGGATGAAAATACAATCACACCTAGAAAAACCCATTCCATGACAAAAAAGAACCACATGCAATACCATGCATGCCAAATCTAGCAAGCAAATCACACATGAAAATCGATACCTAAAAAGAATCCAATTGTAGCTTCTTGATCCTACTCCTCCTTGGTTTATCCTTCCTTCCTCTTTCCTTCCTTTCTTTATCCAATGCCAAAGGTTTCCAAGAATAATCTAAGTGTCCAAGAGTGAGAGAGAGAGACATAATAATGAGAGAATTCCAAAAATCTTACCAACTCATCCTTGTAAGCCTTTTTATTAATGAGGTCTCTTTTTTCTTCAATTTCCCTTTTTTTCCTTCATTCTCATCCTCAAATGCAACATGTGACATTTCACCTTCATTTTCTCATATTTTCCATTCTTTTCATAAATAAATTCCAAATAATGCATCTTTCCTTTCCAAAGCCTTTACCATTTCCTTTGCCAATTTCCTTTAGGCATTATAAACCAAAATTATAACCTCCTTGGTGAAAATTCTATGTAATACATGTTAATAAAGGTAAAATAATAACCACAGTTGATAGGACACTTATTCCAAGCTGAATGTTGGGAATAACATCTTAGTGGGTGTTCATTTTGGTTAATATGGCTAAGGAAATTGGAAAAGGAAAAGGAAAAAGCTTTGGAAAAGAAAACAACATATTTGGCACGTTTATTTTTGAAAATAATGTAAATCAAGAGAAAAGGGAGATGAAATATCACAGGTTGCATGTGAGGAGGAAAATGAAGGAAAATAATGGAAAATGAAGAAAATAGAGGCCTCATCAATAAAAAGGTTTTTGAGGATCAGTGGGAAGGCTTGGTTAGTGTAGATTTTTCTCAGTTCATTTTTGGAGCTCTCTCATTACTCTCTCTCTCTCACACACACACACTCTTGGACACTTTGAGTTTCTTGGAGCATTTTGGCATTGGACCAAGAAATCAAAGAAAGCAGGAAGAAGGAGGAAGCAAGCAATGAGGAGTAGGAATCAAGAAGCTACATAAGGATTCTTGGCAGGTATCGATTTGCATGTGTGTTTTCCTTCCTAGATTTAGCATGCATGGTATTGAATGTGGTTCTTTCATGTCTTGGTATGGGTTTTTCTAGGTGTGACAGTGTTTTCAGCCTAGCCTTGCTATTTTTGGATAACCTTGATGAGATGGATTTGTCAGACTTTGGTTGTGCTATATTTCTTGTTGGATTTGAAGCAAAGGGAGGTGGACATATGAGTTGATATAACACATTTCCTAGTAACCATTGAACCAGAATATGGGTTTCAATAAAGTTGGATAGTGTGTTGCCTCAGCGGGCCTAGGAATCCTTGGCTTGTGAATGGCGAGATAAATACTAGAGGTGGGTTGCCTCGTTTTAGGGTCTAGTGATCTAGGTTTGGATTATGGTAAATCCTGAGAGGTGGGTACTTTCTGTTGGCCCTAGTAGTCCCAAGATGCGATGTACTGTAAAGTGTCGAGAGTATGTCTCGGTTTAGGGCCTAGGATCCCTGATTAGGATTGTGGATTGTGGTAAAGCTTGAGAGACTAGGAGATAGGAAAATTCCTCACAACATAGGCGAAGAACCCAATAACATTCATGCTTGTTTGGTTCTTTTTGGTTTGTTATGAGTCCTACATTCATGCTTGTTTGCATCTTTTTGGTTTGTTATGAGTCCCACATTCATGCTTGGAATATGGCACGGGGGTGATTGGCTGAAGAGATATTTTGCTTAGCCAATCTATGATGGTTGGGTGGAACGTGGAACTCCCATTAGGAGAATTTTGAGGTCTAAAATGGGCCTCCTAAGGAAATAATAAAATAATAGCTAAACCAATAAAATAATATTTATGAATTTGCAATTCACTTTTTGTACCACAATCCATGTAATCATAGTTAAAGTCAATCCAAAGGTTGTACCAAAATAAAATTAATAAAAAATTGCATTGATGTGACTATAAATAAGAATGAGCTTTTTAAAAAAAATCCATTATCATTGAACAACTAATGCATTTGTTCTTTGTAATTATATAACTTAAATTAAAATATAAATATAACTTCATAAATTCTTAATTATATAGCATGCTATTAATTAAAATTTATATTATTTAAATTGTATAATAACATGAAATTAATATACTATATAAAAATAAAATAAAATAATATAATATAATAAATGTAATATATTATTTTATGTATGAATTTTATATTACATATTAAATTGATTTAATTTAGAAGATAAGAAGAAATAATATATAATATAAAAAGGATTATAATAGATATTTTATCACATTTAGATTATTTTTCATAATATTATATATAATAATATATAATATTAATATAATCATAATGAAATAAAATGAGTTGTATTTAAAATTAAAGAAAAAAACTATTGAAATAGATTGAATTTATATTTATAAGATTTATATACATTGAAATTTAGATTTTTTTCCCCAAACTATGTTGAACTTAATATAACTTTTTTCAACATACAAAACTAATATAGCTTTTTGCATCATACGAAAAATAAAATATATTTTTTTCCTTAATTTTAATATTTTTGTGTTGTTATTAATATTATAATAATATTATTTATAGATTTGAATTATCCTAAAATTACAAGGTTAAATTTTTATTTATTTTTATTTCATATGCATAATATATATGTATAGATATTAACTTATAATTCATTTGAAATTGTAATATCAAATAAAATGAGATGAATATATAATTTAAAAATAAATATATGAAAATATAAAATATAATATTTATTGAAAAGTTTGTAAAGACATGAAGATTGTGTAGGGATATGCATTATTTCTTTCAAAAAGTGAAAAATGACATTTATTATGAGTACTTTACTTTATGACTTTAAGAGTAATTAGAGCACTACCATGGTTGACTATGAATTTTCATCTACCATTGAGAATGTGACAAGTAAGTACCTTTAACTCAAACAATGCCACCTCAACCATTAGGAATGATGTCATCCCTTAAAATGTGATTGGTTCTCATAAAGTGAATTTTGATTGTAAATTTTCCTTTGGAGGCCCATTTTAGACCTAAAAATTCCCCTAATGCATCTCTGACTGGTTTTTACATTCAGTAATGAATAGATAATTCCTTTCATATCTTGTATGAAAATGCACTGATTATTATGTAGATTCTATTATTGTTGTATCCATGCTATTTCCATTGTTATTATGTTGGTTATGAGCATGTATTTTATAACTGATGATGTGTGGCTCTATCCATTTTTTTACTTGTAAATGAATGCACATTGTATCTATGTTAAAATATATTATATTGCAGTTAACGATATAAGGTATCAATGCTTCTAAGTGATTCTCAGATAAGTATGAGACCCCTATGCTCAAATCAATTGTTTACACCTGTATTTTCAATGTTTATGACATGTTTGACAAAATTCTTGTCATTGATAGGAGGGGTCCAGATGAGTTATTATTGATGTGATTCCTTCTGTATCATTTTCTTGTTGTTATTTTTCATCTCTAAAATTTTCATTAAGTTCTGGTCAAAGAACTGGGTTTTGAGCCAGAAAAGGTGTCTCAAATCTCGAGGACATTGGCACAAAAGTGAAAAATTGGAGCGCTGGACACTGGCATGCAGTGTTATGCATGCGGCTGTAGCCTCGTGAATGCTGGATTGAAAGACTGTGCCTACATTTATGGGTCAAAGAGGTCAAAAGATCAATTTGACCCAGGGGTAAGAGGCATGAATGGTTGGGTTACTTCGTGGGAGTGTTGTTGTTGTTGTACAAGTCCTATATGTTGTCTTTCCATTGGTTCCACTTCCTTATGGCCACATAGAAGGTTGAATATCATTATAGTATCCTCTCATCACATGTTCACCACAGTTGGATGGTTACTTGGGTGGATGTGGGAAGAGGGTGTTACAGAAATGACACCCACTAGTATGTGTTTCCCACCATTCAGCTTGGAATAAGTGTCCCATCAACTATGGTTATTATTTTTTCCTTTATTAACTTTTATTACATGGAATTTCATTAGGGTTGTTAGAGAACCCCCCCCCCCCCCCCCTTGGGGGAACACTATACTCGGTGTTCAATGACACCTGTAACCAACAAGGCTACTAAAAGAAAAACATACTTCCCATGGAGCTTTATAATACAACTCATTTTAGTAGTTACAAAGAACAACCTGCCAGAAACATGAAAACATACCACATACTAGAGCTTTAAAACATATTTCATTATTGTATTTACAATAAAAACCATATATACAACTATACTGTCTCTGGATCTTTATAAATCCACCTAGGTACAATATTTAAAATGATATACACATATGCACATTTTTTCAACCATCAAATAAAAGGATACGATTCCTGCATCCGCAACAAGTGAATCTAGAGGCTCACACCTCCACCCTCAAAGTAGTACCAGGACTCACTTCCTTCCCAAGAAGTCCAAAATCCACTATTAGATCCAAAGGTGCATCCAATGTCCAGTTCTACTGGACCCACAATGAAAATTTATCGGCTCATTGCTCCAGGGTGCACTCCCAATGTACATATAATTCCATATAGCAATGCTAATGACAAAAAAAAAAATCCATCCTTGACCTTAACTTCTATGCTACATAGTCCCTTGGGAAATCTGGTAACCCCCTTCCGTGTAGTCACTTACCTTCCAAGTTCCCTAACATCCCCTATCCCAGGTGATCCATCCCTTGGCAAGGCTTCCTCGCATTGGAAGATAAAAGAAACAAGGCATATACCTAGCTCAAAACCATCATACCAGTCATATAATTCTAATGGAAATCAATGGACACTATTGGGTATGTGTGTCGCATAATGGCTCTGCTCCTGAAGTGCTTCACCAACACACTACTTCATGTTTCAATTACTTTTGTTGTTGCTCCAAATGCTTGCAACTCAACCACCCAACTAGGCATTTCCGTGCTTCCTGTACAAAGAACATAACTACCATTAGATTCAAAATAAATTGAAATATATTCATATCACACCTCATTGGTAGCTTGTCAATAAGGTATGCTTTCAATTATGTTCACTTCTTGTCACAACAACTAAAATTAAGTGTTTGATCAAATCATCATGTACAAACATATCACATATGATTAGCTCAAAATACAACCATCGTAAATTAAAATAATCAATTTCATGAAATCACCATAAACCATAATCATAAATCACATGTAACCATCATAAGTCAAAATCACAGATCACATGTATAACAGGACTGAAAAAAATACAAATACTTATCTGTCATTGGTCCTTACTTTTTCCTTTATTCTTTTGTACACACGCCGGATCGGGTGCCACACTCGACAAGCACCCAATTCCTTTTCTCCTCTTTAACCACGTACACATACACACAGTGTACATCACATGCATACATCCACACATGGTGTACACCACCACACAATACATACACCTACACCTGATATACATAACGACACATATACCTACACTCAGTGTAAAACACAAAAAATACATACACATACATCGGATGTACAACACAACACATACACCTACACCCGGTGTACAACACAACACAATAAATCTAGTGTAAAACAAAACACACACACCTACACTCGGTGTATGGCACAACACAATACATATGTCACGATGCCATGACTGCACAATGCACAAACATAGTACCGCATGCCCTCAACACAACATGTGCGACATGCACACAATAACACATGTATAATAGTACCATATGTACATCATGTACATCATGCCTCCTATACATAGCACCAGTTGCACAACATATGCACAACATTACATTTTGACGGAACCCCCTACACAATGTGTACACAATTCCACATGTACACCACACCACATGTACAACGTGTATGAAACACCACATGTACACAATACCACATGCACGACATGTACATGACACCACATGTACACAAAATCACATGCATGACATGTACACAACACTACATGCACAAAATGTACACGACACCACATGTACACAACATCACATGCACGACATGTACACAACACCAACTCCACACAAGATCACATGTACAACATGTACACAACACCACATGTACAATCATGCACACAACACCATATGTACATAGAACCATATGTACAACATGCACACAACACCATATGCACCTAACATAGCATATACAACATGTACATAACATTATATGTACACAAACACACATATCCAACATGCACACAACTCCATATGCACACAACAACATATATATACACAACATTATATACCCATAACAACAAAGGTGCAACATGTACAACATATATACAACAATAGTACTACACATCCATAGACCATATGTTGACCCACAAAGCCACCTTGATCCTAGTGTCTCTCCACTATGCATGCATTCTTCAACATGTTGTAGATCACGCTTCTTTCATTCTGTTGATGCACCCCTCAACATTACCTACCATAACATAGACATATACATAGTATTTATTACACAATATCAAATCATACCCACATGATACTAAAATTATATATCTTTCAAGGTTATTCTTCCCGCTTGATTCCTCATAATCCAAGAACCTCTTCATGCCATTCGCCTACATAAGCAATCATTCCTCCATGAGAATGCTTTCTAATTACCCTGTTAGACAACGACATATATTAATACATATATACATGTGAATACTAGCACAAAACAATCCTAATGACCTTGTCAATCAACAACATACATACATACATATATATATATATATATATATATGTATACATAAACATCAACTTAAAGAAATCGCGATGTCGTCAAACAATGACATACATACATGCATATATACATATATAGACATTATCATAATCACGCTCAAAACATAAGTACCAAATATCATAAGGCCAAGGTTATGATAGAACTCCCTTTATGCATGCATAGTATGCACAACACTGAGAATAACAGTTCCTAAAATAGCTAAGGCATATGTTACCACATTTCTATTCACTTTACCTTACCTGATTACCTTTATCATAATTGTCCTGCCATCATGCATTTACACCAGTTGACCCAACCAATCCAATTCACTATCATACTCTTGCCTTTATTTGTCGTTACTCATGCATCGAGCTTCGTCTGAGTCTTGCATCACATGTTGGGTTTCATTTAACTCTCCCAAAATCCATTAACTTTCATCCTTCCCAACTAATTCCCAAGGCCCTAAAAACATAAAAGGCAATAACAAGAAACAATCAAGGGGAAAATCATGAAAAGCAAGAGAAATGTGACACCAAAATGAAAGTGGAAATGCCTTGCACTAGACATAAGAAAAACCCATAAATCAAACTCAAAAAAATCACAAAAGACCAAAAGCGTAAGACTGGAAACAAACACCATGACTCAATCCCCATGGTTCCTAATACTTCCAAAGGAAATCTCAGCATGAGCCTTCTTCAAAATTTCATGGAAATCTATTTCCATGCAATCCCCTCCATCATAATTCCATAAACACATAATTGTTAGCACATAAATAAATATAACAATATACTAGTTATCTTACCTTGTTGTGCTATGCGAACTACCTTGTAACTGAACACATACACCTCTCAAGGAACTCCAATTCCTTGATGAATATGTCCATAGATGGAAACTAGTTGTTATACCTATCAAATACATGTTTACAAATATAGCATATATCCACATAATTTCAAAAAAATTCAAGGCTAAGAAGACTTCCTGTATGCAAAGAACTCATTCATTTGGAGTTGTGGTTTCCAAACATATTGAGAGGAATTCCTACCCAATTATTTTATTTTACCCTTACCTTAGTGCACATGAATCTGCCTATGCACTGTCACATCACCAAAATGTTAGTTATATAAACAGATAAACTATTAGTTTTTCTTGCTAATGCCAAGAAATTTTCCCTACAACTAATCACACATGTTGATTACATGTTCCAAATATCAAGACATCATATCTATCAATTTGAAATCAACCTTTTGCAAGACTAAAAACCATGTCATAATCAAATAATAGTCAAAACCATTATACTACAACTAGCACACACTTACATTCAAGTGCATATCAATTGTCTTAGCACATAGTGAATTAGTACAACCATCTTAAAACAAGGCCATTCATTCGTGCAATATATCAGTCACATATTCATATTATTTAATTAATGAAACATTCAGATAACTTGTAAACATAACTTTGCTAGATAAACCAACTAGATTACATAAGAAAACTCATACCTTAATGTATCTTAGGGGAGGATATCTTGTCTGCAAAATCAATCTAATTAGCACGACATAACTTCACAACATATCAACTCAATCATAAATGAGGTCATGATATCCATAACAGTAACTAGCTAAAATGTCACCTCTTACGTTCATAAATAATTGTCATTCATGCATAACAATCACATATACACAATCAATCTAAATTAGTACGACACAATATCACAAATATGTCAACTCATACTTGAACATTGTATCCATAACCATTTTCATAGTTCAATATATATTAACACGATACATATAACATCAATATATTAATAAAATAACCCTAATCATCAAGTTAGATAACATATAACAACAACAAGTTAACATATAACATACTCATCAACAACATATAAAATAATCATCAAGTTAACTAACGTAAAACAACAACAAAAATGCATATAACAACACATTACTATCATCCATGACTATTCAACACACATGTATATGACCACATTGATTCACTAACAACGACCATGCATGTAACCACAACAACAATAAAATGGAAAACATGTATATAAACCTAAAGCATATAACAATCTATTCACTAACATAACTGCATACCAATCATACAATACGTGTATGACAATATTCTCTTGCCCAAAGTCTAGTGCTGCAACATCACTTTGATGATCTGCATCTCCTACTCTATCCCAACCAACACATCATCATCATAACACACCAACAACATCACGATGACCAAAAATTCTTACAATGACCTCATGGACAACCACTATAACCATGACAATGCATGCCTAACAACATATAGATGTTGACATGCATAAGAAATTCATATACAACTGACATGTACTCACGACTAACACATCCCAACAACAACATCATTAGCTGCACATAGAGACACAACATCAATAATGACAACCACCATGCATACAAAGCAAGCACATAGTCCGCAGCATAAGGAACACATATGCAGTTGACATGTATGTACGAAAAACACATAGCAATGCATAACCAATCATACACTCATGATAACACACTTCAAAACAACAACATTTTATTTTACATGGCGACACCACTATACCCATGACCAACACCATGCATTGGTAACAAGCATATAGACCATGTCAAGGATGATTAACACACGTGCAACCAATATGAATGTGTGACCGACATACACCGCCCATCTAGTCCGAGGGGTAAACCATGCTTTGATACCACTCTGTGGTATCAGATATCACCCAAAGAGATGGAAACCATACATCGCCCAAAGAGAATGAAACCATGCCCTGATACTACTAGCATAATATATGCTTATAACTAGCATAATATAAACAAAAATATCATGGTTACATATACCATAGAATCTAGATATACACTAGTACATTTACACATAAGATGTCAAGGGAAGAACATGTTAATAATGAATGAAAATCCAACCTCAGATGGGACAACCACATTCCACCCAACCATGGATTGGACATGCCAAATCTATCTTCAGCCAATCACCCCCGTGCCATATTCCCAGCATGAATGTGGGACTCATAACCAACCAAAAAATAACCAAATAAGCATGGATTCTACCAGAGTTCTCCACCTGAAACGTGAGGAGTTTTATTATCTTCTACTCTCTCAGGCTTTACCGTAATCCACAGTCTAATATAGGGATCAGTATGCCCCACAACGAGAACAATCTCTAGGCTTTACAATATATCCCATCCCGAGATTACTAGGCTTGAACGAGGGCACCCACCTCTAGGCTTTACCATATATCCTGTCATTCAACAGTCGATGATTCATAGGCCCACTGAGGCACACAATACCTGACATTTTCACAAACCATGCTTCGATTCAAGGGTCTCTAGGACAATGGCTTAACCATAATCCATAGTCTGGTTCAAGGACAACTAGTCCATATGTTTTTCCTTTTAGAGATCCACCTCACTCAGCTTTGAATCCATATGGAAATCTGGCTCAACCAAAATAGGAGAACCCCGTCACACCTTGGATATCCAAAAATGGAAATGCTAGGCTGAAAATACTATCATACCTGGAAATACCCATGCCATGACGAAAGAGAACCACATGTAATACCATGCATTCCAAATCTAGTAAGGAAATCACAAATTTAAATTGATACATATAAAGAATCCTTCTATAATTAGGGGAATTTTGAGGTCTAAAATGGGCCTCCTAAGGAAATTATAAAATAATAGTGCAAATAATAAAATAAGATTTGATGACATCATCAAATTTTAGAGGGAAAAAAGAAAAAACTACTTTTTCAACTCATATTTTCAACTTATCTCCCAAATGTTTTACTCAAATTTCGAGTAGGAGTACTCGTTGGATGCAAAATTTAATTTCGCATCCAAGGAGTATCCATGTTGGATACTTTTGATGGGTCCTGCTACATGCAAAATGAGAAATACATGAAAAACGTGATTGTAATCACGTGTTTTTATGTATTTTTCATTTTTCGTGTAGAAGGGTCCATCAAAAGTATTCAATATGGGTACTCCTTGGATGAGGAATTAAATTTTGCATCCAACGAGTACTCCTGCTCGAAATTTGAGTAAAAAATTTGAGAGATAAGTTGAAAATACGAGTTGAAAAAGTAGTTTTATTATTTTTTATTTTTTATTTTTTTTACCTTTTTATTTAAAAAATGGTGAATCATCCCCCATGGTTGACATCATCATCTTGAATCCTATTGGTTCTTATAAAGTTTATTTTTGTCGTACATTTTTCTTAGGAGACCCATTTTAGACCTCAAAATTCCCCTAATGAGTTGCTTGATCTTGCTCTTCCTTCCTTCCTACTTCCCTATTTTCTTTTCTTGATCCTATGCCAAAGCGCTTTCAAGAAAACTCTAAGTGTCCAAGAGTGAGTGAGAGAGAGAGAGAGAGAGAGATAATAATGACAGTTTCAAAACTGAACTAAAAAAAAAGTTTGAGCAAAAAATTGCTAACTGATCCTCATAATCCTTTTTAGTAATGAAGTCGTTATTTTCTTCAATTTCCATTATTTTCCTTCATTTTCCTCCTCACATGCAACCTATGACTTTTCACCTTCCTTTTCTCCTATTTTCCATTATTTTCATAAATAAATTCCAAATAATGTCTCTTGCCTTTCCAAAGCCTTTCCCATTTCTTTTGCAAATTTCCTTTATCCATAATAAGCTAAAATGACACCCACTAGGATGTTTTTCCCACCATTGAACTTGGAATAAGTCTTGCATCAATCGTGGTTATTATTTTTTCCCTTATTAACTTTTATTACATGGAATTTCACTAGGGTTATTACATTTTAAAATGAAAAAATTCATTAAATTAAAAAAACATAAATAAAAGGTACATCTATGAGATATTTAGACTCCAAAATGTTTGTGGAACATAATTGGACCTTCAATGATTAGAGAAATATAATAAACCAGAATGCACTATCTAAAAAGAACTATACTATCCTTTTACAACATATCTAACTTGTATTATTACCCTTATAAATATATGGATACCATTGTACCTAATAATTGTGATGACTACGATATGGTTAAACATAATCACCTCCTCTGATAGCTAATTGAAATTCATATAACTCAGGATATAAATAATAATTCTTCATGGGATTATAACAAAATATATAAGTAAATGTGTACATAAATTATTAGAACTATTTTAGCATAAACTATATCCCCAATTACCCAACTTCTGTGTGCGATGACTTGTGATGATAATGAGTGGTGTTACAAGATAGTGTTTAAAATGTATAAGACAATTAAAATCATAGGCATTAATTACATGATGGAAAAACAAAATAAATATTTATATATATAATTTAATTTAATATTTTTTCATTTCAAAATATCATATTATATATGGATAAATAGTAAATGATATCTAGGAAGAGAGAAGACTGTTTGTGCTCAATAATTAGTGATAAAGTTTATTGTAGAAGAATATAATCATTTTCTTTACAATTATAAAAACAATATAATTAAGGTCATTATTATTATTATTATTATTATCATTATTAATATAATTAAGGTCTTTACATACTTTACCCCCCTCTCGTTTTGAACCGGTGGCAACTTAGGAGGAAACATGTGCTCTTAACCATTAGGCCCACTCAAGCTTGAGATGCACATTACATATTTAACAGCGAGTATAAATAATGGCTAGTGTCTACATCCTTTTTAGGTGATAAAAACACTAAAATGTCTACCTCATGAGATTCACTCATGGGATGACTTGTAGAATTATATAGATGAATATGTAGTATAGCCTTATGCAATCATAGTTAGGTTTAATATATATATCCAATAAATATATCTGATGGACCATATTAGGTCACTGCATCCTTCTCTCTCCTTTAGTATTTCCCAATTTTCCTATGCCAACCCTCCCTTCTTCTCTATATTTTTAATCCATCCTTTTATTTCTATGTTGGTGATTGGCTCCCTATAGGACGTTTTCTTGCGTAGGGTATATCTTGAAATGATTATTCTGTAATGAGGACAATTCATTTCTCCATTCCCTTTTGTTTCATCCATAAGATGATTAATAGATTGACTTTAGCAATCACATCCTCTATCTAAAATTATTAAATTGTCTTCATCTCTCCAACATATCCTTTACTCCTAATCTCACCTATCTGATCACTTCCACCTATGTAGCCTAAAAAAAAAGGCTATAGCTTCAACCTTTAATTACCTATGAATTTGTACTTCAATTTTTGCTCTTTTTTTAATTTCTTTTTAACTGATCATACGATTTTCATTGGTTGTATAGTACTGCACATAAGAAAACACTCCTAAAAAGAAGGTAATATAATTTAAATTTGAAAAACATCTCCAACCCTAACCCTAATCCTATATGATTAGGTGATGACCTTGTTTTAGCGTGAAAATGAAAAATAATATATGAATAGTTAGGTGAAAATTTACTCATTTATGAACTATTTAATCCTTAAAGATATGGGTTTTAGAATTTATAGTATTAATAGGCTAAAGGATTAAATTTTAGTAATGATATTCCTTAGAATTATATAAACCCTTACCCCCACTAAGAGAATTCTTATGAATAGGTTCCTAAGGTACAAGAATAAGTTAAACAACATGGATGATAAGAGGATTCTTAAAATCTTTTAAAAATCCAACCAAAACCACCTTTAGCTCAAGTGGGGATGGCATAAGGATATTTAGTCTTGTCTAAACCATTTTAGAATAAAGGAAGAAGTCGTGTAGCAAAATAAGGATAATATTAAAAATATTATTACATCTACATTTATGGAGAAACAATGATGTGATAAAGAGTTAGAACAAAAAAGAAAATTAAGATATTATAAGGAGTTGATCAACCCTATTCTAGAACATCTAAAGTATCTCTCTATTTTCACTAGTATAAAGAAGAAAATAAATATTGATAAAATAATAACAATTCTCATGAGCTCTTTAACAAAAATAGGTGTTGAAAATTCCCAAAATTCCATTAGAAAAATATTTAATCATTTATGTGACACTAAGTGGATTAAAAGATGAAAATACCTTCTCTTAGACTTTCTAACATATACCCAAATTACACCTCATTTGAAAATATGTTCGGCACCACCAACCCTCCTAACATTCTAATTCAAAAAATTTATCTTGATCATATGACACTTCTCCTAGTACTTTTCGAGTATAGAGATAAAACCCTAAAGAGATTGTAATATTCCCAAATGGGAAAGCAGTAATACAAGACATAAAAATGGAAAGTAGAAGTGAAGATCAATGCATAAACATGAGAGACAAATATGGAGGCATTTCATTAAGTATATGAGCGGAAAAATAGTACAAAATAGTGGGGCATAAATCATACAACATGAACCAACAAGCCTCCAATGAATAAACCCTCTCTAATATGAGATGCTGCTAACATACAAAATACCGGAAGAATGCTGCAGCGGAGTCATAGTGGACATAGCTACAACAAGAGATCATACAATAATACAAAATGGCTGATATATGCCTCAAGAGATAATATACATGAAGATCAAGGCTCTATGTCAACCTCCCAATAGAACCCAATAGGGTTTTCAGAAAATACACTAAAATACAAGAGGTGGAACAAAGGCCTA
This sequence comes from Pinus albicaulis, assembly GCA_034641835.2. NCBI lineage: Eukaryota > Viridiplantae > Streptophyta > Pinopsida > Pinales > Pinaceae > Pinus > Pinus albicaulis. The sequence goes on from CM076575.1 coordinate 591,059,900, forward strand.
GGGCTAAAGATTCAATGCAAGAAAATAGTTGGAAAGATGTGGCTGATCTGATGTAGCAAAAGATGAATCCTCCTCCCAATAGACTCTCCAGGTGAAAGGCTCATCTATTCACTAGAAAACCATCTCCCCAAATGGTGTACTGAAACCACCCCTGCAACTCCTCCCTAAAATAACGCAGTCCAAGACTGAAACTGCGTTGTGGGTACTAATAATAACTTGGACTGGTGTCAAATGCTGCAATAAAGCTCCAGGGCCTTCTTTGCTGGCCTCCCAATGGAAGGAATCCTTCCTCCACTGAAAATAAGCTCTGAATTGACCGAAATGTACTTTTCGTTGCTGCACCCTGCAACACAGCACAATCCTCTGCAAAAACTGCATTGTAGAAGAAATATGGAGCTTGGCTTCATGTCGGAATGTTGAAATATTGTGCTAATACTTCTCCTGAGTGGGCACTTGAAGTCCCTCGAGGATGAAAGTGGGATTACTGCTCGGGAACACCCTTGTGCTAAACAGCATTGCAGTCTTAGCTAAACAACTCAAGAGAGCAAATAGTCATACAGACCATATCAAAATAATACTCTACAACATACCCACAATGGCTTCCATCCCCTTCCTTATATTCTTGGTGAGATTCCTCACCTTGGGCCCCACTCATTAAAGCCACTACTTCCAAGCATCGAGTCTCCCTCCAAAACTTTTGTGTCCCTTAATGAATGCCACTCCTTCCATATCGGCATTGTTGATTTGGTCAAAGTTGACCCAGTCTTCATTCTCTAGCCCCTTTTCACACATAAGAGTGCTTAATCAGGCCACTAAATTGGTCTCCATTAACATTAGTAGTGATTTATTCCTACTTAGGAGATTTATGGGTCTCCATACCCTCTTATTCATCAAACTAAGAAGCAAAAACAAAATTTAATATTCCAACTAGCTTATAGCTAATTGGGAATATTACAGCCCTCCCTTCCCAAATTTTGCTTGTCCTCAAGCAACTGTAAAGGTGAGTGCTGCAACTCTTCTCCTCCTTCCTTGGTGAAACCTCCATGTGATAAGTTCCCCTCATGAACCCAGTGTCTCCCAATCAATCCCTCCATGAAATGCTCCTCCCAAGTACTCATGATATGCCAATGACTCATCTCATAAGAAAACAATAGACCCAATGTAGCAATCATGGTTTTACCAATGTTCTCCCTAAAACATGAAGCATAAGAAACATGGAGAATATCAATCCCAAAGGGCACATTCAATCCTTGCATCCTTCCTCCCATAATTCCCACAATAGGAATAAGGACATCATCAATGTATGCGATCAAAACTAAAGATACTTAAGCTACCATATGCAATTCTGGAGGTGGATCATAGTCCCAGATGTGTAACTAGTGCAATATGTCTCTTGACTACCTTAGATAATGATATAATAAGTGGTTTCCCCACCACCTGTTTGCTGCCATAGTCTTCTCACATGCTTTGAGAAGGTGGGTAATGTTTGGTGCCAATGGATTACACCCCAAATGATATATCATCTCCCTATATCCTCCTAGGGAGTGGCCATGCTCAACACTGTTTATGGCCCCAATTTGACCATGAGGTTTATAAGGAAGAATTCTCCATTTAGAGAAATGGCCTGCACATGTATCGTAATGGAATGCAAGTATTCATTACGTAAATCATTATGCATAAAAGCATGATCCTTACCATATACTTTGTTCATACAAATGGAGTGGCCCATAGATAGATCCCCTCTCATTCCCAAAGAGGAAAGAGGTGGTTGTGATAACTCCATCAAAGGGTTATGTCTCTCCTCCATCTCCGTATGGTCCATGCATCTCCTCAAATGATGATATATCTCCTCTTCAAAGCCTTCCCAAGTATATTCCTCCATGATGGCATGGTATGCTCTCATGGAATAACTATGGCTGAAGAGAAAATATTTATGTGCTGCATGTAGTAACTTCTCCTTCATCTTAGATGCTCTAGATAAGAATATGCTACTCTGATAGTAGATGACCCCATATCTTACTTAATATCCCCCCTCTAGTAGTTGGTCATCAAGTATGATGCAAGTAAAAATATCCTTGGAATAATCCACCAACAGTTGGGATTTCCAATAAGGATATATCCTCCATATTCACAATGCTGATGATCTATCATATAGAAAATATGTCATGTGGCTGCCCCCCTCTTTGCAATCTCCCATGCCAAAATCACATATCAGGATGTTGCTATTCCCCCTTTGCTGCTCCTCCTGTAGCTTCTCATGATAGTGCACCATGATAGTGCCCATTAGGGGAATTTTGAGGTCTAAAATGGGCCTCAGAAAAATGTACAACCAAAATAAACTTTATAAGAACCAATAGGATTCAAGATGATGATGTCAACCATGGGGGATGATTCACCATTTTTGGAGTAAAAAAGTAAAAATATTAAAAAATACAAAGATAAACTACTTTTTCAACTTCCTCAGATTTTGCTTTTCTTATCTCCTGTATTTACTCAAAGTGGGAGTACTCAAGTAATGCAAAATTTAATTCCTCCTCCAAGGAGTACCCATGTTGCATACTTTTGATGAACTCTTCTACACGAAAAATGAGAAATACATAAAAAACGTGATCGTAATCACGTTTTTTAGTGTATTTCTCATTTTTCGTGTAGTAGGACCCATCGAAAGTATGCAACATGGGTACTCCTTGGATGGGGAATTAAATTCCGCATCCAACGAGTAATCCCGCTCGAAATTTGAGTAAAAACTTTGGGAGATAAGTTGAAAATATGAATTGAAAAAGTAGTTTTTTTCATTTTTCCCTCTAAAATTTGATGATGTCATCAAATCTTATTAGATTTTTTCCTCTATTATTTTATAATTTCCTTAGGAGGCGCATTTTAGACCTCAAAATTCCCCTAATGCCCTCCATCCTTGTAGCATCCTTCGTAAGATGTGAGGTGA